>JAWZYT010000072.1:332500-747500 GCA_034508575.1 Petrolisthes manimaculis | reverse complement strand
GTGCGGGAATAAGGGGACAGGTTTGTGGGGGACTGGGGGGAGCGGAAGTAGGGGACAGGCTTGGGGTGAGTAGAGAGCCTGTCCCCTATTCCCGCACCCCCCTAAACCCCCCCCCCCTCAAGCATGTCCCCTATTCCCGCACCCCCTAGTCCCCCCCAGGCCTGTCTCCACCTACTCCCGCACCCCCCAAACTTCCCAAAGCCTGTCCCCATATTCCCGCACTCCCAAGGCCTGTCCCCCTATTCTTGCACCCCCAACCCCCCCACCCAAGCATGTCCCCCAATTCCCGAACCCTCATAAGCCCCCAAACCTCTCCCCCTACTCCTGCACCCCCTCCCCCCACCCAGTCCCCCCCTCCCAAGTCTGTCTTTTCCTACTCCAGCACCCCACAGTCGCCCACCAAGCCTAATATCAATCAATCTATCTAATCCCCCACAACCTCTCCCCCTATTCCTGCAACCCCCACCCCACAACCTCTCCCTCTATTCCCGCACCCCCCAGTCTCCCCCCCCCCCTCCCAAGTCCCCCCCTCCTCTCCCAAGTCTCTCCTCCCCCTACTCCCACAACTCCTTAATTAAACAATACAATACTAAACTGGCATTGTCTCACCCCTTGTGTATCGGTGAGGTGTGGTATATCTGACATCTCACCCGTTGCTCTCGTCTCCTTAACTTTGTGATCAATGACATTCGCTATCCAATATTTTATAATTCCTGTGTCCTCTAAGGCGTGAATTAGTCGTCGGAAGGGTTCATAGTTAGGAGCTCCTTTCCTGCATGATGTAAATGTTTGTGAAGTTATATATGAGGCACTGGGTGGTAAAACGTGCTAAGCGCCGAAAATAAACAAACGAGAAAATCACGTTCAAAGTTTTCCGACATTCAAAGTGCTGTAACTTATATTATATGAAAACAACTTGTATTTATTTAGCTTTAAAGTACAGCCACGTGCAGTCAAATATCCACCATGCACCCACACTTTCCTTCCATCGTGTGAAATATATAAATCAGTATCATAATTATCAAACTATAATCCTAGAACAACTACAACACCTTACGTCAACTCAACCCCCTCAATTCTTATTATGAGGTGCTGCAAAATTATACACGTGTTGTTCTTTATTGCTAAGATATTTACTACGATGGAAGGAAAGTGTTGGTGTGTGTTTTTGTATTGTGGCTGTACATACATTGGAGTACCTTGATTCCTCCAAAGTATGCTATGAAACAGGACCAGAAGAAGCTAAAATAATGGTGTTCTCTCTGTTGCTTGGAATAGTTTGGAGGATTCAGTTGCTCCAGATTTACCAAGACAGATGCTGTAATATTTGTTAATAAATGTATAGATATATGCATATGTATAGATATATGTATAGATATATTATGTATATGTATAGATATATGTATAAATACGTGTATATGAATAGATATATGTTTATGTATAGATATATGTATATGTATAGATATATGTATATGTATAGATATATGTGTATGTATAGATATATGTATAGTTATAGATATATGTATAGATATATGTATATGTATAGATATATGTATAGATATATGTTTATGTATAGATATATGTTTATGTATAGATATAATTATGTATATGTATATGTATCGATAATATTATATGTATAGATATGTATAGAAAAATAAACACATACATACCTGAAGCCCCATCCAAATGCTGATGTGATAGAGAAGCCTTTCTTACTTATGAAAAAGGGAGTATATCCATTGTCAGCCGTGTATCTCGATGCAATTATAATGCGTATGTAATTTTCAAAGTCGATGAGTGAAAACCCTCCTTTCAACACTTCCTTCAGGCCAGCATCAGCATCAAACACCTGAATGAAACGATGCTAATTATTAGATGGAAAAAATATATAGGATTACATTTGTTCCGCTGGCCTCTTATGCTTAAATAGATAGAAATATATAGATAGATAAATTGATAGAAATATATAGATAGATCGAGAGATAGAAGTAGATAGATTGATCGATAGATAGAAATATATAGATAAATCGATAGATAGAAATAGATACACAGATAGATCGATAAATAGAAATAGATAGATATAGATAGATTGATAGAAATAGATAGATAGAAATAGATAGATAGAGGCCAGTGGAACACATATTTTCAACAGAGTATACCTATGTAAGTATTATTAATAGAGTATATAATTTTATATAGTATAACCGGTACAAATCTGTGCAATAATAAGCATGTATTATAATATTGCAACAATGAATATCTACCTGAGAAAATGGTCATATTAAGGAGGTGTGGGAATAGGGGACAGGCTTGGGGGGGTTTTGGGGGGTGCAGGAGTAGGAGAACAGGCTTGGTGGGGGTTAGGGGTGTGTGGGAATAGAGGACCGGATTGCTACCCACCCCAAGACTGTCCCCCAATTCCCCCCCCACCCCCCAAAAAAAAAAAAAAAAAAAAAGCCTGACCCCTACTCCTGCACCCCCCAACCCCCCCCCCCCCCCAAGTCTGTCCCCCTATTCCCCCCCCCCCCCTTAATTAAAGCAGTGTTGCATACCGTCATATTTACAATTACTTGATAAATATTTCACACTGTACTATTAATTAAGATGGTAATTCTTTTTTGTTACATTGTTTACATTTTGTTACCTTCAAAGTATGCCAGTAAACAACAGCACCACAAAAACATAAATAATAATAGCATTGTTCTGTTGCTTGGAAAAATAAATAGTTTGGAGGAGGATTCAATTGCTCCAGATTTACCAACAACACACAAAAAAACAAAAAAAAAAACACTTCCCCATAAATTTCATTCATAAACTAAAAAAAAAAAAAAAAAAAAAAAAAAAACATAATTAACCGACTACTCACCTCCATTCTCCTGTGTACCTCCTTGACAACAGGGTCGGTGTGTTTGGAGTAATAATCCCGAGGTATTCCCCTGAGTAGCCAAGGTTCTGTACCCCATCTCCAGCCACCACCACCAACACCACCTTCACGTACGAGGTCCTCCAGTGTCTCCATGGGTTTGGTCTTGCTCTGAACTGTGAGATGCGCGATGAGGGATGATCTGTACCCGGTGGTGATGATGAGACTGAATAGCAGCCACCAGCCTGCTAGCATCTGTATCTCCCCCACACCATCACCCAGACAAGAGAGAGATGTTATGCTTAGATACTGTACATAGATAGAGATAGATAGATAGATAGATATAGAAAAAGATATAGATAGAGATAGATAGATATAGATAAATAGATAAAAAGATAGAGATAGATAGATATAGATAAATAGATAGAAATAGATAGACAGATAGATAGATAGATAGAAATAGATAGAAAAAGAGAGAGATAGAGAGAGATAGAAATAGATCGATAGATAGAGATAGATAGATAAATGCCAGTGAAACACAAACTTTTTAACAGAGTATAATGTTCTTAGTAATAACTGTTATATGATATTGTCTCAAGCTAGATTCAAAGATAATCAAATACGTACAGCCACAATCAAATATCCACCAACACTTTCCTTCCATCGTGCAAATAAATCCGTATCATATCAAAATATAATCATACAACAACACCTTACGTCAACTCAACCCCCTCAATTAATACTACGAGGTGCTGCAAAATCATACACGTGTTGTTGTTCTTTATTACCAAGATATTTATTATTATTATTACTATTATTATTATTATTATTATTATTATTATTATTATTATTAGGTGTTACAATATCATACACGTGTTGTTCTTTATTACCAAAATATTTACCACGATGGAAGGAAAGAAGTGTCGGTGGTTATTTGATTGTGGCTGTATACATACATACCTGTCCAGAAAGGTTGACAGAGGGATCCGAAGGAGGCTGTTCTAAAAGTGCTCCCCATCCATATAGAAGTGTCTTACTGAACTGGATACGTTGGCCTGCTGTAACACCGACCCAAAACTGCTGCAGTACCCAAAACACGATGCCCCACACCACCACGCCCACCAGCAAACTCGCCCACACTTCCTCTGTGAATTATTAGATCAATGAAAAGTTATTTGACACTTCCTCTGTTCATTGTTAGACCAACGATAATATTATTATTTGGTATACTTACTGTGTAGCAACGTAAATGCTATATTTATCTATTTACCTTACTGCGTTGTAAAGATAATATTATTTGGTATATTCTTACTGTGTAGCAAAGTGAAAGCTATATTTATTTACCTTACTGTGTTGTTGTACTGTACATGCACGCGCTGGGCTAGGTTAGGTTAAGTTAGGTCCTGGTTTGGGTAGGTTAGGTAAGGTAAGATTATATATATATTTTTTGTTAAATTAGCTGGGAAAGAGAATGAGACCATTTCCAATTTTATTCTATGGTTTGTTCTATGGTTATAACCCAAGGGTTATTCTCCTTCCAACCACTAGATTTTGGCCCAGCAGTAAGAGGTGTGTGTATGTACAGTTGCCCACAAATGAATCTGGTACGCCTCGCTACTTGTGAGATACCTATACAACAGGAAGGAAAGTGAGCAAAAGTTATAGTTTGTTGACAAGGAGACTGTAATAATATTTTATTGTCTGCCTGTCAACAAACTACATCTTTTTTCACTTTCTTTTCTTTTGTAGCCACCTCACAAGTAACGAGCCATACCACCTTCATGTGTGGCCAACTGTACCAGCTTGGAGAGTATTTTTATGCTATCGGGCTTACTCTCAAACGGTCGAATTAAAGCAGACTGTTGAGGAAACGGTGGAGGCTTGAGTGAAGTTATGGTCATCAATTCAGAAGGGTAGGTCCTTATAATAATCGAGAATCCTGAGGCGGTCTGCAGTGGCTCCCAGCATGGTGCAGAAGTCAGCCTCCTCTCGCTGTAGAAACCCAACCATACCGTTAAACTTGCCGTCTTTCGCCAACCCAAATCCCCGTGAAGGCTCTTCAAAATTTTCGAAGCTATATAAAAAAAGAAAAGTTATATATTTATACAGTGCTGAAATAAGTTATATATTAATACAATTTTGAGAAATAAGTTAAATATCTATACAATTCTGAAAAAAGTTATATATTTTTACAATTCAGAAAAAAAAAATGAAATACTGAAAAACAGAAGTTATATATACAATTCTGAAAAAATATATATATTTATACAATTCTGAAAAAAAAAAAAAAATGAAATACTGAAATAAATAAGTTATAAATACAATTTTGAAAAAAAAAAAAATGAAATGCTGATTTTGATATTATATTTGTATAGTGGAGTTGTACTATATATAAATTCTTGAATGAATTTCCTCAACACACACACATTATTATTATTATTATTATTATTACTATTATTATTACTATTACTATTACTATTACTATTACTATTACTATTACTATTACTATTACTATTACTATTATTATTATTATTATTATTATTATTATTTTTAATATTATTAACACACACACACACACTATTCGACTTCCATGCTTGCAAATCACCCTCTATCCTTACTGAGAAAAAGAAGAAGAAAAAATTGATGCTATTTAGGCTAACATTGTTAACTTTGCAGCACTTCATAATAATAATTGAGGGGGTTGAGTTGACGTAAGGTGTTATTGTATGATTAATTGATTGATGGATATTAGGCGCCGCAACATGGAGGTCCTATAGCGCCAGAAAAAGGTGATAGAGAGGTGTGACAGCAAGAAGGAAGGAAATAAAATGAAAAGAGGGATAGTTGAAGAACTGAAAGATGGGAACTATTTAGTCTGGTCTCTCACTGGCGACCTTCCTAGCATGGGAAGCCCTCTCTCCCCGATATCGGGGCAGAGCAGGGGCCGGAGCCCCCTCTAGTCTAGCTCGCCAGGTTTCAGAGACACACAAGCCCCCCCACCTCGGCAAGGCAGTTCTCGTTAGGGGGGTATTGTATGATTATATTTTGATATGATACCGATTTATTTACTACGATGGAAGGAAAGTGTCGGTGGTTATTTGATTGTGGCTATATTATATATATATATTTTTTTTTTTATATTCTTACGAAACGTTAAATTTTTTTGTGACGGTTGAGAGCAGACGTTTATCGACTGAGTCTGTAGGTGTGATGGGACCGCCAGGATGATCAGCATTTTCCTTCTTGTACGCCATGTAGGGAAAGAAGGGCACAGACACCACTCTTAATCTGTGCCCCATGAAGTTAGAAGATTGATCTTTAAAAAAAAAAAAATGTATGGTATTATTTCATTTATTCCCGGCAATATTATTATGTAGTTATATTAAGTTATAATCAGTTGCCTACATACAATTTTACCGATGTCTTGTTGAGAGAGAGAGAGACTGTGTATTTGTGAAAAATAAATTGTGAGAGGGAATGTGTGTGTGAAAAAAAAAATTGTGTGTGAGAGAGAGAGAGAGAGAGAGAGAGAGAGAGAGAGAGAGACTAATGATTGATTTTTCAAACAAGGTTCTAGCCCACTGTCTATGTAATTATATAATTATATGGCCTACAAGAAAAAGTTAGCTTTAATTATAAATGACACGAGCACAGTCACCATCAAATAACCATCGACCATTTTCTTCCATCGTAGTAAATATCTTGGTAATAAAGAACAACACGTGTATGATTTTGCACCACCTAATAATAATAATAATAATAATAATAATAATAATAATAATAATAACAATAATAATAATAAATGTCTTGGTAATAAAGAACAACACGTGTATGATATTGCAGCATCTAATAATAATAATATATATCTTGGTAATAAAGAACAACACGTGTATAATTTTGCACCACCTAATAATAGTAATTGAGGGGGTTGAGTTGACGTAAGGTGTTGTTTTATGATTATATTGTGATTGTGATATGATACTGATTTATTTACTACGATGGAAGGAAAGTGTCGGTGGATATTGGATTGTGGCTGTACATGATATTGTCGTCAAAACTTTATACTTTCATGTCAACAACTGTCAATAGTGGTTCAGAATTGAGATATGGTTAAGAGGAAAGTTTTGTGTTGGTAAATCTAGAGCAACTGAATCCTCCAAACTATTCCAAGCAACAACCGAATAGCCTACCATTATATTTGCTCTTCTCGTCCTGTTTCCTGGCATACTTTGGAGGAATCAAGGCACTTCAATGTAACAAAAAAAACAAAAAAATTAGGCCTACCATCTTAATTAAACCACTTGGTCAGAAAATTATTTATTACAAAGCTGTAAACAAAATCCATTACAACAAAAATACGATAACCTTACAACATAATATCGAAGAGAAACATTTGTTAATTCTAAACATACGTGTTGTTCTTTATTACCAAGATATTTACTACGATGGAAGGAAAGTGTGGGTGGATAATATTATTATTATTATTATTATTATTATTATTATTATTATTATTATTATTATTATTATTATTAGTAGTAGTAGTAGTAGTAGTAGTAGTAGTAGTAGTAGTAGTTGTAGTAGTATAGTAGTAGTAGGTGCTGCAATATTATACACATGTTGTTCTTTATTATCAAGATATTTACTACGATGGAAGGAAAGTGTGGGAGGATATTCGATTGTGGCTGGACGGGAAATATCAAAGAAAGTACCAGACTACTGTACATTGACATAGTTTAATATGTGAGGGAGGGAGAAGGATTTGAGAGAGAAAGGTTGGCTATCAGATTTACCATTAAATATCCCGTGGTGTAGTTGCCAGAAGGAGGTAGCAGCGTTTGCCTTGAGAACAAATTGGATATCCGGCTTCCCATTGTCACAAAACAGACATCGACGATAGACCAATACTTTTTCCTGTTCTCCCTCTGGCCTCGCAGCAGTATGAAATTTATGAACATGTATAATTAATTTTATTTGAATTTAGTTGCAGTGAAAAATAAATATGTTTATTTGATTAAAGAGGAGAGTATACTTTTGGTACATTTGAGTGCCTTGATTCCTCCAATGTATGCCAGGAAACAGCACCAGATTAACATAAATAATGGTGTGCTGTTGCTTGGAATAGTTTGGAAGAATAATTATATCCACTGTCACAAATCGGCTCAAATGAGGAAGCAGAGAAGACTCTCCCGATAATGTTATTTATGTATTGTTAATTGTTAAGGTTAAATGGTTATGAAGGAGTTTAGTTATTAAGGATAATGTTATTTGTGTATTATTAATTGTTTAGGTTAAGTGTTTGTTTGGGTGTATAATAAGGGTTGGTTTGATTTATGTTATCGTTGACCTTAAATGGTTCAATGAATAAAACCGAACCATTGTAGGACCCAGACGGGGCAGATATAGTCAATAGGAGACCAGCCTCTGAATTGTACAGACCAGAGAGCTGGAACTGGTGTGGAGCCGGGAACTCCACGCCCGGATTTAAGGGGTTAAAGTAGAAAGGGAACTCCAAGCCCGGAACCATAGACAGTGAAGCCGGGAACTCCACGCCCGGAATTAAGGGGAGAGTATACTTGTGATAGATTGGAGTGCCTTGATTCCTCCATAGTATGCCAGGAAACAGACCTAGAGGAAGAAAATTAATGGTATCCTGTTGCCTGGAATAGTTTGGAGGAATCGGTTGCTCCAGATTTGCCAACACTCTACTTCCTCCTTAAGAGGGTCACGACGTAGGGGAAAGTGTGATGGCCAGGAGTCGTGTACAGAAGGATATGGACATACTGTTGTTAATTATTGTATCTAGTGTAATATATGTTCATTTTGTTTTCTCCAGTTTTCTTAACCCCAACTCAAAAGTCTACCTTTGACCTGTGACAATTGACATCCACAAATGCCCAAACCTATACCCTCTCCTTAAATGTATAATGGTTACTTGTACAGCCACAATCAAATATCCACCAATACTTTCCTTCCATCGTAGTAAATATTATCTTGGTAATAAAGAACAACACGTGTATGATTTTGCAGCACCTCATAATAATAATAATTGAAGGGGTTGAGTTGACGTCAGGTGTGGTTGTATGATTATATTTTGACATGATACTGAGTTTTATTTGCACGATAGAAGGAAAGTGTCGGTGGTTATTGGTTTGTGGTTGTACCATAAAAGAATTTCCAGTTTTCCACCTTAAAGACGCCAATACTCACCCAGGAAGAGAGTGAGGTGTATAGCATGGATTGTGTTTCTGAGACTGGGATGGAGGAGAGCTGTTCTGGGATGGGTCGTTCCTCCAACTACAATCACACGTATGTTAGCCAGTTTCCACAGCCCATTACGTTCTAACAAGCTATAGACAAACAGATATATACATTTCCCCTATTTCTTTAATTAACATTGATTATAATTTAATACCTGATTTGTGTGTGTTATATTATTTCAATCTGCATCAATGTACAGCCACAATCAAATAAATAACCACCGACACTTTCCTTCCATCGTATAGGTAAATTAGTATCATCTCAAAATATAATCATACAACAACACCTTACGTCAACTCAACCCCCCCAATTATTATTATCATGAGGTGCTGCAAAATCACACACGTGTTGCTCTTCATTACCAAGATATTTATTATTATTATTATCGTTATTATTATTATTATTATTATCGTTATTATTATCATTATTATTATTATTATTGTTATTATTATCGTTATTATTATCGTTATTATTATCGTTATTATTATTATTATTTTATTATTATTTTATTATTATTTTATTATTATTTTATTATTATTTTACTATTATTTTATTATTATTTTACTATTATTTTACTATTATTTTGCTATTATTTTGCTATTATTTTGCTATTATTTTATTATTATTTTATTATTATTATTTTTATGAGGTGCTGCAAAATCATACATACACGTGTCGTTCATAATTACCAAGATATTTTATACTACGATGGATGGAAAGTCTCGATAGATATATATTTATTTGATCGATGTGACTGTACAATCGTGATACATCATTTCTAACCAGAGACGAACGGCAGGCAACACACACACACACACACACACACACACACACACACACACACACACACACACACACACTCTCTCTCTCTCTCTCTCTCTGCATACGAACTCAGCCTCTATAGGTGTATACTGGGTGGGGAAATGAGCAATACCAGGTGATTTGAAGTTTTCTGCTCCTCACACTCTTGTCAGAAATTATGTATCACTAGGGGACAGTCGCAGTAACAGTAAAAAAAATAATCCATATAGCTTTCCTCTATTCCTTAGCTGATAAACTTTCTAATAAATAGGTTAACTACCATCTTTTAATTCAATACATGCAGCTACGCACAACTTAATACAATAACATCATAATTATATGAACGTGAAAACGTTAAACAGTAAATTGTTTGAGATACCCATATGTGGATGATTATTACTGACCGCTACTGTACAACAAGTGAATTAACCAAAGTACCTGAACATGACGTCGGTGTTATTGCTGCTGCTGCTGTTGCCAAGATGAAGAATGAGAGCTCGACATGTTGTCTTATAGTCCCCCCACAACGCGTTAGATAGTCGCTGCTGCAGGCCATCTCTTGTAGTTGTTCCATTCGTCACCAGTATTCCAGAACTGACTTGTCTGTTGTTGGCAGGTATTGTTTTTAAGGAGGGAAGTTTGTTTTGTGTTGGTAAATCTAGAGCAAAATCCGAATCCAACTACCAAATCATTCCAAACAACTGAACACCTTTATTTTTTTTATTCCAAGCGACAAAACACTATTATTTTTTTGCGGTTTCCTGGTATACTTTGGAGAAATCTGCAAAAATCGAATCCTCCAAACTACTCCAAGCAACAGAACACTATTATTTTTGCTTTTGTAACGAAAGATTTTTGTCCCCTTACTTTATTTGGGAGGTTAACAAAAAAAAACCAGCCTTTTACAATAAAAAACACACACCAGTGTATGATAATCTATCCTATCGCAGTAGTGACCCGGTCTGAAAAAACAACAACAATTGAGTAACTGAACTTGCCTTGCGAATACTAAAAAAAAACAATTGAGTAACTGAACTTGCCTTGCGAATACTAAAAAAAAAACAATTGAGTAACTGAACTTGCCTTGCGAATACTAAAAAAAAAAAATCATACAAAGGACAAGTCCAGTTCCTCTTCGGTATTGGGTATACGCTGCCACCACCAGACCAAAGTCGATCAGAGGAACCAAATCCACAGTGTCACTGATTGGGTAACGTAGCGTTAGTTTAGGCACACGAGCCAGCAACCCAGAATTATTTTAACGGGGGTTCAATCAGTGTCTTAAATTGGGAAGTTATATCTAGATAGGAACACGTAGTCTATTTTGTTATATCGGTGACGGAATATTCAACTAATAATACTATAAACCCGTTTATTATAACTTGGCATATATTTATTTTAAACAAGCCTAATACAATAAAAGTTTTCTTTTCCCTCTCCCTAATCACCAATCCTAATCCCTTCTGTCACCAGCAGGTCTGGAACACATCCGAAGCTTCACTTGTGACAGATCTAAGCACACATTACACAAAACAAAACAAAAGACACAAGGAGTTCGAACACCATAATAATCTATATATCTAAAATACAGAAACAATTATTTTCCAGCAATTTCTCAAACTATCTTTTTCCATATGACCACTTTATATACACGTGGACTATAATATTATTCTGCCAAAGGATTGTGCATTAATGGCTGCCACCGCAGCAGACGGAGAGACTCCATTAATAACATATAGTAATTAATAAAATCCCCTACTTGAACACTTCAACATTCTCTATTTATCCAATTCCATTCACGGACTAAGTAATATTAACCCTGCTATATTAATCACTATTACACTTTAGTCCAGTCTATTTCCAGAGCTATCTAATTAGTTACCTGTTGTCACCACAGCAAACGAAGAGAGACTGAGAGAGACACAAATGCTTCACTTCCTCCTCTTCTCGTCTCTGCCTTATGCTTCCATACAAAGTAGTCCCATGGCTCCTATCTTTCGACATTTCCATCAGTTCCACCCTTATAGGTGTATTATACAGTTATATATTACTATTAACTTCTATCCTTCTTATTCTAATTACTAATACATTTCCTTCTTCCTCAGTTAAATGTAATACAGTTTTACAAATATTCAGTACAAATATTCTTCCGCCAATAGAAGATGGTTTGTCCTCTCTTTTTGACCTTTTCTAACTCAATTAATTTCCTAAGTAAGTTACAATTTAAAAATGCAGGCAACACAGGAGAGTTAGGTTCGTAATTATACATTATAATTATAAATGCGGGTCATTCCCTGTATTCAATTAATTCTTTACATTCACCTCTTAATTATCACGTATTTTCCTAATCCCTAACATTTCACCTAAGTTTCAATTAGTTCTCTATTTATCTCATTTATCTACTATAATAATTATTTCTATTGTTTTTCTACTATCTCTAAATAACACATTATTTATATATTTTATCCTATTAACTCGATTAGAGAAAGCCCACCATCGAAATTATGACACTTGATAATCTCGACCTGGCTAAGTGATACCATCTTATACTTAAATTTTATCCTATTACCTGTCAATATCCTAAATAACATTATACATAAAAATAGGGGTGTTACATTCTTCTTGTCCTGTTGTTTCCTGGCATACTTTGGAGGATTCAAGGCACTCCAATGTACAGCCACAATCAAATAATAACCACCGACACTTTCCTTCCATCGTAATAAATATCTTGGTAAAAAGAACAACACGTGTATGATTTTGCAGCACCTCATAATAATAGTAATAATAATTGAGGGGGTTGAGTTGACGTAAGGTGTTGTTGTATGGTTATAGTTTGATATAATACCGATTTATTTGCACGATGGAAGGAAAGTGTCTGTGGATATTTGATTGTGGCTGACAGTACACTCGTGATACATAATTTCTGACCAGAGTGTGAAGAGCAGAAAGCTTATTCATTCATTCATTCATTCCAGGGTCTATGTCACTCCCGAAAAAGGAACCCCTCCCCAGACTGCCTCCACATCATTCTATCCTTTGCTGTTTTTGACCAATTGGATCCGAAGTGACGTGTCAGGTCGTCCCTCCATCGTGTTTTCGGTGGTCCACGCCTTCGGGTCCATTCTCTTGGAGTCCATTCTGTCGTTCTGATGGTCCATCCGTTATCAAGTAACCGTGCAATGTGGCCTGCCCATCTGTGCTTTGATTTCATGATGGTGTCGATGATGTCATTTACACCTGTCTGTTCACGGATCCAGGTGTTGTTTTTTCGGTGAGGGATGGTGATGGCCAGCATAATGCGCTCCATTTTACGCTGTGTTACTGCGAGCATCTCTGTCGTGGTGTTGTCTAGTGCCCAAGTCTCGCACCCGTATATTATGACCGGAAGTATGTACTCATTTAGCACCTTCCTCTATATATTCATGCTTGCTCTTAAGTTTCGTATGATGTTTTGGGCTTTACTAAAGGCTGTCCAACCAAATGAAATTCTTCTCCTGATCTCTGGAAGATCACCATCTCTTGTCACTTTCTTACCAAGGTAGATGTAGCTGTCAACCTCCTCAATGTTTTTCCCATCAACACTGATTATGGACCGGGTGGCGTGGTCATTAAGCATTACTTTTGTCTTGCCAAGGTGCATGCTAAGGCCAACTGATCCACTGGTCCTGTGGATGTCAGTGAGCATGGCCTCCATTTCCTCTGGTGACTTAGCAATGAGGATGATGTCATCAGCAAAGATCAGGTGGGATAGATGTTCTCCGGCAACATTTATCCCTCTGTTTTCCCAGTTGATTGTACTTATAATGGCATCTTGTAGGCATGATGTAAAGAGTTTTGGCGAGATGTTGTCTCCTTATCTTGCTTCCCTTTCTAGCTTAATCTTGTTGCTATCCTTGTGGAGCTTCAGGGTGGAGGAAGTGCCATTGTACAAGTCTCGCAAGAGGGTGATGTAAGCAGGGTTGATTCCTTGATTTTCTAAAGCCTTGAAGAGTGGGGTGAACTCAATGGAATCGAAGGCCTTTTCGTAGTGAACGAAGGCTAGACAGAATGGGATCTTATACTCATTTGCCTTTTCTTGCAACTGGTTTATGATCTGGATGTGATCCATGGTAGAATATCCAGATCTAAAGCCAGCTTGTTCTCTTGGTTGGTATAGGTCTAGAGTTGGTATCATTCTCCTGAGGAGAATCTGGGAAAGCACCTTGTAAGTGATTGGCAGGAGGCTGATCGGTCTATAGATTTTAATGTTTGTTGTGTCGCCCTTCTTGTGTATAAGGATAACTGATACATTTTTCCGGCAGCTGGGGACTTTGCCCTCGGCAAGACATCTTTTAAAAAGCTTGGTGAGGATAGCAACGACAGGCTCTCCTCCATCTTGTAGAGTATCCGCAGTAAGATTGTCCTCCCCAGGGCCCTTATCCCGCTTCAGCTTCTTCATGGCATTTCTCACTTCTGATGGTAGAATGTGAGGTGGTGGCTCTACTGCCCTGTTGCTTTGAATAACATTTAAAGGTTGGTATTGAGGTTGTCTGGTAGCATAGAGCTTTGAGTAAAACTCTTCACATCTTTTTACCATTCTGTCAATATCTTTAATGTATGTGCCGTCCTCCTCCTTGAGGGCAATTAAGTTGTTCCTGCCCAAGCTTTGTTTCTTTTTTTGTAGAGTTGAGGCCTCGGTTGTCTTCCAAAGCTTTCAGTTGTTGTTCGTCATTGTAGTTGTTGATGTCCTCTGTCATGCAACGTCTGATGGTTTTACAGATCTCAGTATATTCAATATGTTGGACAGGTGTTCCATCTCTTTTCATTTTCCTTCTCTTCTCTAGAAGATGCTTTGTCTTCCTGGAAATATTGTCTGGTTTTGGTGGCTTTGCTTCTCTGGCAATTCCAGAAGCAGATTCCATGATGGTGGTGGTGATGTTCTCGCAGAGTTCATCAATATCATCTGTTGTTGAATTCAGGGCCTCAAACTTGTTCTCTAGTAGCAACTGGAATTCTGTTGCCTTGGCCGCGAGTGCAAGTGCATTTGGTTTCTTTGATCGGTTAATGAGTCTCGCCCGTTCTAACTTCTTGTTGATGGTCAGGGAGCTTCGCATCTGGCGATGGTCGCTGCCTGTGTTGAAGTTATTGATGACTGAGACATCAGTAAATGTCTGAGGCTTGTCTGTGAGGATGTAATCAATTTCATTTTTGTGGTACAAATTGGCGATATCCATGTCCATCGTCTGTTTGGTCTTTTTTTGAAGGCGTTCATGATCTTCAAGTTATGTCTTTCTGCAAAGTTAATAAGTTAATTAGGGAGTCACCTCTGGTGTTGCATTTCCCAAGTCCGTGTGGACCTGTGCTCGATGTTGGTGAGTCGTCCAGCCCAATTTTAGCATTAAAATCACCCATAATGATGTTGTAGGGGCCCTGCTGTTGTTGATGAGGCTGTCTATGACTTCATAGACCATGTCCACTTCCTCATCTGTGTGACTGCAGGTTGGTAGGTAGGTCTGGATAACATTCTGATGGTTTTAACCAGATATCTTAATGGTGAGTTGAGCCACCCTGTCAGAGATGCCTTTGAAGCAGGTAACGTTTCCAACAATATTCTTATGGACTATAAAGCCGACACCTTTGTGGCAAGTGTCGCCTCCTTTATAGTACAAGTTGTGGCCACTCTTATTAAGAGTGATACACCCTTCTCCCTGTCTTCTTGTTTCACTGATTCCATTGATGTCATAATTGATCCTTCCTAACTCTTCTTCCAGTTGAAATATTCTGTTGTCTGTAGAGTGATCTTGCATTGTAGGTGCAGATTTTCATATTCCAGTGGCAGCCTGTCCATACCCAGTGATTCTTAGCACCCTCTGCTCTGTTGTGGTTCTGCCCGCTGCCTTGGGTTGGCACTCCAGAGCTGCTGGGGACTGAGGGCCTTTGTCCTATGATGCCTGGCATGTTTTGGGGGGTTTGACATACTTCCCACGCTGGGCAATGCGGGTTGGCGAGTTTTTTTCTGTTTGGGTTAACCATCCCATAGACGGTAGCGATGACCACGCTCACGAGCTCCATCTGCCCAGGTGGGTTACCTATCATGGCTATTGAGCCCCACCTGCCAGGGAAGGGTGGCGGCCGAGTGATATGCCTTGCCATAGGGCGATTCGTGATTTTTGTCCAGGACTGCTTATTCAGTATATTCGCAGCTAGCCTCTATATTTATAAGATTAAACGAGTACTTACCAGTACGAAGGTTGATCGTAATATCACGAACATTCAACTGCGTCACTTAGGTAGTAAATGTGATGCCAGCAGCAGTCGTACACGTAAGTCTTAAGAGAGGTTTGAGGAAACAGCTAACCACTAACAAGGGATTGTAGGAACAGAAAAGTCTCGTGGGGAGAGACAAAACACTGGGAAGGGGAGGGAGGGCATTTACTACCTAAGTGACGCAGTTGAATGTTCGTGAAATTACGATCAATCTTCGTACTGGTAAGTACTCGTTTAATCTTATAATTTCACTTCACTGTATTCAACTGCGTCACAAGGTAGCCAATGAGAGCTTAAAAGTGATTCCTCAAACCTACCAAAGTTCTCTGTAGCACAGCCAAAACCTTATATCATAACCAAGCAAGGTGGGATAATAAAAAGAAGAAACTGATAATAATAACAACCCAAGCATATATTTCCCAGAGTAGAGCATAAAACATACAATGGTTATAACAAAGGATACACCCTACAAAATTTGTAATAAGAGGAATACCAAACTAAGGAACAAAAAACAAAGGGAAACCACCCTCAAAAAATAATAAAGGAATAAAAAAAAGGGGCGAAGCAAACGTCCTTAGCCAAGGACAGCATCCGCAAAAAGGGTTCGCCTGGATAGGGGTCTTCTATAGAACTTCGCAAAAACTTACTCGTTGGACCACCCCACAGTTGCCAAGATAGTGGAAACAGGCAAAGTCAGGGATGCCTTACTAGAGGAAGCAGACCTGGTAGAGTAGGGTGAGAAAGTAGATAAATCAATACCTGCATCCCTCATGACATCCCTAGTCCAGCGTCTTAGAGTATACCGTGACGCTAACCGCACAGGAGTTCTAGTCGTTAAAAAGAACCTGGTAGTAGGACCCCTAAGCCCTGCAGTTCTGTCTAAGTACTCACAAATAGTGGTGTATACACATAACAATTTCTCTGGAGCATAATCCGTAAAAACAAGTTCAGATAGGTGGGCCCCAGGTCTGGAAGTCTTCAGGAGATCCCCTATCCGAAAAGAAACCTCAGAACGTGAGATAGTCATGTTCCTATTGTCTAAAAGATGTAATGTATGACCACGTTGCCCAGATACCAGAAGCATGAGCATGACCAATTTCTTTGACAGCTGACTAACGGATAAACCCTCATTTGGCCCCAGAGATCGTAAATGAGTTAGGACAACGTCTGGATCCCATGTGGTGTGGTGTCGAGGGAAAGAAGGTCTCTCTTGAAAAACTGCCTTCATGAACCTGCAAACTAGAGGGTGCTGGCCCGCGGGTTTGGCATCAATATTGGCAATGGCTGAAATGGCTGACCGAATGACATTCATAGAACTGTAACCTCGTCCCTTCTCATTCCTACATTCCTGCAACAAGAACTCCAACAAAATATTTACATGTGGCTGAAAAGAATCAATTTTCCTGCCGAAACAAAATGACATCCATCTATTGATATAACACCCATACTGTGATTTAGTGTTTGGTCTCCACGACAGAAGCAGAAATTCAGCAACTTCCGACGAAAGAACTTGGTTTTCGAAGGATTGCCAGAGAGGATCATGGCTGTCAATATTAACTTTGGAGCCTGAGGATGAACACGCGACGGGTCTTGTGGGAGTACTAAGGAGTCGCGTGGGAGAAGGACCGGGGGTGCAGTCAGTAACTGGAGGGCCATAGGGATAAAAAACCTGGGTAGGCCAAAGCGGCAGAATTGTTAGGGACGTCGCCTTGTCTTCTAGAATCTTCTTCAACGTCCGACCAATGATACTGAAAGGTGGGAAAACGTAAGAGTTGAGATTAGACCAGTCAATTGTGAAGGCATTAGTATATTTTGCATATGGGTCTGGTTTCCAAGATACGTATGACGGTAACTGGGCATTAATACGTGAAGCAAAGAGGTCGATTTTCGGAGTATAGAACAAAGTACACAACCATTTAAAGACACGGGGAGTAAGCATCCATTCAGTATCTATATTCCGGATCCTGCTAGACTCAGCATCTGCCTCGACATTGTCAAGCCCCTTGATAAACTCTGCAGATAAAGTGATCCCTCTCAGCTGAGCCCAAGCAAAAATTTGTTCCGTCAGGGAATTAAGGCTAACTTTTATACTACCACATCGATCTAAACAAGCTATGGCGGTGGTATTATCAGACCGAATGCGGATGTGGGTCTGTTTGCAGTGATTGCAGAGGGATTTTAGGCTTAAAAGGATGGCTTTTAGTTCCAGACAATTAATGTGATCTAATTCTTCATGGGCCCAATGACCTCCTGTCCTAGTATCGTCAACTTTTGCTCCCCAGCCCGTCAGGCAGGCATCCGTGTGAATTTCTAATTCTGGGGGACGGGAAACCAAAGATTTAGTTTGGGAGTCAATATTATCGATCCACCACTTTATCATGTCTTTAGCATGGCTATCAAGTACAATAACGGAATTGTAGTTGCCTTTGTTCTGAGAAAGTCCCTTGTTACTAACAATCTCCAAGCATTTGTACCTAAGGGGGGCTAGATTCACCGCCGGGTCGGAGGCTACGGCAAGACCTATAAAAATAGCTAAGTCATGTAAAGTTGGGTCATCCTTAAGCAATATCAAACCCTGGTTTTTAATGCTCTCTTTACGACTTAATGGTAAAGTAGCAGTCATTGTTACAGAGTTGAGGCTTATCCCTAAAAACTCCACTTTTTGGGTAGGAAACAACACTGATTTATTGACATTAATTGTTAAACCTACAGAGTCAAATATCTGCAAGGCATATTTGACATGATCCTCTAAAACTTTAGCTGAAGTTGCCAAGAGAATACAGTCATCAATATAACAGACAATCATTATCCCAAGTTTCCTGAAGTGGGAGAGAATCGATTTAAGTAATTTTGTAAATATGCGTGGTGCAGATGTTTGTCCCTGAGGAAGACAGGTAAACTGGAAAGATTCATTCTTCCACATAAAACGCAGCCATTTCCTGTCCTCAGGCTGAATATAAACAGAAAAATAGGCATCTTTAAAATCAATCGTCATGAAAAAACAATTTTCCTGAATTAAACTAATTACGTCCTTAATGGAACTCATTTTGAAGTGAACATGTTTCACAAAGTCGTTTAACTCTTTTAAATTGAGAATCACCCTAGCTGTGCCATCCTTTTTCCCCGTAGGGAATATATTTGAATAAAAATCCAATTCTAATTTGGGGTAACATTTCTCGACCACTTTCTGTTTAATGAAAGATAGCATAGCAGTGTTCAGGGCTTCCCTGTCAGTAAAACACAAAGTGAGAGGTCTGGGCAAGCCACTCTGCACAGGAAATTGAACAAACTCCAGCACTTTACCACGCACAATATTGTGAATCCATTTATCCCTAGACAGGGCCTGCCAAATGTGCTTAAAAAAGAAAAACTTACCCCCCACAAAGTTATCTGGTGTGTTAATCAAGGTGCAGTAAGGTAAAGTACTGTGACTTACTGAGAGTTGCGTTACTGAGGGGTTTTGTAGGGCTGCGTCCTATTCCCGTAGGTCTGCCTCTGGCCTAAAAAAGACCTTGAAGGAATCCTCGACCTGGCTCGTGAGTAGTAAGGTTTCCTGTAGTCCTGTCTATTTGAGACAAAACCCCAATTCCTGGTGGTCTTGAAAGGACGGAAGGTAGACCTTCCCAATTTCTTGGTTTTGTGGATCTCATCACACTTCTTAACCACATCAAAAGGAAAAAGTTCTTCTGTTCCAAGTTCACACTCCCACTTACACAGCTCTGCTAGAGCAGTGTCGTTGACGTGGATCCGAGCCACCTCCTTTCTTAATTGGTTAGTGTAATTAATGGCAAAAATTAAAAGCCTAAGACAATCATTTAAGCCTTCTAGGTAATAGTTAATTACCTTTCCTTTCCCCAACGTCACTAACGCACTGAGTAATGGGGACTAATGCTTTTGTTAATAGGCCATTAATATGAGTTAAACGAGCATCCAGAAGTTTACCTCCCGCACTCAAGGCCCTTACAATGGGAGGGTTAGATTAAGGAATCTTCATATTGGGCACATTGCTGGGCACTTTAATCTTATTAGCAGTTATTTTGACACTGTCAGCTGCGGGTCGGCGTCTCAGGCTAGCGTTCACTATTGAAGCAAGCGAGTCAGAGATTGGATCACCTTTGGCTTCCTCGCCCAAAAAAATTCCAGACAGCTCACTCAAAGCTTTGAGGAAATCTGAGTCATCGTCAGAAGTAGCAGGTTGAACACCGGCATGAGTGTGGACGAGAGCTTCCAAACCATCCAGGGGGTCTGGGTCATGAGAAACCACCTCCCACTCCTCACCATCTTCACTATCAGACAAGTCATGATACCCACTAAAAATATTCTCAGCTGAGGGCGGAACACTAGGTGAAACACGGTTGTCCAACTTATCAACTAACCCACTTAATAGGTTGGTGAGAAGATCAAGCATATGCTCCGAAGCAGGTAGGATCTCAGCCGAACCAGCTTGACAAGTGCTTGGGAGCGAAGGCGGACATTGACTGCCGGCTGGTTGACTGCCATCGGAAGGTGGTTGGGTTGCACACACACGCTTGTTAGACGACCCATCCGATCCAAAATTACTCCTCTTAGACTCCAGCCTTAGCTGGTCATCCTCACGTCGAAAGGAGTGAGAAGAGGAGGAAGATGCAAGCCTTGGC
Source organism: Petrolisthes manimaculis (assembly GCA_034508575.1). Taxonomy (NCBI): domain Eukaryota; kingdom Metazoa; phylum Arthropoda; class Malacostraca; order Decapoda; family Porcellanidae; genus Petrolisthes; species Petrolisthes manimaculis. Next base: position 726,695 of record JAWZYT010000072.1, on the reverse strand, counting down.
GCGTCTTGGTTGGGCTTGGCTTGGCCACCTCGGTCCGCCATGACTGGACACTAACCTGTAACGTATACCACCAGTTACACTCAGGTAAACAACAGTCATGGTCCTTGAACCGTACTGTAAACCAAAGTAAAAACAACCACAAGCTAACAAAAACAAAACATGCTTACCAAGAAAGCGAGGTCGGAAGAACAAAAAACACGCCAGCTCCGTCACTACCGCCAAACACAGAGACAGGTGTCGGGCGTCTGGGATTGATTGATTGATGGATATTAGGCGCCGCAACATCGAGGTCCTATAGCGCCAGAAAAAGGTGATGGAGAGGTGTGACAGCAAGCAGGAAGGAAATAAAATGAAAAGAGGGATAGTTGAAGAACTTAAAGATGGGAACTATTTAGTCTGGTCTCTCACTGGCGACCTTCCTAGCATGGGAAGCCATCTCTCCACGATATTGGGGCAGAGCAGGGGCCGGAGCCCCCTCTAGTCTAGCTCGCCAGGTCTCAGAGACACACAAGCCCCCCCACCTCGGCAAGGCGGTTCCCGTTAGGAGGGGGGCGTCTGGGAAGGTGAGGAGGTAGGTGTTGACTGAACGAATGCACACTGTCGACTGACGTGTACGACTGCTGCTGGCATCTCATTGGCTACCTTGTGACGCAGTTGAATACAGTGAAGTGAAACTAGAGGCCGTTCCCCTATCTGCAACCTGGGGACCCGATGGATGGGAGTTTGTCTTCACCTGGTATTGCTCATTTCCCCACTCAGTACATATATTGAGGCTGAGTTCGAATGCAGGGTGTTTGTGTGTGTGTGGGGTGTGTGCCTGCCGTTCGTCTCTGGTCAGGAATTACGTATCACGAGTGTACATGGCAGACAGAAGATAAATAGGAGCGTAAAAGACCCCCCATAAAAACACTATAAATATAAACTTCCACATTTATTATTTGCCAAAAGAAGAGAGGTTATGCATGTGAATAAGACTGTTAATCATGTTTATAATTTTTATCATTATTTTTACATGATAACTTCCTACTTCCGCATCCCCCTAACTCCCACCCCCAAACCTGTTCTCCTAAACCCCCTGCATCCCCCTAAACTCCCCTAAGCCTGTCCCCCTATTCCTGCATCCCCTTAAACCCCCCAAGCCTGTCCCCTACTCCCACAACCCCCTAACCCCCACCTTCTAAGCCTGTCCCCCTATTCCCGCACCCCCTTAATTACTATTTACCTGATAACCTCTGGGACAATGGGTGAATGTATTGCCTGTGTCATAAGCACAAGGTGACATCCACTAGGAAGATGTTTCTCCACAACTTGACCCACTAACACTCCTAGCATGCCTGTAGACGTCCCCTTAACCAGCAGCTGTTTCTCTGCCATGCCTGTAGACGTCCCCTTAACCAGCAGCTGTTTCTCTACCATGCCTGTAGACGTCCCATTCACCACCAGCACTGCCAGCATAAGCAGTTGGCCCCACCACCAATTGTCCATGAAATCTTGGATATAAAGACATGGATAAGTGTTGTAATTGGTTCACTAGTATGTCAAATGATTCGAAACTTCAACAACAAGACCTGGATACAAGTATGAAACAGGATAAGTATTGTAATTGGTTCACTAGCATGTCAAATTATTCGAAACTTCAACAAGACTTGGATACAAATTTTGGATTGCGAGTGTACCGTACCATGTATGAGGAACGTAAACTTGAAAATGCATACTTAGTTTAACACTGTGCAAGAGATTAGTTCAGCTACACTGCATGTATTTTTTTTTAAATTAACTAATTCCGCCATTGCGTCAGTCAACATTGATTGATTGATGTATATTAGGCGCCGCAACATCGAGGTCCTATAGCGCCAGAAAAAGGTGATAGAGAGGTGTGACAGCAAGCAGAAAGGAAATAAAAAGGAAAAAGGGACAGTTGAAGAACTGAAAGCTAGTGGCTGGGGCCGAAGGGACGCCAAAACCCTTAAAGTATTGCCCACATTACTCTAAGCAAAAACCCCCTACGGAGTAATGCGTGGGAACCATTTAGTCTGGTCTCTCACTGGCGACCTTCCTAGCATGGGAAGCCCTGTTGCTACTCACCAGTCTTAGTGATAGCAACTAATAGAGAGTGTGTGTCTCTCTTTTAGTATTATCCTGTGTGAAAACTGTGAGCTAGTGTGTGTATATCTCTTTGCCGTATTCAGTCCGTTAATCACTATGGTAGGATGTTATAGTAATATACATTCCTGAGTTCCTGATTTATTAAGTAGTAGTAGAAGTAGTGAAGTGGGGGAAAGAAGGTTGGGGATAGAGCAAGAGTAAGCAAGAGGAAGTGAGCTTTAGTGGGAGAAAAAGAGCCGAGGCTTAACTCAACATGCGTTGGTAGGTGGTTGGGAAAAGGAAGTAGGTAATAGACTGTTATACTCAGGAAAGAGGATGTAGGACGAGGCAAGGGCGGGCGGGTAGAAATGGTCTTGTGGTGTGTGCTGAGGTGATGGAATGCGAGACAAAAAAAAAAAAAAAAAAAAAAAAAAAAAAAAAAAAAAAAAAAAAAAAAAAAAAAAAAAAAAAAAAAAAAAATTGAAGAGGAATAGGTATGATTGAAATAGATCCGAGTCATTAATGGAGCCAGTGGGATAAGGGAAGGATTTTAGGGTAGGAAGTGGGCAGGCATGTGGGAAGGATGGGTGGGGGTTGTTGATTAGTATGGGTTATGTGAGTCAGTGCAAGCATAAGTGCGTGTGTGTCTGGCTCTCCCCACTTTTTCCCCGAGTGATGAGATATCAGTCAATCAGGGAAGAATTAGGGACAGCTGGTGTTTATTGTTTGTGAATTGAGTGTTTTAATGTTTGTCTGTAGAATGGTGTGTTTGTGTTTTTATCTGTAGGTGTAAGTAGGTATGGGTGGTGGCCTGGAATCTGCATGGAAAAGGTTTGCATATTGTCTTCTAGGTGGAGTTATGGCGTTGAGTTTGTCAATGTAGTGTTGTAGGCCGTCTGTGAGTTTGTTTATCTGTTTGTCTGAAAGGTAGTGTAAGTAAGTGTTGACTGGTGGCATGTTTGTGATTGCGTGTATTTCTTCGTTTGTGGTGAAGTCCTGCCAGTGTATTTTATGTGCCCATCTGAGAGCCTTGTTCTGAATTATCTGTAGATTTTTTTGGTGTGTGGTGGCAGTGAGTGATACTGAAAGGGGTGAATATGAGATGAGAGGGCGTATGAGTGTTTTGTAAAGGTGTAATTTTGTTTTGGTGTCTGTGTTATAAAATCGTTGTAACCTGCCCAACTGATATTTTGCTTTGGCAGTGATGCTTAATGCATGTTTGTGCATGTGAATGTGATTGTCGATGTTTAGCCCCAATACAGTGCAGGTATTGGAGATGGGGATGGGAGTACGGATGTTGTCATGTGAGGAGAGGGTAAGAGGACGAGGAGCTTGAGTTTTAATATTAAAGAATGTCAGTTGGGATTTGGTTGGATTAGTCTGAACCCGCCAGTGTGACTCCCATTGTGAAACACTGTCAAGCTCTTTCTGTGTCTTGGTTGTCAGGGCATCAAGTGTGCCTGCCCTAGTCACGTGAGTTACGTCATCTGCGTATTGTATTGTGAGTGAGTCAGCGTGGATCGGGTCGGGCATGTCATTTGTGTAGAGGATGTAGAGGGTGGGAGATAGGACTGAGCCCTGAGGCACACCTGCTCGCAGTGGAAAATATTCCGAGAAATTATTTTGAAATTTAATTTGCATAAATCTGTTATCAAGAAAATTACAAAGGAGTTTCTGAATTATTATGGGAAAGTTAAATTGCGTGCAGATTTTGTACTTCAGGCCTTCGTGCCATACTTTGTCGAAAGCCTTCTCTGCGTCTTTGGTCACAAGTGCGATTTTGTAGGGTCTGGGAGTATGTTTGTTTATGTGTATGTAGTTGGTGATTATATTTAGTGCTTGTTGTGTGGAGCGATAGGGTCTGAAACCAAATTGTTTTTCTGTCAGTAGTTCGTCGTCTTCGAGATGTAGTCGTAGTCGTTTGTTAATGAGTCGTTCTAGTGTTTTCCCTATTGTCTCAAGAAGGCTTATTGGTCTGTAGTTTGCAGGGTTTGTCTTGGGTTTACCTGGTTTTGGGATCAAAGTAGCAGTGGCTTTTTTGTAAGCGTCAGGGAAGTAACCAGTTGCTAAACAGGCATTGAATAATGTCGTTATGGCTTCAATGGTTTTGTCAGGGAGGTTGTGTACAAGTCTGTAACCAATGCCTGTCGCACCCGGTGCCTTTTTAGGGGCATGTCGGAGCAAGAGCTTGACTTCGTCAGTATCAAATGGGGCTGTGAGAAGGTGTTCTGGGTCTAGTGTATGCAAGTGTATAGGTGTGTCGGGCTGAATCATGAGTGGCATGTTTTGTATATGTTGGTTAATGTTGTTTACATGTTGAATGACAGTTGGAGTGGGTGGGTGTGGTGTGTAAATGTTTTCCCAGTGTGATTTAAATTCGTGTGTAATTTCCACGGGGTCTGTAATGGCTCGGTTGTTGACAATCAGGCGGTGAGTGTGTTCCCTGGGGACACCCTTCAGCCGCCTGATCCGGCACCAGAACTCCCGTGGGTTATTAATTCTGTGAGATTCAGCCTCTTTAATTATGTGTGTCCAATGTTTGCGATGGTCGTGTTCGAGACTATTGAGGATGTGGTTTCGGAGGAAGGTTAGGTCTTGCCGTATTGGGGCTAGTGTGTTTAACATGTTTTTGTTGTGGTTGAAGCGGTTTCGGAAGCATACGAGGAGTCGTTGTGTACGTATGGAGGGTCTAAAAGAATAGATTGGTTTGTGTGTTGTTTTGGGTATGGACCTTTCAGCGGCCTGAAGTATACTGTTGTGTATGTGTTAACATGGGTCACTAGGTAGTGAAGTTTTTATTACATATAAAAGGTATATTTTACAATGGTATTTATGCTAACAAATCAATATAACAATAGATAGATATACATGTCCCTTATCAATAATATATAATATTTTATTCTCCATTTAATGGTAAGAATAAATGTTGATTAGCCATAGTCAGTAACAGTTGACTGGCATTCAAAATGTAGGTGAGGTGCAATAGCTGAGAAAGGTAAATCTAGGTGAATCTGTCCTAATTAACTGAGAAGACATAGAGAATGGGTTATTTGTCTACCTAGGCAGTTGATGAGTAACAATTATAACTTTATTAAACTTCTATAAACATGTGTTATACATATAATATGATTTATGTATGCACACTACAGCCCTCTCTCTCCAAAATCGGGGCAGAGCAGAGGCCAGAGCCCCCTCTAGTCTAGCTCACCAGGTCTCAGAGACACGCAAGCCCCCCCACCACGTCAAGGCGGTTCCTGTTAGGGGGGGTCAGTCAACAATACACAAGGGAAGGTGGGACTCATGAGAATCCTATGACTACACACACACACAAACACAACGAAAACATAGCAGAATAAAGCACAAGCATACAGGCAAATATTTACATTATGACCTACTTAAATCCACCCAAAAATGAAGGTCGCGTACCAAAAGTTCCTCCAAAAACAGCAGGTGTCTACAAACTACATCAAGTGGCAGGACACTTGGCTGGCCATGGTGGATGGTAGACAATCCTCAAACGAGCATAGACTACACGTGCCTCCGAACCATGAGGCCTCGACGACAGTAGGAATATTTGTGACAGCAGACAGACTTGTAATGAGTAATGGAGATACAGTCGTGGTCAAATATAATCATCCATATAGGGGTAACCCACGTAAGATTTTGACAGCTTCCCTCTGTTCCTTAGCTGATAAACTTTCCAATAAATAGGTTAAGTACCATCTTTTAATTTAATACAAGCAGCTATGCACTACTTAAAACAATTACATCATATGTGAACGTGAAATCATTAGACAGTAAATTGTTTGAGATACCCATATGTGGATGATTATTATTGACCGCGACTGTACATCCCTGCATCACCGTACAAGGGAGGAAAGTGGTGGAGCGAGCTCTAGAAAAATAGCATGTCAGGGAGAGAGTTGGTCCAACACCACGAGGAGGCAGATGGCAAGCTTCCTTTGCGAGTCTGTCAACTGTACCATTGTGACATAAACCTACATGGGATGGCACCCATAAAAATTTGACAGTCAAGTTTCGATGATGCAATAAGGCCAAAAACGATAAAATATCCTGAATAACAGTAGAGTGTGTACAGAGAAGTAGTCAAGAAACCACTGGAGATCCCTTAGTGAGGTAGAATGAACACAGATATCATCAGCATAGCAAGTAATTGTAGTTCCAGGAATATCAGGGAGAGAAGTGAGCAGCCGATGCATCAAAATATTAAATAACAATGGGCTGAGAACACCCCCTTGAGGCGTACCAAGATGAAAACTGTGTAAAGGACTGAGCGCACCACTGAAAAACACACGGGAGGTCCTGTTACTGAGGTAGCCCCGAATCCACCGTAATAGATTACCCTTTATCCCAAAGTCAACCAGTTGATCCAAAGTGACGTCTCTATTAGCAGCATCGAAGGCACTTTGAAGGTCAATGAAGGTCCACACTGTCCCTGGAAAGGCGAGAGTACAGGTCGACTAGGCAGTGGTGTGTGCTCCGCTGGGGAAGGAAACCAAACAGCCATGGAGAAAGGCGATCCTGCAGTCTGTACATGAGACGATTAAGTAAGATTCTCTCCATAACCTTACAAAAACAGGAAGTAAGGGAAATAGGCCTGAACTTCGCAGTGCCGGGCTTAGGGATGGGCATTATTGTGCTGTTGGTCCAGGCTCGTGGTACACAACCATCACGAAGACAAAGATTATACAGTTGAAGTAGAGGGTTCCCAGAAACTTTTTGAAGTAGGCGCAGCACAGCATAAGTAATACAATCATCACCAGGGGAAGAAGCTCTAAAACCAAAAAGACCACGGTGCAACTCCTCCTCAGTTATCTGCTCTGCATCATCGTCATCATCTTGCAACAGAGCAGACATTAGACATAGCCGATGGACAGCTGCATGGGAAGAGAGTACATCTTGTATGTGGATGGGTAGACTGGCTGGGGTAGATTGTTCTGACCAGGCATTGACATGTTGTAGGCATAGTCGGCGGTTGTGTGATGACGAGCAGTGGCCGGCATCTTTTTAACAACCCGATGGATGAGGTGCCACATAGAAGCCACACTTGTTTGCTGGTTGATGCTGTCCGTGAACCGCTGCCAAGACTCAGTGTGAGCACACTCCTGCTGGACAACTAAAGCATCCCTAGAAATCTGGTAACGATGGAGCAGGTCAGGAGTTGGGTTGGCTTGAAACAATAGGCCATCACGTTCAGCCTCCTCCTTTGCCTCCTGTATGTGTGCATCAAGCGTCCAGGATTAGGCAGTAGGTCGATGTTGGAGGTGTGGCCGGGAGACATATAGCCTATAAAAGTCATGAGTACAACTGTTCAGCTGATGATATATCAAAATGTAGGGAGTACAGGGGCCATAAATAGGATGTCGGGGGCACATCAATACGCAAACGAGTGGCTGAATCACTTGACCCAGCAGGTATTGAATAATGAAACCTAAGAGCGATGTGATCAGAGAATAAGTTTGGCACAGAGGAGCACTGGATCTGAGATGCTATCAGGCCAGACGAGAGGATGTAATCCAGTGTACCTCCCCGGCAATGAGTGGCACCACCAGTGTCCCAGCGTGTCAGATGATGCTTGCGGAGACGAACACCATTATGATTAATAGAGCCAGAACCATCACCCAATTCAGAATGCTGAGCATCTATACACCATACCATGCACTGTTGGAGAAGGAAGAGCCTCAAGAGTGAGTCTAGCTGGGGCAGAATAGACATTACATAATTGGAGTACTCCATTCCCAGGTAGAATCTCAAATGCCTGAAAGGTCATGTCAGGATCAGTGGAGGTACGGAGAAGGCGATGTGGCAAGGATATATGTATGTAAGTCAGGAGACCATTCCTTACCAGATGAACATATGGCACATAACCTGAGAGGGGAGAAGCTTGCCCAGCAGCGAGTAGTCATCCTGGAAATGCTTCCTGGAGAAAAATAACACTGGGATGACGAAGAAATACATAGGCCTTGAGTTGAGTGAGCTTAGCATAACTGTAACTGGTGATACCACATACATTCCAGGAGATGACATCCAGCTGGCACTCACTAGCGAACTTTGTATTTGGAGGTAGATGTCCGGTGAGTGGGGGCAGATGAGTGGCCTGGAGAGGATGATGGGACTGACTCGTAAAGCTTTTCTAGGCGAGATGCAACAGTATCCATCTTTTTGGTAAGGGTAGTGACAGTTGAGCTGATGGCCTGCTGAGCCTCAACCAAGGTGGAGAGTTTGGAGTAATTTGCAGCAACCAGCCCATCAATCCTGGTTTCAAGGACAGAAGAGCGGTTCTCGAGGGCTGTACATCATGCCATGAGGGTAGCAACAGACTTACGGAGGGCCAGGTCCAGAGGCGAGGCAGGGCTGGTAGGAGGAGCAGACTGGGGAAGTGGTGGAGGTGGAGCAATAGTAGACGCATGAGCCTGGACCTGACGTCGAGTACATCCATGCCACACGTTAACCCCTGGCTGAAGGCCTCGTGGACACTTCCATAGAGACGTATCCTCAGGAGGTGAAGACTCAGAGGTGGAGGCAGCAGGACGTGATGGTTCATCCCTGACAGGACACATCTTGGAATCATGTTTGGCGACACACCATGCACACTTCGGCCTGGCAGAACAGTACCGGGAGATATGCCCAACTGCCCAGCACCTGTAGCACCAAGGCTGGACATTATGAAGTTTCTGCACCTCACACGGTAAAAGACGGGAGAAAATCAAAGGAAAACTCGTTTGGATGTGGATCAGGTTGACTCCAGACAACAACAATACGGCTAATGGGGGAACCATCTTGGAAAAAACAATGGACAGAGTACACACCAGGGTATCCCTTGGCAAGTTTCGGGTCAACATCAATCGGAAAACGGGTGAGGACGTAGCTGGGAAACTTACGAGGCCTCTCGGGTGAGTCTTCAAGAATGAGAGCCAGAGACAAAAATTCACCAGCCTTGACTCTATCAATAATGTCCTGACGCTTCCTAGAGATGTAGACAAACCGGGAGGTGACAGCAGCCATCTTGACTTGAGCTAGTTCACACTGCAGCTGGAAGGCCCTGTTGACATCAGACAGGAGGTGACAGCAGCCATCTTGACTTCAGCTAGTTCACACTGCAGCTGGAAGGCCCTGTTGACATCAGACAGGAGGTGACAGCAGCCATCTTGACTTCAGCTAGTTCACACTGCAGCTGGAAGGCCCTGTTGACATCAGACAGGAGGTGACAGCAGCCATCTTGACTTCAGCTAGTTCACACTGCAGCTGGAAGGCCCTGTTGACATCAGACAGGAGGTGACAGCAGCCATCTTGACTTCAGCTAGTTCACACTGCAGCTGGAAGGCCCTGTTGACATCAGACAGGAGGTGACAGCAGCCATCTTGACTTCAGCTAGTTCACACTGCAGCTGGAAGGCCCTGTTGACATCAGACAGGAGGTGACAGCAGCCATCTTGACTTCAGCTAGTTCACACTGCAGCTGGAAGGCCCTGTTGACATCAGACAGGAGGTGACAGCAGCCATCTTGACTTCAGCTAGTTCACACTGCAGCTGGAAGGCCCTGTTGACATCAGACAGGAGGTGACAGCAGCCATCTTGACTTCAGCTAGTTCACACTGCAGCTGGAAGGCCCTGTTGACATCAGACAGGAGGTGACAGCAGCCATCTTGACTTCAGCTAGTTCACACTGCAGCTGGAAGGCCCTGTTGACATCAGACAGGAGGTGACAGCAGCCATCTTGACTTCAGCTAGTTCACACTGCAGCTGGAAGGCCTTGTTGACATCAGACAGGAGGTGACAGCAGCCATCTTGACTTCAGCTAGTTCACACTGCAGCTGGAAGGCCCTGTTGACATCAGACAACCAACGCAGCTTTGTGTCTGTAGATGGGTTCCCAGGGAAGGATAGCTTGTCATAGGCATTTCTCGGTTCAAAAGCAGGAAGGTTGGACGAGGGCAAGGAGTTGGTATACAAGGAAGAAACACCAGGGTGAGGCAGAGAAGGAATAAACACCAGGGTGAGGCAGAGAAGGTACGTCATGCACAGTTGAAGCACCCTTCGGAGTCTTGGCAGCCAGAGCCAAACAGTCCACACCATCGGAATCCTGCAAGGAGTCTGACGAGGCATCAACGGGACGGTTGGTAGAGGTTGAGGAGGTGGAAGGCTGCAACCTAAGCTGCGGAGCGACCGAGGAAAGGGGAGAGGGTTGCGAAAAGGCAGCTCAGGCCAATGATCCTCGATGAGAGCCTCATCCTCTTCCGACATGGCCAAGTCAGCCTCCAGGCAGGAAGTCACATTCGAATCTGTGCTCTCCATCAGGCCAGGCAAAGCCTTGAAGGGAAGCGAACAACTGAACACACACGAACATACAAACATACAACCACAACAAAACAAACAAACCACAAACAGCAAAACCACCATAAAACGAGATCGAACAGATAAACAACCCCTATAACACCACAGAAAAAACAACACACAAGCAAGAACGCAGAATAAGAAACAACACAAAAAACAACACAAACAACAATACAGGCAGAGCTCCATGAACACGTCTTCACTCCAGGAAGGTTGGAATGAGATTGTCTACACTGCATTAGTCAATGAGCCAGGATCCCAAATTTCGGCCACCGGTACAATCTGGGGTGAATATTTCTCATGATAATTTTTGTTAAGATATACATTCACCCCTATTGTTAAAATAAAGTATGATAGCATTGCAGCAGCAGTAGCTTTCTATATACTATAACATGATTTATACCCTATGTCAAAATTATCACTATAGTATTATAAAATGCATGATAGCACACATAAAGCTACCACTTGTACGATGGTATCATAATTTTTCTAACTCAGAGGAGATGCTTTCCTTGCCCAAAATCACTATGAGCATTATTCCCCTCAGATGGTACCGATCAACCCTACTGGCTCAGATACTACCTCTTACTTTCTCTTTATCTCACTTATCTCTCACTCTATCTCACTTCTGTTTGCGTGTGTGTGTGCAAAATTTATCCCTCTTTTTCCCTGAGTGTGTGAAAGTTTGTGACACACACTCATTCTCGCACAATTTCAAACTCTCTCAAATATTTTTTCAGAGTTTGTAAAAAAATGCACCTCCTATTCTCTCTTTATCTCCATTTTTCTCCCTTATCTCTTATAGTCTATCGTACTTCTGTCTGTGTGTGTGTGTGCGAAATTTATCCCTGTTTTTCTCTGTGGGTGTCAAAGTTTCGAACATACACTTATTCTCGCACAATTTTACAATTTCTCAAACAAATAATCAGAGTTTGTCATAAAATTCACTTCTTACTCTCTCTTTATCTCTCTCTCCCTCTCTTATCTCTGACTCTATCTAACCTCTGTTTGTGTGTTGATAAGCAGAATCTCTCTCTCTTTCTCTTCGTATGTGTAGAATTTTCGCACACGTATTCATTCTCGCACAATTTCACACTTTCTTACACAAACATTCCGAGTTTGTCATAAAATTTTCCTTAGTGAATTTTGGCAAGATATACATCCCTAGTGTTTAAAAAAGTATGATAGCATTGCAGCAGCGGTAGCTTTCTATGTGTTATAACTTAATTTGGAATATTTTTACAAGTTGCCACAATTCAATTTCGAAAATTTTACTATTACCAGTGTTTATATTTCACTATTACAAACAACTTTTCTATATACCATTTCTTCTGCAAATGCTGCATAACAGTAGTTACCTCTTATACTTAGGTCCCGGTAGTGTGCCCAAGTTAGGTCCCGGTAGTGTGTTCCAGTCCAGATTAGGTTAGGTCAGGTCCCGGTAGTGTGTCCCAGTCCAGATTAGGTTAGGTTAGGTCCCGGTAGTGTGTCCCAGTCCAGATTAGGTTAAGTCAGGTCAGGTGAGGTCTGACTAATTTCTACTGTATATTTTTTCCTGCTTAGGTTCCGGTAGTCTGCCCAGGTTAGGTCCCGGTAGTCTGCCCAGGTTAGGTCCCGGTAGTCTGCCCCAGTTAGGTCCCAGTAGTAACACTAAATCCTTCTAGGAAATATATATTTTTCCAGTGAAATCCTGTTGTGACAACTTGTAAAAATTTACCCTTGATTTATACTGTAGTATTATAAAATTCCTGATAGCACACAAAAAGCTACCACTTGTACAATGCTATCATAATTTTTCTAACTCAATTGATTGATTGATGGATATTAGGCGCCGTAACATCGAGGTCCTATAGCGCCAGAAAAAGGTGATAGAGAGGTGTGACAGCAAGCAGGAAGGAAATAAAAAGAAAAGAGGGAACAGTTGAAGAACTGAACAATGGGAACCATTTAGTCTTGTCTCTCACTGGCGACCTTTCTAGCATGGGAAGCCCTCTCGGGCCGAAATCGGAGCAGAGCAGGGGCCAGAGCCCCCTCTAGTCTAGCTCGCCAGGTCTCAGAGACACACAAGCCCCCCCCCCACCACCACCACCACAACAACAAGGCGGGTCCCGTTAGGGGAGTTTCTATCTCAAGAGATGTTTTCCTTGCCAAAAATCATTATGAGCATTATTCTCCTTAGATGGTACCGATCAACTACATGTGGTTTTGTGTGTTTAATACATGTTAAGGAGAAAGTTTTGTGTTGGTGAATCTGGAGCAACCGAATTCTCCAAACTATTCCAAGCAACATACCACTATTACTTTTGCTCTTCTGGTCCTGTCTCCTGGCATACTTTGGAAGAATCAAGGCACTCCAATGTACAGCCACAATCAAATATCCACCGACACTTTCCTTCCATTGTGCATATAAATTAGTATCATATCAAAATATAACTACATAACAACACGTTATGTTAACTCAACTCCCTCAATTATTATTATTATGAGGTGCTGCAAACTGATACACGTGTTGTTCCTTATTACCAAGATATTTATTACTATTATTATTATTATTATTACGTGCTGCAAAATCATACACGTGTTGTTCTTTATTACCAAGATATTTACTGTGATGGAAGGAAAGTGTCGGTGGTTATTTGTTGTGGCTGTACAAGAAAAGATACTCACATTAAAATAGAAATATAGGACGAGAAATGGAGGAGAGAGGGTACGGGCCCGGTACACTAACTGCAGTGGAGGCTGGGGTCCAGGGGAGAGACTGGTTGGTTACTGCTGGCGAAACAAAATTCAGGCCCAGCATTGACTCGGTTGAAGCCTCAAATAAACTCACCCTGTCTCACTCAACCGCTCACTCATTCTGACAACTCCCTCCCTCCTCATCCAATAATGGAATGGGTTAGGATGAGGGGGTTGAAGGAGTAGGGGTCAGGCTTGGGCGGGTTCTGAGGGGTGCGGGAGTAGGGGGACAAGCTTAGATGGGGGGTTAGGGGGGGTGCGGGAATAGGGGACTAGCTTGGGTAAAAAGAAATATATATATATATATATATATATATATATATATATATATATATATATATATATATATATATATTAGACCATAAGCCCGTGCTATGTCCCAGTTGGCTCCACTCCCGCGTTTCTCCCCTCACGTTATCAATGTTGGGCCAGTCAGAAATTCTTCAAGTTAAAAAAATCGAAACATTCATATTCTTAGAGTGAAAGATATAAATGTTTCTAATATTTTAACTTGTAAATCGGGATTCGAATTTCTGACTGGCCCAACATTGGCAACGACAGGGGAGAAACGCGGGAGTGGAGCCAACTGTACGCCCACTTTCCGTGTGTGAATTCCTGGTGCTGTAGGTGGTCACATGACAATTTGTATAGTCCGACAGGCAAACAGAATCTCTTCATTTAGATAGATAGATATATACCCAAACTTGTCCCCCTACTCCTGCACTCCTCTGAGCCTCAACCCCCAAGCCTGTCCCCCTATTCCTGCACCCCTCTAAATCTATTCAATGCAATAACATTACAATAATCATTATTAGAATTACCTTACACATTCATTTACTATAATTTTGACATTCGCAGTAAAAGAAGGATTGATTGATTGATATTAGGCCCTGCAACAGCGAGGACATATAGCGCTAGAGAAAGGTGATAGAGAGGTGTGACAGCAAGCAGGAAGGAAACAGTGAAAGAAGAAATGTTTCAATAAGTTCTGTGAGGAAATAAGTTGTCTAATAAGAATTGTGGATTGTACAGTAAAAAAAATCCTGCAATCTGGTGAATAAAAACGAGCCACATTTGATTGAATTTTATGAACCAATATTGCACAGACCAACAGTTAGAGTTTCGGATCATTTTTCAAAGCCATCTCATTGGAAAGTGTTGCAGGACAATAAATTAACAATGATTGTACAATTGGGCAAGTAGAAAGTGCAAGAAAATTATGAGTGTATATCAATGAATCACTTAAGACTCCAGAGCCAATGTAATGTGAAACCTGACTGACTGAAATTTTGAGTGGTAAACAGCAGACGTGGACTTATTTGTGGATTGTACAGTCGGCGGCAGAAGTCCTGTCGCCTCACCTGCTTCACCGAGACAGGCAGTGTTCATGGACTCGAAAAATTAGCACGTTTTCTACACCTAATAATCTCGAGTTTCTGAACATCGCGTGCCTCGGTGAAGCAAGTGAGACGACAGGACATTTGCCGCCGACTGTACAGCCATAATCAAATATCCACCGACAATTTCCTTCCATCGTAGTAAATATCTTGGTAATAAAGAACAATAGGTGTATGATTTTGCAGCACCTCATAATAATAATAATTGAGGAGGTTGAGTTGACATAAGGTGTTGTTGTAATATTATAATTTGATATGATATTAATTTATTGGCACGATGGAAAGAAAGTGTTGGTGGACAATAATTGACCATGATTGTATAAACTTCTAAGTCTAAAATTACCGTAATACAACCGAAGAGTGTGAATGCTGGTGTTATAAAGCAACTGTGAGATATTATACGCTGATATTTCCAAAGCTGAAGGTGATGTCAATCGACTTATTTTCGTCATCGGTTTTCGAAAATATGTTTGTTGCTGCACTGACGATCCTGGTGTCACAAATATGGCTGTGGATTTTCTCACTTTGGCACTCACTGTCTGTTTATTCGGCAAACACCAAGGGGTCTTCTTGCACTTTACTTTGTGGAAAGGTCTCGTCCTGACGGAGCCTTCCTCTTGCCACCGTCGGATCCAGCGATACACAGTGGAGAGACTGGCACCTGTTTGTTGTGAGACAGTCCTGGCTGATGCACCCCTCAGCCACAGCCACACAATCTTGACTCTTTCAGCAATAACAGCTGGAGAATTGGTTATGCCTCTGTCCATTTTTTTGTACCTATAAAGATAAATAAAAGTGCAAGGTCGGATGAGAAAGATTATGATTTGCATAGAATTTTTCAACAAACTTTCCTTTATCCCATTTGTTGTGACCAGACCAGACAGAGACATAAATGCAAATCTCAACACTGCACTACTAGGGTATCCTTATGGCTCATTAGTAGAGTTTATGTCTGACATCGGTTTGGTACTGGGTTCGACTCCCCTTGGATACAACCTGGAATTTTTAAGAGATAGAGATCTGATCACTACACCTTCAACCGCGGGTGAAGGCATAAGTCGACAACACCGACAAGTGCCGATGGAGGACATGAAAGTCAACGGCGCAGATTTTTTAATTTGTGCGTCCCATAATATGGTTGTCTTGATGTGGGCTTGTAGCGAATAGCCCAACTACAGCTAGCCATAAATCACCCAGTGTTAAGGGAAGTAACCTGCTGTGGAAATTGGGGGCTCTGATTCCTTCCTCCAAGATATCCCAAACAACAGAATCCCTCCACATAAGACTGTACAGACGTATTTTATTATTGAGATTGGAGGGCTACGTGTGCTCCAATGTGCCCACAACAGTTACTTCCCTTAAACAAGCAGTGAGTGGGGAAGAACGTATTTCCAGAGATTTATTTTTCCTGTCATTACCATATAATTATGTATGTGGTGTTTATTTCATATTGTTGTATTGAAAATTGTGATTCTGACATAATATTTAATAAAGAATCTTTTTTTTTTTTTTTTTTTTTTCAAGTGTAGTTTTTCAAGTAGTTTTTCAAGTGTAAGACTGTATAATGCCTTCATTTTAACCTTGGCTTTACTCCAGATATCTATGTATCTATCATGCCATTTACCTGGACTAAAAGACTACAATGTGTGTACTTAAATAGCAGAGCTGCACGGGACGTAACGATATTATATATATATAACTCAGGTACAGCCACAATCAAATATCCACCAACACTTTCATTACATCGTACATATTAATCAGTATCATATCAATATATAATCATACAACAACACCTCACGTCAATTCAACCCCCTCAATTATTATTATTATGAGGTGCTGCAAAATTATACACGTGTTGTTCCTTATTACCAAGACATTTATTATTATTATTATTAGGTGCTGCAAAATTATACTGTACACGTGATGTTCTTTATTACCAAGATATTTACTACGATGGAAGGAAAGTGTCGGTGGATATTTGATTGTAGCTGTATTGGTAGGTGAATCTAATATAAATTAACTCAACTATTCATATAAAATCTGGTATAAAATGCTACAGCTAATGTTCTTGTAAATGTGTTTGTGTTGGCATGTTCTTACCTATTTGTTCCTACCTATATGTATCTTTACAGGATTGAGACAATCTCGTAATATCCCATATATTAAATCACAATTATCATATTTTCCTTTAAGGTTAAGTGTGTGTGTGTGTGTGTGTGTGTGTGTGTGTGTGTGTGTGTGTGTGTCGTTACCCTAAGTGTATAATATGTATAGCACTAGTTTTATACTGCATACAGTCGTGGTTAATAATAATCATCCACATATATGTACCTCAAACAATTTACCGTCTATTTTTATCACGTTCACATATGATGCTTTTGTTTTAAGTAGTGTGTAGCTGCTTGTAGTAAATTAAAAGATGGCATTTAACCTATGTATTGAAAAGTTTATCAGCTAAGGAACAGAGTGATGCTGTCTAAATCTTACGTGAGTTACCCCTATATGGATGATTATTTTTGACCACGACTTTACATTCACACATACACACCTGAGAATTAAACAGAGTCACGGTTGATGGGGTCGTTTCCTGCCGAGTTAATTAAGGGGGAAATTTTGTGTTGGTAAATCTGAAGCAACTGAATCCTCCAAACTATTTTTCTGAGCAACAACAAACAGAACAAACACCATTATTTTTGTTTATCTGGAACAACTGAAACCTCCAAACTATTTATTCAAGCAACAACAAACAGAACAAACAATATTATTTTTGTTTATCTGGAGCAACTGAATCCTCCAAACTATTTATTCAAGCAACAACAAACAGAACAAACACCATTACTTTTGCTCTTGTGGTCCTGTTTCCTGGCATATATACTTTCGAGGAATCAAGGCACTCCAATGTAACAAAAGAGAGTTCCCACTTTTATTAAACAGACACCTACCTTACTGTACTGTATATGCATCTACCGTGCCTAGAGCTTGAGAAATGAGACTGAATTTACGCTATCCACGTTTATATATTATACTGTAAGCGCATGTAGCTGAATCACGTGATATGCCAACCAAATGACGCATGGTCTGACAATTTTACCTAAGTTCAAGGAATCAATAATGTAAATATTCTGTACAGCCACAATCAAATATCCATCCACACTTTCCTTCCATCGTAGTAAAAATATCTTGGTAATAAAGAATAACACATGTATGATTTTGCAGCAAATCATAATAATAATAATAATAATAATAATAATAATAATAATAATAATAATAATAATAATGAATATCTTGGTAATAAAAAATAACACGTGTATGATTTTCCAGCAACTCATAATCATAATTTTAGGGGGTTGAGTTGACGTATGGTGTTGCTGTATGATTATATTTTGATGTGATACTGATTAATTTACACAGTGGAAGGAATGTGTCGGTGGCTATTTGATTGTGGCTGTACATTTCAGCAAACTCCACCACCACATCACTTCTGTTCATTTTCATTCCACCGATATTTAAATATAAAACTGAAACTCGGTGCGAAACTAAAAACGAGTATAAAAATAATTTGAGTATAAAGTTGTGAATGAAACTGAGTGCAGAACTGAAAGTGAAAGGGGTTTTAAGAAAGAGAGTGAATGTGAGTATGATAGTGAATGTTCAAAGTTCAAAATGGAAAGTTAGTGTGAAAATGAGTGTGAAAGTGAAAAGTATGTGAACAGTGTAATTATTGTCTGAATGTGTGTGTGCGAAACCATATGAAAGCCTATACTTATATACATGCTTACATTATATACATACATACGTACAGTTGGCTCCACTCCCGCGTTTCTCCTCTGTCATTGCCAATGTTGGGCCAGTCAGAAAATCCCGATTCACAAGTTAAAATATTCGAAACATTCATATCTTTCACTCTAAGGATATGAATGTTTTGAATTTTTTAACTTGTGGATCGGGATTCAAATTTCTGACTGGCCCAACATTGGCAACGCGAGGTGTGAAACGCGGGAGAGGAGCCAAATGTACCTACTTATAATTATATGTCTAATGCAAAGTGGCCGTTTTCGTGTCAAATCCAGAAATATAAATATCTAAGGATAAGGTAGTATTAAGGGGAATGTTTTGTGTTGGTAAATCTGGAGCAACTGAATCCTCCAAACTATTCCAAGCAACAGAACACCATTATTTTTGCTCTTCTGGTCCCGTTTCCTGGCATACTTTGGAGGAATTAAGGCACTCCAATGTAGCAAAAACGAATTACCACCTTAATTAACGTATATAAGATATATATATTTTTAGACAAGTTTCATTTTCAGGTTTAAAGATTGTATTACATTAACTTATTTTGTTCCCCTGTACACTCGTGATACATAATCCCTGACCAGAGACACACACACACACACACCCTGCATTCGAACTCAGCCTCTATAGGTGTACTGGGTGGGGAAATGAGCAATACCAGGCGATTCAAAGCTTTCTGCTCCTCACACTCTGGTCAGAAATTATGTATCACGAGTGTACAGTCGGCGGCAAAAGTCCTGTCGTCTCACTTGCTTCACCGAGACACAGTATTCATGGACTCGAGAAATACACACGTTTTATACACTTAAATAATCTCGAGTCTATGAACTTCGCGTGCCTCGGTGAAGCAAGTGAGGCGACAGGACTTTTGCCGCCGACTGTACTTGTTATTCCTTCTCTTTATCACATTATGTGGCTTGGTTAAATCTTTTCTGGCAGTCTTCTTTTTTCTCAATAATCAAAGGAGGAATTTGTTGTTGGAAAATCTGGTGTAAATAATTCTTCTAAAGTATTTAAAGCAACAGAACACCATTATTTTTGTCCATCCCGTCCTGTTTCCTGGCATACTTTGGGGGAATCAAGGCACTCCAATGTACCAATCAATATTTATGAAACAGACTCATAATTCAAAAGCTATGTAAAATCATGTATGTTATGACTAGAATTACAATTATATATTTTAATATGATCAACGAAGCCTCCCAAAACGTTGCCAACACATAATATAGGAATTAAGGAAATATATATATAAAAAAAAAAAACGTTTCTGGTCCTCATGGGTAGTGAGAGTCAAAACTTTTTCAGATCCTTTTTTGGTGGGTTTTACGGACCTTAGGACTTTTGATTCCTCCTGACTATGCCAGAGAAAGTTTCCTATTTCCTTACCCTTGAACAATCTTTATATAATTTCCCTGTGTGGATGTTAAAATTCCCTAAAACAGAGAAATTTCCCTGCACCTGGCAATATATATATATATATATATATATATATATATATATATATATATATATATATATATATATATATATATATATATATATATATATATATATATATATATATATATATATATATATATATATATAACTAGTATTATGTAGTATTATGTGCAAATTATAGACCGCTTTTAACTTATGCTGTTGATACGAATTCTTGAGGCCGTCTGTACAGTTGGACACATGAATGGGTGGTCCAGCCCAGGTGAAAGATACTTGTCCCATCTGAGTAACCAGTGTCTATTATCAAGTACTTGGTTTTCATTACCATCCTCAATACAGATTTCTGCCCCTCCAAATTACCAACCTAACCTAACCTAACCTAACTCACCTAACCTAACCAGTGTCTATTATCAAGTACTTGCTTTTTATTACAATCCTCAATACTGACTTCTGCTCCTCCTAATTTCCAACCTAACCTAACCTAACCTAACCAGTGTCTATTATCAGGTGTACTTACCCGTGATGTCTCCTATTTGGCACTAAGGAACTTGATATTGGGAGAAATTGACCATCTTTCACTAGGGCTGTACCACCCATTCATGTGTCCAACTGTACATAAAACGTTTACTTACTTACTTGAGTTACTGACGATGATTCCAGGTGAGAGAGGTCCTCAGAACTGTTAAGACTTACAGCCACTCGGGAGTTTATATACCGTAATGTACGGCCACCAATACCGTGACATTTAAAGCAGATATTTCAGAAAAAAGACGATGAAATGCTTTCTTAGTCAATTTATGCATCTATCAATATATTATAAGGCATCTGTACAGCCACAATCAAATGTCCACCAATACTTTCCTTCCATCGTGGTAAATATATCTTGGTAATAAAGATTAACATGTGTATTCTTATGCAGCACCTCATAATAATATTTGAGGGGGTTGAGTTGACGTAAAGTGTTGTTGTATGATTATAGTTGGATATGATACGGATTTATTTTGCAGCACCTCATAATAATAATTGAGGGGATTGAGTTAACGTAAGGTGTTGTTGGATGATTATAGTTTGATTGGATACTGATTTATTTACACGATGGAAGAAAAGTATTGGTGGATATTTGATTGTGGATGTACAGTTGGTCAAACTCCCGTGAGGCCCACCCAGAGTTATCAACGTTGGCCGAAATAACCCCGAAATACTAGTTGAGAGCTCTGCTCGCTCGAATCATTCACTGGTGGGATGGAGAATTTATTTAAAAAAAAAATATTAATTGCGCAGTCGCGTCAATCAACAGGCATGCAACCATACATACAGGTAGGCAGAACCCATGAGAATCAAATTACTACAACCACAAACACACATACACACACATCATGAAAACATAACAGAATGAAGCACAAGCATACAGACAAATATTTACATTATGATCTACTTAAATCCACCAACACGAGGGTGGCGTACCAGAAGTTCCTCAAAAACCTGATGGTTCAGCAGATGTTGACAAACCACATCAAGTGGCAGGCCCCGGGGCAGCAAGTGTCGGACAGTGGGGCAGGCCAGGCAATAGTGCTCTATAGTGTAAGCACTTGGCGCTCGACACTCAGTGAAGTGAGGCTCACCCTGCATCCCAGTAACCTGCCATGGTGGCCGGTAGCCAAGCCTCAAACAAGCAGACACTACATTGTGCCTCCGGACCATGAGGCCTCAACGACGGTAGGAATATTTGTGGCTGCAGACAGACTCACTGCATCCCTGCGTCGCCGTACAGGAAGGAGAGCGGCGGAACGGACTCTAGAGAGGTAAGATATCAGGGAGAGAGGACGTCCAACACCACGAAGAGGCAGATGGCAGGCTTCTTTTGCGAGTATGTCAACTGTACCATTGTGACATAAACCTACATGGGATGGTAACCATAAGAATTTGACAGTCAAGTTACGATGACGTAATAAGGCCAAAATACGATAAAATTTGCTGAATAACAAAAGAGTGTGTGGGCTGAACACTAGAGAGGGAATGAAGGGCAGGTTTGGAGTCACAACAAATGGCAGCATTCACTCTACGTTGACAAACAAGACTAACAGCATCCAGAATAGCATACAAAGCTCGGGCCCCTCGTATTTTTAATCCTTATTAATGATGTCCTGACTGATACCCCCTACCGCTGGAAGTATGTAGATGACTGTACTGTAGGGACCACCATTGACAACTCCACCCCAGACTACAGTATCTACCAACAGACACTGGACAATGTGCAGACTTGGGCCAACAACAACTACCTTACCATTAATACCAACAAGACGGTAGTAATGCACATCAACACCTCCACCACACCAGTACCACCACCTGCACTCACTATTGGCCCCTACTCTCTTGAGGTGGTTCAGTCTACCAAGTTGTTAGGTGTCACCATCGACGCCAAGCTGGACTGGAAACTACACGTCACCAACATCATCAAGGCATCTACATACAAACTCTACATGCTCAAAACAATGAAGGCACTGGGGGCCTGGCAACAACAGCTTAGGGATGTTTATACCACCTTCATTCTTCCTAAGCTATGTTATTGTTCACCTGCTTGGGCCTCCTCACTCAACACCACCCAAAAAAGACAACTAGAAAAAGTGCAGAAACGAGCATGTAGAGTTATTATGGGAGACAACTACATCTCATATGTTCATGCCCTTACTACCCTCAACCTCACCTCAGTTTCTCAACGTCACCTCCAAGACCTACACAAATTTGGTGATAATCTCATCAAACATCCGCGGCACAGATCCCTTCTTCCACCATCCCTGCCTCCACCACGCCGAGCTTCACGTCACCACAACAAAATCAAACCCATCCGATGCCGTACTGATCGCTATAAGAACAGCGCAATCCCCACTATCGTCAAACACCTCAATAGTTAACTCTTTACATTACACACACACACACACACTATAAACACCACTAATTTTAACCTAACCTCACACACACTGTACCTATCTAGGATTAATCTGACCTCACCTCACTAAGTCAGTTTCCTTCACACCTCAAGGCCAATCTGACCCTTACAGCTGCACCCATGTATTTGTATTTGTGTATGTATGTATGTATGTACATGTTTTTGTGTATTTGTGTATGTATGCACTTGGATTTATTTGTCTGTATAAATTAATACGTGTATGTGTATGCATGTATTTATGTGTGTATGTGTGTGTATGTTTATATGTATGTATATGTGTGTGTATGTTTATTTATATGTATTGTTTGTATGTTTGTATATATGTATATGTATGTGTATGTGTATGTGTGTGTGTATGTATATGTATGTATATATATATATATGTATGTGTATGTATATATATATATGTATATACATGTATGTGTGTGTATATGTTTATATATGTGTACTTATATGTCTGTATGTATTTATGTGTGTATGTTTACTTGTATGTATTTAAGTTTCATTTAATTGTGTCTGTTTTTTTTGTTTTCCTGCTTTCACTTGTGTTCATTCTCATTTTTTTTCATTAGTGTTTCATGTTAGGCCTACATGTATATTTTCAGCCTCCCAGCTGCTACCTTTTAATAAACCGATTATTATTATTATTATTATTATTATTACAGTTCACACAATGTTGAGCTGGAGTGGTTACAGAGATGACGGCCAACCCAGCCCCCTGGAGGTGACTCCATATCAGGTGAGAAAACAGCACAACCTGCTGTACCATCTACTTGTAATGAGCCATCAGTGTAAAGGCAGTATGGATCTGTGATGGAGGACGTCACTGTATCTATGTGTTCCAGAGCCAACTGCCGCTGTAGAGAAGGCAGTTCCGACTTGGAAGTAGGTGTAAAGCTCACATCAGGTGTTGGTAGCATCCACAGAGGGGGCCCTGGGGGTACGGCTGCAACCATTATATCTATATTAAGACTACGTCCAGTACGTCCAGCAGGCAGTATGGGAGGGACCGGGTAGTTTGGTCGAAGAGAAGTTCTGACTAACTGAGAGTAATGGGGTAAAAGATGTGGGAAATGGAGGCACTTGACATAATAAATTCTTTCCACTAATGGGGGAAGACGCAACTCACGCTGCATGTTCACTATCCTGGTCGACATTGGACAGCCGAGAATTATCCTCATTGCCCTATTCTGAGATTTTTCTAAAGTTTCAAAAGTAGCCCTAGGAAGTTGAATTAGAGCAGGGGAGAGGTAATCAACAACTGAACAGATAAAAGCAAGCCTCCTGCTTAGTCAGCCATAGCCGAAGCTGACTCGGGTCTCAGGTGGGTGGAGAGGTCGCTGGGCCATACATTACAGGGATCATCCTATAATTGTGTTTCATACACACAGTGTGCGCTACACTCTGTCCCAGTGACTGCCACTCGCTGGCACCTTTAAGATGGTCCTGGCTACTGGGATGGAGATGCCCGAGGAGTTGTTAGAGAACCATTGAAGTGGTACAAGTCGGCGCTGGAGACGACCCAACAAGTCCTGGACAATGGGATGGTCTTGAGGTCTGGCAGGAACAATTGGCCAAATATTGACTGGTGCATCCAGGTAACGGTACTGGGAACACATGGGAATGACACTCCCTCCAATGGTGAACACTGGCCGAGCTTGAGGAAGGCGGCAGGTGAATATTCTACTCTTATCTGGTGAGACAATAATACCAGAGTGAGAGGAGGCCACACAGAAGTAGTCAAGAAACCGCTGGAGATCCCTTGGTGAGGTAGAATGAACACAGATATCATCAGCATAGCACGTAATTGCAGTACCAGGAATATCAGAGAGAGAAGTGAGCAGCCGATGCATCAAAATATTAAATAACAATGGGCTGAGAACACCCCCTTGAGGCGTACCAAGATGAAAACTGTGTAAAGGACTGAGCGCACCACTGAAAAACACACGGGAGGTCCTGTTACTGAGGTAGTCCCGAATCCACCTTAGTAGATTACCCTTTATCCCAAAGTGAACCAATTGATCCAAAATGACGTCTCTATTAGCAGCATCGAAGGCACTTCGAAGGTCAATGAAGGCCACCACACTGTCCCTGGAAAGGCGAGAGTACAGGTCGACTAGGCAGTGGTGTGTGCTCTACCCCGGGAGAGAGCACGGCGCAACTCCTCCTCAGTTATCTGCTCTGTATCATCGTCATCATCTTGCAGACATTAGACGTAGCCAATGGATAGCAGCACGGGAAGCGAGTACATATTGTATGTGGATGGGTAGACTGGCTGGGGTAGATTGTTCTGACCAGACATCGACAAGTTGTTTGGCATAGTCGGCGGGATGAGTGCTTCGGGATTCAAATATCTGGGTGGCTCAACATTGGCAACGTGCAGTGGTCAACGCTGGAGTGGAGCCAACTGTACATCAAGCGTCCAGGATTGGGCAGTATGGCGATGCTGGAGATGACATAAAGGAGACCGCAGTAGTCCCACACCATATTATGTGTATACGTATTCAGTTGTATTATTTTATCATAATAATTAGAGTCATGTAGCCAAAATTCCCGTGGTGCCCCTGTTAATCTTCGGAATTCAATTGTTACACAACGCACAAAGTCGTTCTTATACCAGAGTCATCAAAATGAAGCAAATGACACTGCCCTAAGGTGGGTACGGTTTTGGTGCGACAACATATGCTGATAATTACAATAACTACAATAACAGAGTAGAACTACACTATTTTTAAGTTTGTCAAAATAATAAAACACATATATATTTAAGCAGAAAGGATGTGGAGATTGAGAAATATTCATTCAACTTATCTCCCTCCCACCAGTAAATGCTTCAAATGGAGCTTCACAACTCATAATTTGGGAATACTATCTTGGCTAGAGTTGACAACACTGTGGTGGCTACCGTCCGTTTACCTACCCTCTCTGCTCTCTCTGACCCTGACTTCCACTGAGGGGGTACAGAAATTTTGGTGCATGGCTGTACACTCGTCAGTACTGCCGCGTGTTACAGTGCTTGCAAGTTTTAGGAGATAATGGCACCATTGTGATTCTAAGCTTTAAGCAATAAAGTCCACTTCACTCGCCACTATTACTCCTTCTCAAACTTTTTTTTTTTTTTTTTTTTAGAGGTAAATAATCACGGTGGTGCAACATCTCCTAAAATATGCCGATAGTTTTTTAGACTATAAATATACTCTTACACTCGTACTCACATACACAATTCCATGTACTCGAAGTTTGAAAGATACTTATAGTACTTGTAGGCCTGTTTGTATTTCAACGCCATGTGTACTCATGCCCAGTACTTCCGAGTACGAATTATATGCAACCACAGTAAGCAACACACCATGGACTTGGGCAGCACTGGTATTGAGATTTTGGCTTTGGCGAATGTTAAAGGGAAATAGGGTGAAAATTGAAATGGAAGGGTGCAGGGGGTCATGATGCGAGGTGAAGAACTAGACAATTCTTTATAAGTCCTTAATTCACAGACCTGAAGCTTTGTAGAGCGCTTGTTTTAATTCTCTGAAGAATGGCGTGAATCCCTCTCATATAGCTTCTTAAGCGGTGTGTGCGTGACTGCGTGCTCACCTTCAGTAAATACACAAGTCTTACAACAGCTAATATTTTTTCCTCTTTTTCCCCTCGTCATATTCCTTCCTTTCAGTTCAATATTATAAATATTTTCTCTAATTCACTATTAACACTTGCATTATATATTAGCATTATATGCAATATTTTACCTCATTCACTTGTATAAACTTCACAGTCATTTAAAAGTCAATTTTCCTCATTCGCTATTCAATAATTAATACCATCATATTTTCAAAGGCAATAATTTACCTACTTTCCTTTATCATTTCACTGTAGTAAATATTTGACCCATTCACTGAAATATTTCACTATCATTTCAAAAGCAGTAATTTACCTTAACATGGACTTATACATTTTCTATTTATTTAATTTAAATTTTATACGCAATATTTTTATCACATTCACGCATATAATTATTACACTTTCTTAAATTTCTATTAACAATATATTTTAAAACTTGCCACACTTATAAGCCACCAGGGATGAGTGATTTTTTAAGAAGACTGAGCAGCCACCACACATTAACAATTAAGTGTGTGATTGACGAAAACCTTGTTGGATATGGTTCAAGTCATTTGCGCAAACTATCAATCACTCGCACACATGACGGTTATGCCTGCACAAGCACCCAGTTTGTGCAGGCAGGATTGACAAGTTTATAGAGGTCTTAAGAATCACGCGTAGCCTTCCTCTAGTTGCTAAAAATATGAGTACCTTTAATTAATGACCCTGTGAACAATTAAGCTCTTTCCATGTATTGTAGGTGTGTGTGTTTCGTGGCATTGACAGGAGGAATCATAGCCCACAATTTTCATACACGATCACAGGGTCCTTTAATTAATTAAGGCGTGTAGAGTTTTAATTTAAATGAATGTCCACAATTAGTAAACTATTTTCACAAAACTACTAAAAATATACGAATTGATATACAGAATATTACCGATGTACAAACACAATTATTAAACTTTCACAAAACTGACTAAAAATTTATGAGTTAATATACCGAAGCACAAATTAAGACACTCGCGGCAATAACGAAAACCGTCAAACTCGAGAAAGCTTCAGTTATACCGTACGAAGGAGAATGCGTACACACACTCAGCGAAGGACAGAGGCAGACTGAAGGGCAGAAGTAAAACGGAGTCACATCATCGCCTCGGTTTCCCGCCAATTTTCTATCCACGTGACCAGCCAGCCAATCATCTCCTGCCACGTCATCAGCCCGCCAAATATTTCACCAAACTGCCAATCATATCTTGCCACGTCATCAGGCCAGCCCGCCAATCCTGCTGAGGTGCCAACTATTAATTATTAGACACGTATTATGTACATTTTTGTGTGTAAATGCCTCCGTAGACTATCAATCATGCCTGTGCAAACTGGGTGGTTGTGCAGGCATAACCGTGGTTAATTAATTGATGGATATTAGACGCCGCAACATCGAGGTCCTATAGCGCCAGTAAAAGGTGATAGAGAGGTGTGACAACAAGCAGAAAGGAAATAAAAAGAAAAGAGGGACAGAGACATAACTTGTGTGTGGGTGTGATTGATAGTTTGCGCAAATGACTGAACCATATCCAACAAGCTTTTCGTTAATCTCAGTGACGCTTGTACAGTGTTGCATGATAATGTGTGGTGACTGCTCAGTCTTCTTGCTAGTGTGTGATAAATTTAAATGATTGCACAGTCACCTATAAAAAAAAATAGTTTGCGCTGGCATGAATGATAGTCTATGGAGGCCTTAACTATTGATAATTAAATGTGCATTATTCATTAGCATGTGTTAATAATGGTATTAATAATAAAATTAAATATACATTAATAACCAATAGAATACCAGCAGGGGGTAATAATATAACTTTTGTATCTTACGTTGGAGTAATTTGATTTATCCAAATTATGAAGAAAAAAAAAATTGTGGTCTGTTGTTGCTTGGAATAGTTTGGCTGAATGCAGTTACTCCAGAATTATCACCACCACTGTACTACCCCCTCCCCCTCACCTCTTAATAACCGTAAAATTAGGGAAAACAAACAAACGAGTCTTTATTTCAGGGAGTCATCTGGTCGAAATTGAAGTCTACTGATTCCTCCGAACTATCCTATCCTAACCTGACCTAACCTGTGTGTGTGTGTTCTTATCTTACCTATTTGTATCTTTACGGGATTGAGTCAAGCTCGTAATGTCCCGTATTTTAATACCCAATATTCATTTGTTCCACTGTGTGTACTGTGCTGTATACACTCGTGATACATAATTTCTGACTAGAGTGTGAGGAACAGAAAGCTTCGAATCTCCTGGTATTGCTCATTTCCCCACACAGTACACATATAGAGGCTATCTCCTATCAACCCTATCGTATGCCTTCTCAAAGTCCATGAAGGCAACATACAGCTTCTACCCTTCCCAATATATTTCTCCACTATTGATTTTAATGTATATATCTGGTCCACACATCCTCTACCTTTTCTGAATCCTCCCTGTTCCTCACTAACTTTACTCTGTTATTTCCTTCAGTCTTTCAGTTAGAACCTTCCCATACACCTTCCCCGGTACACTAAGAAGGCTTATTCCCCTATAGCTACGACACTCCTCCTTACTCCCCTTCCCCTTATACAAAGGTACAATAATTATTATAGCCCTCCTCCAATCCTCTGGTACCTCTCCATGCCTATGTGCATATACGCCACATCCACTACATCCCCCCCCCACACACACACTTTAACATTTCAGCAGTTATCCCATCTACCCCCGGTGCCTTTACCATCTTCAACTTTCCTATTCTCTTCCCTTCCTAATTCTCCCTGTACATCCTGCCTCCATCCCCATGCATGTCACCACCGCCTCCCCTCCCGTCCCTTCATTCATCAAACGATCAAAATGCCTCTTCCACACTTCTTTAACTTCCTCACTTCCACTCACAGTAACTCCATCCTCTCTCTTCACTCTCACACTACCAGACTTTCCTTCTCCTCTTTCTTTTTTAACCTCCTTCCAGAACAGTTTCTTATTTTCCCTAAACTTCTCACTCAATTTCCTACCAAACTCCTCATCCACTCTCCTTTTACTCTCACTCACCAACCTCTTCACTTGCCTCTTACACACATTGCATTCTCTTCCATCTCTCTTTCAATTCCTCTGGTACATTCCTCTGTAGTGTTTTCCTAAATGCCTTCCTTTTCATCACTATTGCATCTTTCACTTCCTCGGTCCACCATGCACTCCCTTTCTTGCCCTCTTCTTCTTATACCCCACTACCTCTGCTACTGTTCTCATTACTATTTCCTTAAACACTTCATACATCTCATTCACTCCCACTCCCTCCCCTATACTCAACCTTGCATCCTCAAGCACCTCACCCACCCTCCTCTTATATACCTCTTTGTACTCACTATCATTCAATCTTCCACTTGCTACCTCCCTTTCGTTTCCCCCTCTATCCTTCCTATCATACTCCCACTTTGCCCGGACTCTAATCCTTGCCAACACCGCATAGTGGTCAGAGCACTGGAACATGCCTCTCACCACTCTTGCATCCATCACATCTTTTCTCAATCTTTCATCAACAGCTACATAATCAATCAGACTCATCTGCTCACCCCTTTCTTCTCTCCTCTTCCACGTGTAACTGTGCTCGAAGCAGGTGTTGGCGAGGAACAACCCCACTTCGGCACACACATCCACCAGGCACTCACCATTCTCCTTTATTTCATTCACACCCCATTTACAAACTACACTTCCTATTCTTTCATTCCCTACCTTCCCATTCATATCACCCACAAGTACTATCTTCCTCCCCCTCTCAAAACTTCTCAGGCAGTCAAATCAATTGATTCCAAAACTCTTTCATTTTCATTTTTCGCACCTTGGTCTGTGCGTTCACTGGTGCATACTATCCTTGTACCCTTCCTTCCATGTCCGTCCATTCCTTTCCACACCCTCCCAGACACCAACAATGAGCACCTTTCCTTCCCTCTCCCTTTACTTTCTTCGTTCATGCCAGTCCATACCACACCTCCTTCCATCCCTTCCCACCACTTACTCTTTCCTCCATCCTTACACTCTTCCACCCCCCATCCTTTCATGTGTGTCTCAGTCAACCCACACACATCTATTTCACTCCTCGCACACTCCACAATCTCTCCTTTTTACCTCATTCACCATTCCATTCACATTAATTGCTACTATTCTCAGACATTCATCCCCTTTCCTGACCCCCTCAGGGCAGACCAGAGACCCCTCCCCGCCACTAGCCGTAGCCGTCCGTCCCCCCATTGGGGGGCCGCTGGTGGCTGGCAAGGCCAACACAGCACTCATTCCCGGAGGGACACGGGCCATCAGCATTGTCAATCCCTCCTACACAGACACTAAATAACAAAATACAGCTAAAAGACACAATACACAAAATCACCACTATTAAAATAAATTACAATCACAGGTTAAAAACACTCCAAAACATTAAAATAATAATTAAAATACTAAAAATAATTGAAACACTAAATAATGATAAAATTGTACAATTAGCACTTTAAAATAATTACAGTTATTAATAAAAAAAATACTTGCCAACACTTAAATGGAAATTAAAACCTAAATGTGGGGAAACCTATTGTGTCCCCACACCGCCTCATCCTTTGGCTCCACCTCCAGACTTTATACAAATAAAATAATTATAAAAACAGGTAGGTGTCCCCTGAGGTTACCACGTGGAGGCGGGGTGAGACTTACCTACCCTTCCTGTGGAGGGGTCGGTCACCGAGGTGCTGTATATAATGAGTTCCCAATTCCCGATGGTAGCAATATGTGCAGTGGCTTTACCTCTAACCCCATTGGTTACGATATTGCCACTGCACAAAGTGATTATATATGTTGTGTCAGAGGAATTAGATTATATGTGTGTGTGTGTCAAAGGAATTAGATTATAAGTATATTTGTGTTTGTGTGTGTCAAAGGAATTAGATTTATATATATGCGTATGTGTGTCAAATTAATTAGATTTATATGCATGTGTTTTATTGTCAAAGTAATTAATTTTATATAATTAATGTTTGTGTGTGTCAAAAAAATTCGATTTATATATGTGTGTGTGTATCAAAGTACTGTAAGTAGGTTTATATATGCATGTATGTGTGTTTCATTAATTGACAAAGTAATTAGATTTATATGTGTGTGTGTGTATCAAAGTAAGTAGGTTTATATATGTATGTGTGCGTGTTTCATTAATTGACAAAGTAATTAGATTAGTATATGTATGTACAGTATGTATGTATGTGTGTGTGTTTCATTAATTGACAAAGTAATTAGATTAGTATATGTATGTGTGCGTGTTTAATTCAATGACCCCCACAGCTGGAGCGGCTTGAGGAAGAACGGACAGAGAGAGCGAGACAGATGAGTGAACTAACAGCCATGGTGGAGAGCGGCGAGGAGAGACACCGAGCGGCACTACAGTCTCTCAAACACACAGCAGAGAGACAACAACACCAATACTGCCAGAGTTTCAACACACTCGAAGAAAAGGTCAGTCTGTGTGTGTGTGTGTGTATTGGGGTACCTAGTTTGTGAAGATATATATATATTTTTTTTCTCTCTCTTTTTGCATGTTTATTATTATTTTTATTATATATTTGTTTTTGTGTGTGTGTGTGTGTGTGTAAAATGTGCTGATCCTTGTTTGTTTAAAAATTTGATGTAATAATTTACCTGCTTGTATTGCCTTATAAAATATCCTGGTTGTATCCAAACTGTTCTCTTTCTCTCACTCACAATAAGTTCCTATACTTTTTCTCTCACTCACAATACGTTCCTGTACTCTTTTTCTCACTCTATATCCTGTATCTAAACTGTTTTCTCTCTCTCACACACACACACACACACACACACTTTTCTATTGCAGGTTCAAGTAGACTCTCTGTATATTGTATTATTATTATTATTATTATTATTATTATTATTATTATTATTGTTGGTGATATATTTGGAGTAAATATTTCCTCCAATGTCATATAAAATAAAGTGTATTATTATTATTATTATTATTATTTTTATTTATTATTATTACTACCTTAATTAAGCAATGGTATATAATGAAAAAAAGAAAAAAAAAAACAATTAAAATAAAATAAAAGAAACAATTAAAAGGAAAGAAAATACAAGAAAAAATTAAAAAGAAAGAAAATAAAAGAAAAAATTAAAAGGAAAGAAAAGAAAAAGAAAATTATTAAAAATACCTTAATTAAGCAATCGTATATAATGAAAAAAATCAAGTAAAAGAAAAGAAGAATAAAAATAAAATTATTATATTCCTTTAAAGTGTTGATTAAATTATATACAGTTTTGTTATTATTATAATATATTTTTTCTCTCTCTCTCTCTCTATCTTCCTTTGTTTCCTTCCTTCACTTTTCTCTCTCTCTCTCTCTGTTTCCTTCTTTCATTTTTCTCTCTCTATATATCTCCTTCCTTCACTTTTCTCTCTCTGTTTCCTTCCTTCATTTTTCTCTCTATATATATATCTCCTTCCTTCCTTCTCTTCTCTCTCCCTCTCCTTCTTTCTTTCCTTCTCTCTCTCTCTCTCCTTTCTTTCCTTCACTTTTTATTCTCTCTCTCTCTCCTTCTCTTCATTTCTTCCTCCTTCCTTCACTTCTTCTGGCTGTTGTTGTTGTTGTTGTGTTTGATATTTTTGTTGATGCGTGTGATA
This sequence comes from Petrolisthes manimaculis, assembly GCA_034508575.1. NCBI lineage: Eukaryota > Metazoa > Arthropoda > Malacostraca > Decapoda > Porcellanidae > Petrolisthes > Petrolisthes manimaculis. The sequence continues at coordinate 693,648 of JAWZYT010000072.1, read as the reverse complement.
AGTCGGGCTGGCCTTCTTCCTCTTGCGACCTGAAACACACACAAACACACACGGGTGAAAACAACAATAATAATAATAGCTTTGAAATAAACACATACATATTTAATTATCATGGGGTGAAAAAAAAAAACATCTCGTGAGAAAAACAAAAACAAAAAACAAACACACACACACACACAATAATAATAATAGCTCTGAATTTAAATTAAAAAAATACACACACAAATATAAGTCATATGGAGTGAAAAACAACAAAAATAACAAAAGCTTAGGTTTAGTTAGTGATGGGTGTGTGTGTATGTGTGTGTTAATGGGTGTGTTTGTGTCATCATCCATTATTTTCGTTTAACGTCCTTATTTTCCAATTTAGGATGGGGTTGGACAAGCGATGACTGCTCTCCACATGTCCCATTTCTGGTGTGGTTGCCATAATTTTTTTGTTGGAGCGAAAATTTTTATGGGTAGCATGCCCTTGCTTACAACCACCACAGGTATCGGCGGTGGACTTACCCTACAAGGCAGCAGGTACATTAAACAAGTGCTACCATTCCGGGTCAGAATGGACCTGGGAGTAATGGTGATTAAAGGGGAACTCCACTTTCCCTACAACTCCAAAAGTCCCCAATCAGAGCCTCACCACCGGGTATAGTTTATAGTCATACCAAGGACTAGTGTGTGTGTGTGTATGTATACTGTAGGTGTGTATGTGAATATGTATGTATGAGACCAAGATGTATTACTATTATAAACACCCCGTAAGGGAAGTATTGCCTGCGGAGACGTGGGCAGTACTGTACTTCAAGGGTTTTGGCGTCCCTTCGGCCCCAGCTAATCCTTTTCAGTTCTTCAAGTATCCCTCCGTTCCTTTTCTTTCATTTGTACTTGCTGTCCCACCTCTCTATCACCCCTTCCCACTGGTGAGGGCTGGTTCTATCCAGAAATGAGGAATTTGGCATCCTCTTGCCTGGGCCCAGTGGGGCTGACTTTATTCTCTGTGAATATTAATTATCCCCCACAGGGCTAGAATAAAGATTGTTGTAGGATCTGGTCACTTTCTAGTGAATTTGACCAGATCTGCCCACATGGATTAAAAATCCACATGAGGTGTACTGCAACCGGAGGTCTTTTTTTTTTCTACTGCTGTGTGGACCGCCAGTACACGGGGATGCATTTCCCTTTGTATGCAGCAGTGTAAACTCCCTCCCCCTTATGGTCCCTTTAGGGCTGGTCTCATGGAAGGTACGGCCCCACTTGTAGCTCTTGTGGTAACGTGGACTTGGACCCACAGCACTGGCTGTGGGATCAAAGCCTTTCCCCCAATGAGGCCCCCAGACTCCCTGGTCCAGTAAGCTCTGGTCCCATTTCCTTGGGATGTGCTTCGGTAGCCCAGGCATATAGGGCCAGCCCCTACTTTATATTAATTGGTTTTATACACTGCGACCAGAGTGTACCAGGGGTCTGTGGGGCAGGAGGCCATTCTGCCCTGGGAGAACATCAACAATAACAACAACTATTATAAATAGTATATAATTAGTTTAAATATATTTGTATATAATTAAATAAATATATATATATATATATATATAAACAAATGAAGCATACATATATATATATATATATAAACAAAAGTAAGCAAACATAAACAAACAAAAGCAAGTAAACAAAAAGCTGGCAAACATGAATAAAAGCAAGCACACAAATGTAAACGAAAGCAAGTACACACAAACAAAAGCCAACAAATGTAAACAACAGCAAACAAGCAAATATAAACAAAGGCAATCAAACACAAACAACAGCAAACAAGCAAATATAAACAAAAGCAAGCAATCAAACACAAACAACAGCAAACAAGCAAATACTGTATAAACAAAGGCAAGCATACATACACAAAATCAAGCAAACCTATATAAACAAAAGCAATCAAACATAAACAGAGAAAACAGTAAACACCAAGCGTAAACAGAGTAAACAATAAACAAGCATCAACAGAGTAAACAACAACAACAACAACAACAGGCATTAAATAGAGCAATTACCGAGAAAAGTAATAGTGTTGTGAAATAAGTACCAAATTCTCAACTAAAGAATTCCCTTTACTAAGCAATAATAATAATAATATATAATAATAATTATAATAATAATATATAATAATAATAATAATAACAATAATAATAATAAAAATAAGTAATAATAATAATATATAATAATAATAATAATAAAAAAATGCTACTACTACTACTACCACCATAACAATAATAAAAAATATAAGTGTAAAAAATAATATATTATTATTAATAATAATAATGAAAAAAAAAAAATTGTATTATCTTAACTTATTTATTTTCATATGATATTTTAATTTATTATTTATTTTCTGTAATATTTTTCCTTATTATTTATATTTTTTCTGAATAATTTTTTACTTATTATTATTTCTTATATTTATTTACTTATTTCTGTATAATTTTGTACTTATCATTTACTTATTTCTGTATAATTTTGTACTTATTATTCACTTATTATCTATTTATTTATTTTTCTGTATAATTCTAACTTATTATCTATTTTCCTGTAATATTTGTACTTATTATTTCTATATTTATTTACTTATTTAATGTATAATTTTGTACTTATTATTTCTTATATTTATTTATTTATCTTATATTTATTTACTTATTTTCTGTATAATTTTGTACTTATTATTTCTTATATTTATTTACTTATTTCTGTATAATTTTGTACTTATTATTTCTTATATTTATTTACTTATTTTCTGTATAATTTTGTACTTATTATTTCTTATATTTATTTACTTATTTTCTGTATAATTTTGTACTTATTATTTCTTATATCTATTTATTTTAGTAGTTATTATGTAACGAACCTGAGTGATGCCGAGAGTACATTGTAATTCCTTGAACCAAATGGCTTACGGAATATCCTGAGTCTTTTGGAGGAGGAGGTGTTGGAGGAGGAGGTAGTGTTGTCCAGACTCTCACTGTGTTGGAGGCCTTTGGGGGTCTGTGTGTGTTGGGGGGGGGGGGGGGGGGGAGAGATGGAGGGGGGGAGAGATGGAGGGGGGGGAGAGATGGGGGGAGAGAGGGAGGGAGGGAGGGAGGGGGAGAGGAATAGGAGGGGAGAGGAATAGGAGGGGAGAGGAGAGAGGAGGAGAGAGGGGAGAGGAGAGAGAAGGAGGGAGGGGAGGGGAGAGAGATGGGAGGGGGAAGGGATGGATGGAAAGGAGAGAGGGAAGAAAAAAAGGGAGGGAGGGAAAGAAGAGAAAGCAAGGAAGGAGAGGTAAAAAGAGGAAGGAAGGAGAGGTAAAAAGAGGAAGGAAGGAAGAAAGGAAGGAAGGAAGAAAGGAAGGAAAGAGGCAAAAAGAGGAAAGAAGGAAAGAGGTAAGAAGAAAGGAAGGAAAGAGGTAAGAAGAAAGGAAGGAAAGAGGTAAGAAGAAAGGAAGGAAAGAGGTAAGAAGAAAGGAAGGAAAGAGGTAAGAAGAAAGGAAGGAAAGAGGTAAGAAGAAAGGAAGGAAAGAGGTAAGAAGAAAGGAAGGGTAGAAGAGAAGGAAGGAAAGGTAGAAGAGAAGGAAGGAAGTAACAAGAGAGGATAAAAAAAAGGTGGTTTTGTTTTGGTTAGGTTTTCAATTATTCACTTCTTATTGTAAAAAAAAAATTACTGTACCGTAAATGTAAATTTACGTAGTTTTGTTTGAGAATACTTTAGTGTGATTAATATAATTGTGATTATGTTAACTTGTTGTTGTTGTTGTTGTTTTTTAATGCCACACAAACATGCAGGTATAGGCTTATACAATATATATATACAACACACATATATACCTGTATATATATATACATACTGATACACACACACACACAAACACAAATATATATATACACAGACATACACACACAGATACACATGCACAATTATACATATACACAGACACACATATATATACACACACATACAAAATCACATCCCAAATAAATTTGACACATATATATACACACACACACAGTTTTAGCCACACATAACAAATAACTTAACAGGTTAATATTATTACTTAAGTCAACACAGTGTAATGTTGGTCAATATTTTAATTATTACAACACACACACATACCGGAACATAGATAATAAAGAGAGAGAGAGAGAGAGAAAAACAGATGAAAAAAAGATACAGGTCAGAGAGAGAGAGAGATAAATAGATAGATAGCATGAGAGAATAATAATAATAATATTAATAAAAAATAATAATAATAATACTAATAATATAAAGGGGCTCACCTCATTTTCACTATCGTCCAACTTCTTCCATGGTGACGATTTCCCCAAGGCGAGTAACTTTCTGATGGAGGCGGGTGTCTTTAGCCCCCCCCGGACCCCCCTACTCCTGGGTGTTACTCCGACCCCCGCTGCCTTACTCACCACTGTGGGGGAGTGGCGGAGGGAGGGGCCTGCGGGGGAGTGGCCAGTCAGACAACGTGATGATATGGACGTGCGGCGACGATTGGTGTTGGTAGTACTGGTTGTTGTTGTGTTGGCAATACTGGTACTTGGTGATGACTCCAGGGAGGTTATAGATGGTGAACTATTCTGTATGGTGAACATTAAACAGTTATATTAATTGTATAGTGAATATTATACGTTATATTTATTTATTTATTTATGCGTTGTTGTTGGTGTTGGTAATACTGGATGTTGTTGTGTTGGTAATACTGATACTTGGTGATGACTCCAGGGATGTTATAGATGGTGAACCGTTCTGTATGGTGAACATTATACATTATATCTATTTATTTGGAGATAGCAGAACAGAGTAGAAGAGTATGTATGTACTGTATGTGTAAATATAAGTAATGTACAGTTGCCAAAAAAGGTATTGCGACAACTATTGCTACAATATTAAATATATTAATGTCCATAGTTGTTTGTACGGATTATAAGTATGTATTGCAGAAGGATATGTATATTTCCTTCTGTTATACATGCTTATAGTCCCTACAAATAATTGTGGATATTACTAGGGTTAAAGTTCTATCAAGATTTGTCGCAATACCATTTTTGGCAACTGTACAATACTTATATTTACACATACATACATACTCTTCCACTCTGTTCTACCATCTCCAAATAAATAAATAAATAAATATAATGTATAATGTTCACCATATCAAACATGAACACGACCTTTCTACTTCTACTCTATGTGTGTACAGTACATGTATATATTTGTGTGCTTTATTGTATGTATGTGTAAATATAAGTACTATACATCAAACAATAATATTACCTTTCTATTTCTACTCTGTAAGTGTATGTGTATACTGTATATATCTATGTGTTTTACTGTACAGGTATGTATGTGTGTGTATGTATGTATGTGTGTATGTGTATCAGTATATGAGTAAATATTAAGTACCATACATACATATATACATCAAATAATAACAATACCATTCTACTTCTACTATATGTATGTATGTATGTATGTATGTACGTGTGTGTATAAGTCAATATTAAATATATCCAATAATAATAACACTACTTTTCTACTTTTACTATGTGTGTGTGTATGCATTTTTATGTGTGTGTGTACCTTTCTGCTGTTACTATGTGTGTGTGTGTGTGTGTATGTATATATATAAGTAAATATTAAATACATCTAATAATAATAACAAATAATACCTTTCTACTTGTACAATTGGTCGTGTATGCGTATGAGTAAATATTAAGTATGTGTATGTATGTGTGTGTGTATTTTACTGTGTGTATAAGTAAATATTAAGTACAGAGAGGATGGATTCTCTTGTTCTCCTTGTGTGTATGTATGTGTGTGTGTATATATCAGTAAATTTTCATAACAACACTACCTTTCTACTTTTACTATGTGTGTGTATGTGTTCTTGTGCGTGTACATATATATTTCCGTATTTTACTGTGTGTATGAGTAAATATTAAGTATGTATGTATGTGTATAAGTAAACATTAAGTAACATACATACATACAATAACAAATAATACCTTTCTACTATACTCTATCCAATCCTAGCTTGCAATTGGAGCCTAGGTGTATTTTTAATGCTCGTCTCTCCAGGCAACCTCCGTTCACGCTTACCTTTCCCATACCAAAACATTGCATTTTTCAGATGTACACTTTTTTGTTTTTTCTTGGTGCCTCACTTATTTCGCTTAATATCTACTTGGTACTTAGGTAACCTGACAGAATAATGATAGAGGATTACTTTTATCGTGAAAAAAATATCCATATCATTAAAAAATATACAATTAAATACGAGTTGAAGTGAAACAAGTAGCTAAAAATGTTTATACAACTTTTTTTATATGCCGATATTTATTTATAAATATTATGCTACCATGATTAAAAATGGGTGGATGATGCAGATAAAATCCTCCTGCATCTCATGGTGGTATAAGATTGTAGATAAGACAAGAATTATTGCTGGAAACGTAATTTTAATGTCAAGATGTCAATGACGTTCTAATGTGTATGACCAAGAACCCTGTTTTCCCGCGCTCGTGTGTCAGTGTTGCCATGTCTGCTTGACGTAATTTCCCTCACTTTAATATCAGAATTTCGCTTTTTACCTCAATTATTCCCTGTTTACTCCTGAACATTTATGGTCTTTTAGGTATTTCATCTGGCAGAAATTTCCCTGTTTACTCTTGAACGAACTGTATATTATTTCCCTATGTGGACTTCTAAATTCCCTAAAACAGATAAATTTCCCTGCACCTGGCAACACTGGGTGTAAATTAGAGCGTCATTGACATCTTGACATTAAAATTACGTTTCCAGCAATAATTCTTGTCTTATCTACAATCTTATACCACCATGAGATGCAGGAGGATTTTATCTGCATCATCCACCCATTTTTAATCATGGTAGCATAATATTTATAAATAAATATCGGCATATAAAAAAAGTTGTATAAACATTTTTAGCTACTTGTTTCACTTCAACTCGTATTTAATCGTATATTTTTTAATGATATGGATATTTTTTTCACGATAAAAGTAATCCTCTATCATTATTCTGTCAGGTTACCTAAGTACCAAGTAGATATTAAGCGAAATAAGTGAGGCACCAAGAAAAAACAAAAAAGTGTACATCTGAAAAATGCAATGTTTTGGTATGGGAAAGGTAAGCGTGAACGGAGGTTGCCTGGAGAGACGAGCATTAAAAATACACCTAGGCTCCAATTGCAAGCTAGGATTGGATAGAGTATAGTACAACTGGTCGTGTATGTGTATGAGTAAATATTAAGTATGTGTATTTTACTGCGTGTATAAGTAAACATTAAGTAACATACATACATACAATAACTATTAATACCTTTCTACTAGTACAACTGGTCCAACTTGACAGAGACAGTGACAGTTCAGATAAGATGGATTCTCTTCTGTTCTCCTTGTCTGATGGGCCCAGGCTACGACGCCCAGGGGTGGGGGGGCCAGGCCGGGAGTAGGAGGTCTGGGGGGGTGCAAGGTGAGGGGGAGTGAGGGGTGGGAGAGGGAAGGGGTGTGGTGTGTGTGTGAGGGGTGAGGGAGGAGGGAGAGTGAGGGGTGAATGAGGGAGTGTGTGTGAGGGGTGAGGGAGAGTGAGAGGTGGGAGATGGAAGGGGTGTGGTGTGTGTATGAGGGGTGAGGGAGGAGGGAGAGTGAGGGGTGAATGAGGGTGTGTGTGTGAGGGGTGAGGGAGGAGGGAGAGTGAAGGGTGAATGAGGGAGTGTGTGTGAGGAGTAAGGGAGGAGGGAGAGTGAGGGGTGAATGAGGGAGTGTGTGTGAGGAGTGAGGGAGGAGGGAGAGTGAGGGGTGAATGAGGGAGAGTGTGTGTGAGGAGTGAGGGAGGAGTGGGAGGGGTTAGGGAGGAGAGAGGAGTGAGGGAGGGGAGGGGTGGGGTGGGGGGGGGAAGGGAACCATGCAAAACTGAGTTATTTCTTCACCACAACACAAAATTTCTCCCATTAATGTTAAAAGTAGGTTATTTATAAATTACAATACTATAATATAGAACTATAATAATTTTGCTACAAACTACACACACACATATATAATAAAATTTCTGTAGATATTAGTATAATTAAGGATGTGTGTGTTTTCTGGTATAGTTAGTACAAATTTATCAATAATTTACCAACAAATATATCCCCTTTAAAACTTCAGATAATATTAACCACTATTATTTTATTAAGGATATTATTATTGTTATTATTATTATTACCTTCTACACTACATAATGTCAAATAATAATTAACTTAACAATTATTCTATCTATCTATTGCCAGACGCCTTAATCCCCTAACGGGTGGCCACAATGAATTGCCTCGGTCAGTCCGAATCCGAGGCAAGTCATTGTTTACTGTTGCAGTCCTATTTTTTACGGGGAGGGTCGCAAGCCCAACACCCCAACCTTTTTAGTCGCCTTTTACGACACGCACAGGATACGTGAGGAATATTCTCCCCTTTCACCAAATGTGAAGGACCCCTTACCCCCAAGGAGGCAATTAACTACAACAAAATAAAGAGTAATGATAAAATAATAGTAATAATAAAAATAAAAATAAAAATAATAATAAAAAATTAATTATAATTAAAAAATAATAATAAAAAAATTATAATAATAAAAAAATAATAATAATCATAATATTAATAAAAGTAATAGTAATACGTATATATAAAAATAATAATATAAATAACAAAAAAAATAAACCATTATAATAAGGTTGAAAATACTATTACAACTAAAGTGATGTTGTTCCTTACCGACAGTCTCTTGGTTCTCTTGTTACCGCCACTGCCACCACTACCTGCCGACCCCAATGAGTTGTCAGACACACACGACGGGGACTTCCTCTTACGTAGGTTGAAGGCTGGTGAGTCCAATACAAGGTTCTCTGTAGCAGTGGTTAAGTTGAGCAGTTGTCTGTCCTCAACCGCACATCCTTCCTGTTAAATAATAATAATAATAATAATGAACATTCGCTCGTAGAGCGAGGACTTGGCGAAAGTATGGCAAAATTCAGACCCCTTGATTTTCAACCTAATGCTCAAATCGTGAGTTTTAGGAATACGGCCATCGCTCAAGTACCACCAGAAGCAGAAATGACAATGCCGTCACAACGGTCGAGTAGTTATCCATGAGTGCTAAGAGCTCCCCTTTCCTCACTCACCATTGCCGGCGTTGGAACCCTTCTCATGTTTTATTTTAATTCAGGTTTTTTATCATTTTGACCTTGAAAAAAAATAGGTGACCTAGAAATGTTGATGCCGATCTGTAGTGAAAATTTCAGCAAAATCGGACAAGAATTGCGACCTGTAGACCGCAAACTCTACAGACATTATGCCACAAACACACAAGACCACTGAGCAACATACTTGGCGAAAATTTACCAAGTAATAATAATAATAATTGTAATATATATAATAATAATAATAATAATAATTATAATATAAATAATAATAAAAATAAGACAAGGTTCTCTGTAGCAGTGGTTAAGTTGAGCAATTGTCTGTCAACAACTGCACATCCTTCCTGTTAAATAATAATTACAATAATAATTATAATAAAAATACGAATAACAATAATTATATACAGTATAATTAAAATACAATAAAAACAATTATAATCTTCAGTCATCTGGCTACTGAAACACTTAGTAAAATTTACCCATTTTATTATTATTACTTACTCTGAGTTCACCTATATTATTATTATCTATCTATGAATAGCTATGATGCCTCATTCCCTCCAAGGGGGTGGCCACGGCAGAAGTGTGTCCAGTTGTCCCTGTTCCAACACTCCCTCCTTACTCCCTACTCTGTCCCTCATGTTACTCTCCTTTACATACTCTTCCAACACTCCCTCCTTACTCCGTCCCTCATGTTACTCTCCTTTACATACTCTTCCAACACTCCCTACTCTGTCCCTCATGTTACTCTCCTTTATATACTCTTCCAACACTCCCTCCTTACTCCCTACTCCGTCCCTCATGTTACTCTCCTTTATATACTCTTCCAACACTCTCTCCTTACTCCCTACTCTGTCCCTCATGTTACTCTCCTTTACATACTCTTCCAACACTCCCTACTCTGTCCCTCATGTTACTCTCCTTTATATACTCTTCCAACACTCCCAACACTCCCTCCTTACTCCCTACTCCATCCCTCATGTTACTCTGTCCCTCATGTTACTCTCCTTTATATACTCTTCCAACACTCCCTCCTTACTCCCTACTCTGTCCCTCATGTTACTCTCCTTTATATACTATTATTATTATTATTACAATACTTACTCTGAGTTTATCGTCTTCAAAATCATCAGGTCCTTGGAATTGTAGTTCGGCCGGATAAGCCGACCTCATATGTGGTGGATAGAGTGAGTTACGACGCTGTAGTTCAGACAACCTCTTCCATTGTTCATCTCCCATGGGATGTGGATTACAATGACCTACCTGGTAATTAAATAAACAAAGGTACAAATTAAATAACTGATTATGTATGTGTGTCAGAGAAAGAGATCGTGTATTTATGTGAGAGATTGTATGTATGTGTGAGTAAGAGAGAGAGGTATTGTGTATATGTGTTGAGTAAGAGAGAGAGAGATTGTGTATATGAGAGAAAGATTGTGTATGTGTATGTAAGAGAGAGAGAGATTATGAATGTGTATGTAAGAGAGAGATTATGTATGTGTGTATGTAAGAGAGATTATGTAAGTGTGTATGTAAGAGAGAGATTATGTGTGTGTAAGAGAGATTATGTATGTGTTTGTGAGAGAGAGAGATTGAGTATGTGTATATGAGAGAGAGATTGTGTATATGAGAGAGAGAAAGATTGTGTATGTATATATGAGAGAGATTGTGTATGTAAGAGAGATTATGTGTGCGCAAGAGAGATTATGTAAGTGTGTTTGTGAGAGATTATGTATGTGTATGTAAGAGAGAGATTATGTGTGCATAGGAGAGATTATGTATGTGTGTTTGTGAGAGATTATGTATGTGTATGCAAGAGAGAGATTATGTGTGCGTAAGAGATTAGGCTGTGTGTGTAAGAGAGATTTCACTTCACGACATTTAATTGACGTCACAAAGGCATTCTATCCTGGTTTTTTATATGATGTGGGCACTGCTTCCTCAAATCTCTCTTAAAGGACTGGCAGGCGGTGGCAGAGAGAGCATCTCGTTTAATACCTAAGTGACGCTGTTAAATGTTCGTGAAATTATGATCAAACTTCACACTTGGTAAGTATTCATTTAAACTTACAATTATCTATGTGTGTTTGTGAGAGATATTATGTATGTGTGTTTGTGAGAGAGAAAGATTATCTGTGTGTGTGTGTGAGAGAGGAAGGAAGTAATTAAGGTGTTATGCAAGACTCATTATTTACATTCACTAAACACATTACTCTTTATAACACTCCTCCACACACACACACATACACACTCTCTCTCATTTTCTCTTCCTGGACCTAACAAATAAGGAAAATATACACAGGGACACACACTCTCTCATTTTCCTTACCTTCATATCCATCAAGAAGTTGTTTTAAAAGAGAGAAAAGCTTGTGTGTATGTGAGAGAGAGACTTGTGTGTGTGTGCATGATAGGAAGACTCATGTGTGTGTGTGAGAGAAAGACTCGTGTATAAGTGTGTGAGAAAGACTCGTGTATTTTTATGCATGTATGTGTATAACCAAACCACACACACACATTTTCCTTACCTTCATATCCATCAAATATTTGTTGTTAAAAAGTTCATCTTCATCTTCACATCTGAACAACATTGTATTGGGAACTGAACGGCCTTGTGATTTATCCAACCCGGTCGAATGTTGTAGCTGCTGTTGTGGTTGTTGTTGTTGTGGTTGTAGGTGTGTTCGGCTGCTTCTTGTTGTTGTTGTTTGTTGTTGTTGCTGTTGTGGTTGTAGGTGTGTTCTGCTGCTGCTTCTTGTTGTTGTTTGTTCTTGTTGTGGTTGTAGGTGTGTTCTGCTGCTGCTTCTTGTTGTTGTTGTTTGTTCTTGTTGTGGTTGTAGGTGTGATCTGCTTCTAGTTGATGTTGTTAATTGTTGTTGTTGTCTTGTTGATTGTTGTAGCTCTTGTTGTTGTTGTTGTTGTAGTTCTTGGTGGGACTTGCTTCTTCGTCTCATTGTTGTTGTTGTTGTTGTTGTTGTTTGTTGTGGTGGTAACATACTGGTACTGGTTGTTTGTTGTTGTTGTGTGTTGTTACCAATAATGCTACTCTCACTTTGTTGTTTATTGTATCGACGTTCTGAGGTGGTGGTGGTGTTCCTTGATACCTGTAGTTGGTAATAATGGTGGTAGTAGTGGTAGTAGTAATAGTATTAATACTAATAGTAGTAGTAGTAATAGTAGTAATAGTAGTAGTAGTAATAGTAGTAATAGTAGTAATAGTAGTAGTAATAGTAGTAGTAGTAGTAATAGTAATAGTAGTAGTAGTAGTAGTAGTAGTAGTAGTAGTAGTAGTAGTAGTAATAGAAGTAGTAATAATAGAAGTAGTAATAATAGTAGTAGTAGTAATAGTAATAATAGTAGTAATAATAATAGTAGTAGTAGTAGTAGTACAATAAAAGTCCATTAATCCGGAGGTCTATACCTTAGAATGCTAGCTCCCACGGAACTTTTTAGGCCGACCAATTTTACCCACAATTACTATATCCCAAATAATTGAAAAAAAAAAAAAAAAAATGAAAAAATGAAAAAGTAATCTCCTGGGATATAATTCAGTGTTGTGAGTGTGTACATTATTCATTATGGCTCCTAATAAACCACCAAAGAAGATCACTAAGAAGTTGAGGCCTCATAACACATTAAATTACGAGTGTCAGACCGTCAGCTACGATCCTCCTGACACTCATAAATTACGTGTGACAGCCAGTGGTGCCAGGACTGATGCACAAAATTTCCCCAACTTCAACAACAAAATTTCCCTATTCGCCTCAATAAAACCGTTTACTCTTCTCTAGAACATTGACGGTCTTTATTTTTAGTATTTTCGTCTGCAAGGAATTTCCGTTTACTCTCGAACTATCTTTATATAATTTCCCTTTGTCGACTACAAAATTTCCTAACAGAAAAATTTCCCTGCACCTAACAACAAGTGCAGGCAATTTATCTGTTTGGGGGAATTTTGAAGTCCACACAGGGAAATTATATAAAAATTGTTCAAGAATTACCAGGCAAATTTCTACCAGATGAAGTACTAAAATGACCGTAATTGTTCAAGAATAAACAGGGAATTATTGAGGCAAAAAGGGAAATTTTAAAGGTGAAGTTAGGGAAATTTTGTCAGGCAGACCTGGCAACACTATCTGGCAAGAGCTGCGATCCTCCCACCAACCCCTTTCTGCCTCATAAATTACGTGTGACAGGGAAACTTGTATTTAATAGTAATAAAAGTATTTTATATGTATTTTGGGGGGTATTTTTCGATAACATGAAATTTTCGCTAATTCAGAAGTCTCAAACCTTCTGGATTAAGGGACTTTTACTCTAGTAGTAGTAGTGGTAGTTATAATAATAGTAGTGGTAGTAGTTATAATAACAATAAGAGTAGTAATAATAGTAGTAGTAATTATAATAATAATATAATCATTATAAATACTGTATAATAATTGTAGTTATAAAAAACTAACAATAATAATCATTTAAAAAAATTATAACAATAAAACATTAGAAATAAATAGAGCTTACAGTACTTAAAAAACAAACAAATAAATAATAATAATAATACATACCAACTCACCAGATGCAGTCCTTCTCATGCCTACCTTCCCTGTTATTATTATTGTATGAAAATAATAATAATAATAATAATACATACCAGCTCAGCAGATGCAGTCCTTCACATGTGCTTCCCTCTGTTATTATTATTGTATGAAAATAATAATAATAATAATAATAATAATACATACCTTCTCAGCAGATGCAGTCCTACGCATGTGCTTCCCTCTGTTATTATTATTGTATGAAAATAATAATAATAATAATAATAATAATAATAATAATACATACCAGCTCAGCAGATGCAGTCCTACGCATGTGCTTCCCTCTGTTGTTGTTGTTGTGTGTTGATGTGGGTAGTAGTGGCTGTGTGGAGTCGTCAGTGTCCCAGCCGTCATTGGAGGAGGAGGAAGCCCTTGTCAACACCCTGGTGGTCTGAGTGGCACCTCCTCGTAGGGATGAACTGGATAGTGCCTCTGATCCCTGGGGTGGGCGGAATATAATTAAATAGATAAATAAATGAAAAATAAACTAGTAAATGGAAAATGAACTAGTGGGGTGAACATAAAATAAAGAATAGAAATAAAGTGCCTCTGCTCCCTGGGGTGAAGGGGGAAATGTAAATAAAGAATAGAAATAAATAAATAATAAATATATATAATTCGTTCATACTCAGACCTCTAACCCTCCTTACCCCCCACACCACGGTCACCACCCCAAGCCTCCCCCACCTCCACAACACTCAACAAAATCACTCTTCCTAAAACTACCCTCTCAAAACCCACAAAAACTCCCTCCCACCCCCAAAAAACCCCCTCTACAACACCCCCCAAACCTATCCCACCCCCCTAAAATCCCTCTACAACACCCCCATCCCCCTAAAACACCCCCATCAACATACAATGCCCCCCAAGCCTTCCCCACCCACACACAACACCCCCCAAACCTTCCCCACCCCAACACAACACCCCCCAACCTCCCACCCCCACATAATATCCCCCAAACCTCCCCCACCCCCATAACACTCCAAACCTCCCCCACACCCACATAACACCCCCCAAACCACCCCCATCACCCCCCCTACTCACCCCAAAGCTGTGCCTATCATACTGTCGCTTCATTTGTTTCATGTTGGCTTCAGCGTGTGAGAGTTGAGCTTCAAGGGATCTCTTCTCAGTAGCCAGTCTTTTGTTAATGGCTTCATATTGCTTCACCTTCTCCTTCAGTGGTTGGATACTCTCCCTCAACTCACACACCTTCTTGTTGTTGTTGTTGGATTCTTGGTCCTGTTGTTGTTGTTGT
Source organism: Petrolisthes manimaculis (assembly GCA_034508575.1). Taxonomy (NCBI): domain Eukaryota; kingdom Metazoa; phylum Arthropoda; class Malacostraca; order Decapoda; family Porcellanidae; genus Petrolisthes; species Petrolisthes manimaculis. The sequence goes on along the minus strand of JAWZYT010000072.1, from coordinate 678,584 downwards.
GTTCGTTCCCTGGTGAGGTCTGACTCCAGCTTACTGACGTGTTCTTTGTAGTTGATGACCTGTGAGTGAGGCAAGAGATGAAGCTTACCAGGAACTCGATACAATTGAAGGACAGAAGATCTATAGAATTACAAAAGCTAGACACAAGAGTAAGAAAGACCAGACCCATATCAGACACATGAAGGATGATAAAGGCAAAGTTTTATACAGCGATGATGATATAAATAGTAGATGGAAGCAATATTTTAACAACCTACTGAACGAAGAAAACCCAAGAGTGGAATTAGGAGAAGGTTTACCAACAGGGAGAAAAACTGAATATATATCACGTATAGAAGTTGAAAACGCATTGAGATTAATTAAACCGAATAAGGCCGCGGGCCCGGATACCATCCCGATAGAAGCATGGAAAAGCTTAGGCGAAGCTGGAGTGGATATTTTGTGGGATCTCAAAGAAAATCTATGAGCAAGAGAAAATACCATCACAGTGGAGGAAGAGCGCCATTGTGCCTATTTATAAACAGAAGGGCGATATCCAAAACTGTGCAAACTACAGAGGGATTAAGTTAATTTCGCATACAATGAAGCTTTAGGAGAGGATTATTGAAATGAGGATTGAAAGTGAAACAGAAATAAGTCAAAACCAGTTTGGAGAAACAGAAAGAACTGCATATAACCTTCATTGACCTCAGGAAGGCATATGATCGCGTGCCAAGGTCAGAAGCATGGAGGTGCATGAGAGAGAAAGGAGTTAATGAAAAGTATGTGAGACTTGTTCAGGATATGTATCAGGATGTAACATCACAGGTTAATAGCTGCATTGGAGTAACGGATGAGTTTAAGATCAAAGTAGGACTCCACCAAGGGTCCGCTCTCAGTCCGTACCTGTTCGATCTAATAATGGATGTAATCAGTGAGGGGACCCGACAAGAGGCGCCCTGGATAATGCTGTTTGCGGATGACATTGTCTTGGTTTGCAAAACAAAGGTGGAGTTAAGGAGAAAACTACCCCAATGGAAAAATGCTCTAGAAGACCGAGGCTTAAAAATTAGCAGAACCAAGACTGAGTATCACTCATTTAATGATTTTGAAGATGGAAGTGAAATAAAAATGGATGATGAGATCATTAAGAAGGTGGAATGCCTGGAGAAAACTTTCAGGAGTGCTCTGCGACAGGAAAATCGGCGTAAGACTCAAGGGTAAGGTCTACAAGACAGCCGTGAGACTGGCATTACTCTACGGAAGTGAAACGTGACCATTGAAGAAAGTGCAAGAAAAGAAGGTAAACGTAGCAGAGATGAAAATGCTGAGGTGGATGTTTGGTGTTACAAGAAAGGACAAGATCAGGAATGAATACACCAGAGGAACTGTGAAAGTTACTGAAGTACGGTAAGTGCAAAGATGCAAGAAAAAAGAATAAACTGGTATGGGCATGTCATCAAAAGAGAAGTTGAGTATGTTGGGAAGAGAATTGACATTTAAAGTTGAAGAAGAGAAGAAGAGGAAGACATAAGTTTAGATGGAAAGACAAGCTGAGGAAAGATCTGGAAGTTAAGGGACTTAGAGATGAACATGCAGGAGACGGAACAAAATGGAGAATACTAGCGAGGAACAGCGACCCCATATAGAAATGGGAACAAGCTGAAGGTGTATATTGGTGAATAATATATTGTAGCTGACTTAGCAGGCATACCAACCGTACCCTGATAAAAATTATAAAATTAATGGAGTGGTTCCAAAACTTTTTTTGCCGACTGTACATGTGGTGTACACACAGGAATAGTGTACTTGTGTGTACAATATAAATGTGTGTACAAAATATCTCTTTCAAACACACTCCCATTTTCTTCCTTTTCAATTCAAACTTTCTCTCTCTCTCTCAAACATATCTCCATTTCTTTACATCTCTCTCTTCAATTCAATTTCTCTCTCTCAAACACAGTCCCATTTTCTTCCTTTTCAATTCAAACTTTCTCTCTCTCTCTCTCTCACACATACCTGTTTCGAGTAATGTTGGTTGGTAGTTTCAGCTTGTTTCAGTGAGGACAAAGCTTCACTCAGTTTCTTCTTGGCCAGTTCATATTTTTGGACCAATACTTCTTTCTCTTTCTTTTCTCTCTGGTGTCCCTCCACTTGTACTATTAATTTCTCTACTTCGTTTTTGTACGTGGATTTCTGAGGGGGGATTCATGGGGATTACTGTATGGGGATTTATTTCTCTTACCTCATTTTTGTAAGGGGACTATATGGGATTATTCGATTATTGTTGGAGATTTAAGGGATTATTGGATTATTTCATTACTACTACTGTACTACACAAAAAAACAAAAAACAAAAACACGATACATAAAAAAACACAAGCATTATATATATATATAACAAAAAAAAAAAAAAAAAAAAATATATATATATATATATATATATATATAACACACACAAAGGAAACACTAAACACTGACTATTCTCTCAGCGATTGTTTTCTTCTCCGTGCGGTGTTTTTCTGTGATGGCTTCCAGTTCCTCGGACAGACTGCGAGTAGATTTCTCAGCCTCACGCTCCACTCTCATCACCTCCTCCTGATAAAACATATGTGTGTGTGTATGAGAGAGAGAGAGAGAGAGAGAGAGAGAGAGAAGAAATAGCGTGTGTGTGTGTGTGTGTGTGTGTGTGAGAGAGAGAGAGAGGGAGAGAGAAATAGTGTGAGAGAAAGATAGTATGTGTGTGTGTGTGAGAAAAATATTCATTAAATAATTCACCCATAAGTCATTTAATAATTATAATAATAATTATCACTGTATAGTTTACTCACCAAATTCATTAAATAGTTCACCCAGAAGTCAATTACACGGCTAACATTCTTTCGTTTGTGTGCTTACAAACCAAAATTTAATAAATAATTCACCCAGAAGTCATTTACACAGCTAACACTCTTTCGTTTGCGTGCTTACAAACCAAAATAAAAAAAAATTCAACTAGAAGTCATTTACAGTTTTACACGGCTAACATTATATGGTTTGTGTGCTTACAGACCAAAGTCAATATATAAATCTTACCCTGGCTTCAGTAATCTGTTGTTGTTGATCAATAAGTTTGGCTTCAAGGTGTTGTGTGTGTGTAGATAACCTTTGAACTTCACACTCTGATGATGACAACTGCAATAGTAAATAAAATAAATATATATGTAGATAATAAATTAATTAAAAATATATTGTGGTATGTAAAATGATTAGTATTAGTAGTGGTGTTGGTGGTAGGAGATTATTAGTAGTGGTTATAACAGTAGTAATAGCAATAGCCATAATAATAATAATGATAATAATAATAACAACAATAACAATAAACTTATCATCACTAACCTTAGACTTTAACTCATCCACTTCTCATAATAACAATAAACTAACTCATACATAATAATAATAATAATAAAAACAATAATAAAACAATTATAATATTAATAATGTGTGGAAAATCACACTAACATGATCATGAACATAACTAATAAAACCCACACTGGTAGATGAAATATTTTTATTCTAAACGTTTTGGCGACCACTGTCACCTTCTTCAATGGAAATACAAGTTAACCTTTACACACTTAACCTGTATTTCCACTAAAGAAGGTGACAGTGGTCGCCGTAACGTCTGGAATAAAAATATTTCGTCTACCATTGTGGGTTTTATTACTTATAATAATAATAATAACAAACTTCTGATTACTAACCTTAGCCTTTAATTCATCCACTAGTCTTTCCTTATTCCTGAGTGATACATTGGTTTGGTCGAGAAGTGCCTTGTATTTACTCTCCTCCTCCTCCTCCTCCTCCTCCTTCTCCTTTAGAGCCTCCTGCTGTACCTCTACCTCCCTCCTCAGGCTGTGGCACCGGCGGGAGAAGTACTCACGGAGTCTCGATAGCGTCTCCTCCTCCTCCGTTAGGGTGTTGGAGGAGGACGAGTGTTGTTGTTGTTGTTGTTGGAGATATTGTTTATTTCCCGATTCTTGTGAGTTTCGGGTTTGTTGATTTTCGTTGTCTTGTGAGTCAAAGGTGCACTGTTGTTGTTGTTGTTGTTTATCTTCCATAGTAGTGTGTTTGTCAAATGAGAGATTGTCTAATATGTTCTGTATGTCAAGCTGTGTGTTGTTGGTGTTGTCGGGGCTGTCGTCTCCGTTTTCTATGTCTACGTGTGTGTGTGTGTTGGCGTGTTTTTCTTGCAGCAATAATGTCTTGTGTATTTTGCTTATAATTTCCTTCAGTGTATCGAGGCGTTTTTCTCTCCTATCTCTGTCTCTCCTCACTGTGGCTATCTCCACGTTACTGGTCTCCATCTGGCCAAGTAGATGTTGTATCTCCGCTTGTGTCTCCGTCCTAAGTGTCTGGTATCGTGTCTCCAAGTCTGACAGTTTCTCCTTCTCGTTCTCCAAGTTAAGGATAATTTGGTTGTTTTGGTTTTGGTTTACCTGGGTTTCTTTGTACAGTTTCTCCTTTAGTCGTTCAAGCTTCTCTCTCAGTTGTCTGGCCTCCATCTGTTCCTCTTCTATCTCCTGGGTTAGTCTCTCTCTCAGACTCTTCATCTCCTCTCTCACTCGGTTTGTCACTGTCTTCTCCTCTTCTATCTCCTGTGTTAGTCTCTCTCTCTGTACCTTCTCCTCTTCTATCTCCCGTGCCAGTCTCTCTCTGTGCAGTATCTCTTTATTCAACCTATCCTTCAATCCCTTTATCTCTTCTTTCTGTTGTTCTGTCACTGCTTTCTCCGCTTCTATCTCCTCTTTCTGTTGTTTCGTCACTGCTTTCTCTGCTTCTATCTCCTCTTTCTGTTGTTTCGTCACTGCTTTCTCCTCTTTTATCTCCCGGGTTAATCTCTCTGTGTGTAGTATCTCTTTATTCAACTTATCCTTCAATCCCTTCATTTCTTCTTCGTGTAGTTTTGCCACTTTCTGTTCTGACTCCAGCCTGTGTGATGCTTCCTTCAGTTGATTCTCTATCAGGCTTAAGTCTGCCAGGTGTTGTGTCTTCAGGTTATCCATTTCCTCTTGAAGGGACGCCATGAGACCTTCCTTGAGGCTTGACTGTTCTTGTAGCTGCCTTACTGTTATTCCGTTATCTCTATCATTATCCTCTGTTTCTTTACTCAGTCTGGCTATCTCCTGTTGTAGCTGTCTAACTGTTATCATATTATCTTCTATTTCTTGGCTCAGTCTGGTTATCTCATGTTTCCCACACTCAATCTGCCGTTGCAGTTCCTCGTTCACCGCCATCTCCGCATCTCGCATCTCCGACCTGAGCGTATGTGTTTCCTGGGAGTGTTGTTCCGTCGCTTCCTCGGCCTGTAGTCTGTGTGCTTCGAGTTGCTTTTGCAGTTCCTCGTTCTGTAGTCTGTGTGCTTCGAGTTGCTTTTGCAGATCCTCGTTCTGTAGTCTGTTTGCTTCGAGTTGCTTTTGCAGTTCCTCATTCTGTAGTGTGTGTGCTTCGAGTTGCTTTCGCTGTTCCTCGTTTGTGGACTCCAATGCATTCATCTGTGACTTCATGTTGTCTTTCTCTTTGTTGTGTCCCTCTATGGTTTCTCTCACTCGCTGTTCAAGAGTGGACAGAGAGTCTACTTGCACCTGCAATGGAAAAGGGTGTGTGTGAGAAAGAAAGAGAACCGTTTAGATACAGGATATTATTGTGAGTGAGAGAAAGAGAACAGTTTGGATACAACCAGGATATTTTATATGGCAATACAAGCAGGTAAATTATTACATCAAATTTTAAACAAACAAGGATCAGCACATTTTGCACACACACACACACACAAAATCAAACACAAATACATAGACACACAAACACACACAAAATATATATAATAATAATAAACATGCTAAAAGAGAAAAAATAATATATATATAATCAAAATAATAAAAAAAATCTCTTCACAAACTAGGTACCCCAATACACACACACACACAGACTGACCTTTTCTTCGAGTGTGTTGAAACTCTGGCAGTATTGGTGTTGTTGTCTCTCTGCTGTGTGTTTGAGAGACTGTAGTGCCGCTCGGTGTCTCTCCTCGCCGCTCTCCACCATGGCTGTTAGTTCACTCATCTGTCTCGCTCTCTCTGTCCGTTCTTCCTCAAGCCGCTCCAGCTGTGGGGGTCATTTAATTAAACACACACACATACATACACGCATACATATACTAATCTAATTACTTTGTCAATTAATGAAACACACACACATACATATATAAACCTACTTACTTTGATACACACACATACATATAAATCTAATTCCTTTGACACACACAAATATATATAAATCTAATTACTTTGACACACACATATATACAAAATCTAATTACTTTGACACACACAAACACATACATATATGTGGGAAGTTTTGTGTTGGTAAATCTGGAGTAACTGAATCCTCCAAACTATTCCAAGCAACAACAGAACACCATTATATCTTGTATCTAATCTAGTGACTATATTACAAAACTATTCCTGTAACCTCTGTAATCTAGTGACTATTCTATATTACAAAACTTTTCTGTCGTATCTATCAAACATACCTCTGTAACTTCATATATAATCTAATGACATTACAAAACTTTCCTCTGTAACCTCATATATAATATTGTGACTATTTCACAAAACTCTTCTCTGTAACCTCTTATATATAATCTAGCGACTATATTACAAAACTCTTCTCTGTAACCTTACCTGCTGCTTCAACTGTACCATCTTGTACTTCTTCTCGGCAGTTTCCCTCAGTTCCGCTTCGAGGTTTGAGATGCGAGTTACGTTTTCCTCCGCTTGTTTCTCCAGCGCTTCAATCCGTTCGTTTCTCTCCGTTTTGATGGCTTCCAAATCGGCGATCCTGGCTGTGTGTTCGTATGTCTGTTTTTGGTGTGTTTCTGACAACTGTTCCTTTGTTTTCTTTATTGTTTCAAACTGTTCCTCTCTCTCTTTAATTACTGTTTCAATCTGTTCCTCTCTCTCTTTCTTTATCGCTTCTTGCAGTTCAGCTATTTTGTTATTATTTTCTTTAATCTGTTTTTCATGTGCATTTGACAACTCTTCTTTCTCTCTCTTCAATACTTCAAATTCAGTGAGTATGTTATTATTTCCTTCCATTTGTCTTTGTTGAATATTAGCCAACTCTTCTTTCTCTTTCTTCAATACTTCCAATTCAGCATTTTTTTTATTATTTTCTTCCATTAATTTCTCCCTGTGTGTTTGATGGAGTACGAGTGTTTGTTGGTGTGAGTTCTTCAAATTGGACAGGTTCTCCGCCAGTTTGTTCTTGGCGTTCTGTTCTTCCTTCCTCAATTCTTCCATCTTTTGTTCATGTGCTTTAAATTCCTCTTCTTTCTTTTCTTTATATGCTGTAAATTCCTCTTCTTTCTCCTTGTTTACTGACTGAACAGCTTCTTCCATCTTTTCTTTATATGCTGTAAATTCCTTCTCTTTCTCATCTTTATATGCTGTAATTTCCTCTTCTTTCTTTTCTTTATATGCTGTAAATTCCTCTTCTTTCTTTTCTTTATATGCTGTAAATTCCTCTTCATTCTTTTGTTCATATGCTGTAAATTCCTCTTCTTTCTTTTCTTTATATGCTGTAAATTCCTCTTCTTTCTTTTCTTTATATGCTGTAAATTCCTCTTCTTTCTTTTGTTCATATGCTGTAAATTCCTCTTCTTTCTTTTCTTTATATGCTGTAAATTCCTCTTCTTTCTTTTCTTTATATGCTGTAAATTCCTCTTCTTTCTCCTTGTTTACTGACTGAACAGCTTCTTCCATCTTTTCTTTATATGCTGTAAATTCCTTCTCTTTCTCTTCTTTATATGCTGTAAATTCCTCTTCTTTCTTTTCATTATATGCTGTAATTTCCTCTTCTTTCTTTTCTTTATATGCTGTAAATTCCTCTTCTTTCTCCTTGTTTATTGACTGTACAGCTTCTTCCATCTTTTCTTTATATGCTGTCAATTCCTCCTCTTTCTCATCTTTATATGCTGTAAATTCCTTCTCTTTCTCATCTTTATATGCTGTAAATTCCTCTTCTTTCTCTTGCTTATATGCTGTCAATTCCTCCTCTTTCTCTTCTTTATATGCTTTCAATTCCTCTTCTTTCTCTTGCTTATATGCTGTCAATTCCTCCTCTTTTTCCTTCAGGTTTTGATGTAGTACCAAAGTTGTTCCTTCTACATTCTGTGACAACCTTACCATATCTTCCCTCAGGTTCTCACAAGCCATTTCCGTTTCCTTGATAGTTTCCTTCAGGTTCTCACAATACGACACCTTCTCCTCCAGCACTTCTCTTAGGATCTCACAAGATGCTTCCTTCTCCTCGAGTTGTTCTCTCAAGTCCTCACAAGTTGTCTCCTTCTCCCCTAGTTCTTCTTTTAGGTTCTCATAAGATGTCTCCTTTTCCTTGATAATTTCCTTCAAGTTCTCACAGGCAGTTTCCTTTTCCTTGAACGATTCCTTCAAAGTTTCACAGGCAGTTTCCTTTTCCTTGAGCGATTCCTGCAGAGTTTCACAGGCAGTTTCCCTTTCCTTGAGTAATTCCTTCAGAGTTTCACAGGCAGTTTCATTTTCACTAACCCTATGCTTCAGTTCCCACTCATCTTTGCTCATCATCTCAATTTCTCTCATCTTGCCAGAGAGTGTTTCCTCCCTGGCCTTCAATTGGGTATTTATTTCTGACCTCTCTGCCTCCCACTGCTGCCTCTTTGCCTCCCACTCTTGTATTAGGGTGGTGTGGGTAGAGTTAAGTGCCTGTAGTTCCTCTGAGAGTGCTTGTTGCTGCTCTGACTGTCTCTCCATCTTGCCCTCCAGATCTGACTTGAGATTGGTGTAATTTTCATCTTTATTTTGTATCTCAGCTTGCATTTGGGACTGAAAAATTTGGTCCTCTTCTTCTTTCTTTTGTATCTCTGCCTGCATTTGAGTTTGAAGCTTGGAGTAAATTTCATTTTTATTTTGTATTTCCGCTTGCATTTGGGACTGATGAATTTTGTACTCTTCCTCTTTCCTTTGTATTTCCACTAGCATTTCAGATTGAAGTATTTTGTACTCTTCCTCTTTTCTTTGTATTTGGAACTGAAGGATTTTGTACTCTTCATTTTTCTTCTGTATTTCTGCTTGCATTTGAGACTGAAAAATTGTGTAATCTGTATCTTTCTTTTGTATCTCTGCTTGCATTTGAGATTGAAGAATTTTGTCATTTTCATCTTTCTGCTGTATCTCTGCTTGCATTTGGGACTCAAGAATTTTGTGCTCTTCCTCTTTTTGCTGTATTTCCATTACCATTTCAGATTGAAGTATTTTGTACTCTTCCTCTTTCCTTTGTATTTGGGACTGAAGGATTTTGTACTCTTCATTTTTCTTCTGTATTTCCACTTGCATTTCAGATTGAAGGATTTTGTACTCTTCATTTTTCTTCTGTATTTCTGTCTGTATTTCAGATTGAACGATTTTGTACTCTTCCTCTTTCCTTTGTATTTGAGACTGAAGGTTGGTGAAATCTGTATCCTTCTTTTGTATTTGAGTTTGAAGCACTTTGAAATCTTCCTCTTTGCACAGAATCTTTGCCTCAAAATCAGATTGCATAGCTCGACAAACTTGCTCTCTCTTCTGTACCTCTGTCTCAAAGTGTGTGTGTAAATCTTTGTATTCTTTCTGTCTCTTCTGTAACTCATTTTCCATTTGTGAGTGAAGGGATTTATTTTCTTGTTCTCTCTTCTGTATTTCATTTTCCATCTGTGAGTGAAGGGATTTATATTCTTGTTCTCTCTTCTGTAACTCATTTTCCATTTTGTTTACATGGTGTGTGTAATTTTCTTTATTAGATACAAGTTCTCTAGTCTGTTTCTGTACCTCGGTCATCAGTTTCTCTCTCTCTCCCTCCAGGTACTCTCTCTTTTCTCTCTCTTTTGTCATCTCTCCCTCCAGTTTCTCGCTCTTCTCTCTCTCCCTCGACATCTCTTCCTCCTGTTTCTCTCTCTCCCTAATTATCTCTCCCTCCAGTTTCTCGCTCTTCTCTCTTTCCCTTATCACCTCCTCCTCCAGTATCTCTCTCTCCCTCGACATCTCGTCCTCCAGTTTCTCGCTCTTTTCTCTCTCTTTCGTCATCTCCCCCTCCAGTTTCTCTCTCTCTTCCTCCACTGCCTGACGTAGGGTGAATTCAGACTGGAATTGTTGTCGTTGAAGTTCGAGTTGTGTGGTGAGTGACTGTTGCTGTTCCCTCAGTTCTTCTCTCTCTATATTTATTGTGTTGAGATCTCTTTCCAATTCCTCAACCTATAAATAAAAATATAAACAATATATATAACAATAGTAATAAAAATAATATATGTAATATTCGAAAGGACTTAAGCTGCTTTTACATGGACGGTTTTGTACGCGCGCTCAACGCACGAATAAATACGCGTCAGAATTTTGTACCTGTGTTCGACACGAGCTTGCCACAGTTATACTTACCACCAGTAGCCAGTAAAAACGCGCGTATCCTTGCTGGCTTAGACATCTGTGCTGCGTTGGACTCGTGTGCAACGCGTTGTGTGAAAGGTTCCATTTAACTCCATTGAAAGTTAAAATGTCATGTGAAAGCAGCCTTACTGTCCTGCCTATGATTTCTCTTGTGGTAATTTTGCATGCAATAATAATACCCTTAAAAGTTAAAGGTTAAAGGCGCACCAATGAGAATCAGTCAATGGTACAGAGTGTAGTAACACATTGTGTGTAGGAAACACAACTATAACAACACATTACAAGGATGATGAGTGGCACACAGACCTCTCCACCCACATAAGATCAGAGTCAACTTTGGCTATGTATGTGTAAGTAGGAACACCTCAGACAGCTTTGGCAATGTGTATGTAAGTAGGAACACCTCAGACAGCTTTGGCAATGTGTATGTAAGTAGGAACACCTCAGACAGCTTTGGCTATGTGTGTGTAAGTAGGAACACCTCAGACAGCTTTGGCTATGTGTATGTAAGTAGGAACACCTCAGACAACTTTGGCTATATGTATGTAAGTAGGAACACCTCAGACAGCTTTGGCTATGTGTATGTAAGTAGGAACACCTCAGACAGCTAACTCAAACCCCCCCCACCCCCTGCTGACATCAGTGGCATTTCTATCATGTCCCAAGCAAGGATCAAACGCTGGACCACACAATTACAGCCACAGACTCTACCACTGTGCTAGCCGGAAGCTACAATAATACTAAATAGATCACATTCTAATTAAACTGTACAGTCAAGGACAATAATAATCCACATATAGGTAACTCAAACTAATTGCAATCTAAAGTTTTCACATTTTCTTTACATTCAACAGAGGGAAGCTGTCAAACTCTTTATATGTGAGTTACCCCTATATGGATGATTATATTTGACCACCACTGTACACACATACAAACATATGAATTAACTCTTTACTATACCTGTTCCTCTAGAAGCTTTACTCTGGACCGTGTGTCATGTAGTATTTTGTCCACCACGGCTTCCTTTAAATTCTCCGTACATCCACCTATGTTAGAGAGAGAAAGAGAAATAAATAAATGAGGTAACGAGATATCGAAATAAAGAAATAAAGTGGGAAGGAGAAAAATGAGATAGAAAAAAATGGGAAATAAGTGAGAGAAATCATTGAGGTAACTAGATAGAAATAAAGAAATAAAAATAATAGGATATAGGCTACAGTAGAGAAATAATTGAGGTAATGAGATATGGAGAAATAAAAATAAATAAAGTGGGACAGGGAAAAACAGGAATTAAATAAAGTGGTGGGACAGAGAAATAAATAAAGTGGGATAGAGAAAAGTGGAATATATATACTGAATAATATATTACCTGGTGTAGGTGACATAGGTAACTCCATACTAATAGACTGTATGTGTATGTATGTATAAGTATTATCTATATGTATGTACAGTATAAGTATTACCTGTATATATGCATAAGTATTACCTGGTGTAGGTGGTGACATAGGTAACTCCATACTAATAGGCTGTATGTATGTATGTATAAGTATTACCAGTATATATGTATAGTGGGATTTCGCATCTAACGAGTTCTCAACTTGCGAATTCGTATCTGGCGACACCATACAACCTCTACCCATATTCGTTTCTAGCGAACAAAATTCCCATCTGGCGAAATAAATATGTAAGAAAATTAAAAAATAATAATAAATTCGAGGGCGGCAGATTTACCGCCACAGCAGCTATTTTGTTTATCGTGTGACGTCCGTCACTACCCACGCGGCCAGCCGGCCACTCCTTCCCCAATTTAAAAACTCAGTCTCCGTCTTTGTCGCGCAAGTGCGAGACCTCTCTTGACCCGCTCCGACTTAAGTGTGAGTTTGTGACCGAGAAATTAATTTGGCTTGTTTTGGATAGTGCTTTGCTATTCATGTCTCCCGCTATGCCTGCCCAGCATTCAATTTGTGGGGAAACTAGTGGGATAGCGGATATGAGTGAAATTATTAAGAAAGGGCTTGTTAAACGTACTAGTCGAGTGGGGAAAAAGTTGAACAGGTACTCCCAAGAAGATAAAGCCAAAGTGATTGATTTAATTGAGAAAGGACTGAAAAATAGTGAAATAGTTAAACAAACTGGATTTCCTGAGAGTACAGTGAGAAACTTTAAGAAGCAGAAAAACTAAATCAAAGCTAGCCTAAAAGTTGTAAAAAAGTTTTTACAGTTTAAATTCAAGTGCATCACAGCAAGTGATAACTAACTATTCTTATAATAATCATCTCATTGCTGTCATGGAATTCCACTTAGAGAGGTGGATTGAGGGCCGGTTCAAGAATCAAACCAGTATAAATGGCCCACATATAAGAAACCAAGCCGTAGCCTTCTACAATGCCATATGCAAGAAAAAGAGAATTCAAAACCCCCCCACCCTTCACTGCTTCCGTCGGTTGGCTCGCAAAATTCAAAAAGAGATTTGATATTAATCACGCCATCTACCAAGGTGAAGTTCCCTTCAAACTAGCGGCTGGAGGTGTGGCCGCTGCCCCAAGCAGCGTTGCCACATCTGACCTGTCGAAATGGGATTACTCAGGGCCCAAGGCAGTAGATTAGCAGTCCCTCACCTGAATCTCCTCTCTTAGCCTATTCTTTCTTCATCTGTATATATTTTATGTGTCTGTTTGTCCCTCTGCATAGTGATGTGCATCTGAAATATTATCCATTTTTTATTATTTTTACGTCTGTTTAATATTTGTACTTATTATAATTTGTACATACCCCTACCTTTTTCCTCCCTCATACATATATATATATATATATATATATATATCATCATATTTTCTTCAGTAAAGTATGAATTTACACAGAAAATTATTTCCTTCACACGACTATGGAGCCAGTGTGGAGTCTAAAGGGAGTACAGTATCATACTAGCACCGCGTACGAGGTTTTCGTAGGACTGGTGAAACAAGGTACCAGAACGGTTGGGCAGTAGGTATCACACTACCGTGGGCTGGTCCTTTGTATACCAGATGAGTCACACCACCACCGCCACAAAACGTAAACAACATGAATCTTGTGGATAATGATAACCAGTTTGTGGCTGCATTGGTCCTTGTAATTAATATTTTTGAAGAAGAAAAGAGGAAACACTACCATAGGCTTGATTTGTTGTCCATGTTTGCATTCATTGAAGACTAAACGTGTACCCGTCACTGTGGGATGTAAACACAGTAAAATATCAACATCATATTTCCTACTTTAATTCTGTTTTTTGTTGTTTTTCGATAATATTTGTATTGCAAAAATATTTTCTGATATTAATCCACCTTTTTTGCTTAGAATTAATTTAATTAAATACATTATTTATTGATTTGATTCTGTATACATGTTTCTCACAGATACCCTCACCACTTCACCAGTCCCTCACTGTATTTCAGGCATATTCCTGCACTTCCAGTGAGAACAACAGTGTTAGAAGACCAGTGTATTCAATATAGATGTACTAGCTACCTGGCCCAGCGATGCCGAGTAATTGTGCAGTGTACGGGTGTTGTAACACAACAAAAAAGACAAAAGGAACTGGAAAAAGATATTACCCTTTTCCTTATTCCTTAAATTCCATAAAATATCTGGGAGAGAAGGGAGTTTTGGAGAGTGATAACTGGAAAGTGACATATAATTTTATTTCTCTTATAAATGATTGGTTTGATATCATGAACTCTTGTCATATGTATGGAAGAAGAGAAAAGCACAGAAACAATGGAGGAAAAGATAGTTACAGCTGGTTATCTCTCGAGAAAGATTACTGATCTTGCACAAATGAAGAATTATTTGTGTGAAACTGGATCATCGGAGTCTGAGTGGGTGTGTAAGGTGCTTCCTTTGCTTGAAAAACTTAATCGTATGCTCAGTGAAACCTATTCCAAGAAAGTTAATGAAAGGCGCCAAACTGTTATCACGGGTTACTTTAACAGACGCCGTGAGCTTTGTGAAAAGATGACAAATCTCGATGACAATGAAGGACAAGCGAATATTAGTGATGATGAGAACATTGAAAGTCTTCTTGGCGACCTTGATGGTTTCACTGGCTTCCAAGGAAAGGAAGAAAATGCAGGTGAAAGAATTACAAAATTAATTCAAGCCTCAAGAGAGGCGGGAGAGAGTGGTGAGTGTGAGACAAGTGAGAAGGAAGGTTGTGGCAGGCTGCACTAACCTGTCCCTTCGCCTCAGATACCAGCAGTTCATCACTTCATTCATCACTCACGGGTAAATAGTGAATCCTGTATTTAATTATTTCTTCTTGAATTCATGTTGTGTATCAGTTTGTGTACAACATAATGAAACTTATGCAATATCATAGACAAAAGTAGATAAAATATAGGTAATCAATTAAAATATTATTTTTTTCCCATATGGCAGACGAGAGAGCGTGAACAGTGGTGAGGAGGGTGAGGGTGGTGGTGGTGGTAACATGGACAAGGGAGGAGGGGAGGAGAGGGGAAGGGAGAGGGTGGTGGTGGTAACATGGACAAGGGAGGAGGGGAGGGGAGGGGAAGGGAGAGGGTGGTGGTGGTAACATGGACAAGGGAGAGGTTGTTGAGTGAGGAGGCGGCTGGAGACCTTCACTGTCAGTCCGTCCATCCCTCCACCAAATGGACATTCGTCGCACTTACACACTTTATCACTCAAATTACAATACCAATCATTATTTTTTCTTTGTTATATATTGTACATCACTTTGTGTTTATTTAAATGGAAATTAAAATGTTATAGGCAAAAATAAAGTACAGGTATATGAAATGAAGATCGGCAATTTTCACCTCACCTATTATAATTTTCCTCATTAGTTTATGTATTCGCATCTAGCGCCGTTTTTTTTGGTACCAATTACTCGCTAGATGTGAGATCCCAATGTATAAGTATTACCTGTATGTATGTATAAGTATTACCTGTATGTATGTATAAGTATTACCTGTATGTATACATAAGTATTACCTGTATGTATATATAAGTATTACCTGTATGTATGTATGTATGACTTACCTGGTGTAGGTGGTGACATAGGTAACTCCATATTAATAGGTGAACCAGAGAATGAACCTTCAGACACACAGGGAAGGGCTTGGTGCTCCTGACGGTAAAGACGTAACTCAGCCACTTCTACCTGTTGTGTGGAGGGGGGGAATTAAGAGGGTGCAGGAGTTGGGGGACAGGATTGGGGTGGGGGGGTTAGGGGGTACGGGAGTAAGGGACAGGCTTGGGGGGGGGGGGTGCAGGAGTAGGGGGACAGGTTTGGGGGGGTGGGGTGCAGGAGTGGGGGGACAGGTTTGGGGTGGGGGTGTTAGGGGGTGCGGGAGTAAGGGACAGGATTGGGGTGGGGTGCAGGAGTAGGGGGACAGGTTTGGGGGGGGGGGGGGTTAGGTGGGTGCAGGAGTAGAGGGACAGGCTTGGGGGAGTTAGGGGTGTGTGGGAATAGGGGGACAGGCTTGGGGGGGGAGTTAGGGGGGTGCAGGAATAGGGGACAGGCTTTCTACCCTACCCAAGCCTGTCCCCCTATTACCACACACCCTTAAACCTACAGTCACAATATAATGAGTGGTGTGTCTGTTCAGTGTTAGTAATATCAGTGACACACACCAACTCTCACACACACACCAACTCACACACACACACACAAAATGGTGGTTATGCACATTAACACCTCTGTGAGCAACATAACCCCACCCACAGTCATGGTTGGGCCTCACTACCTTCAGTTTGTTAAATCCACCAAACTTTTAGGAATCATTGTGGACAACAAGCTGAACTGGAAAAAACATGTAGCCACTACCATCAGGTCAGCTACATACAGACTGTACATGTTAAGAAGGCTAAGTGAGATCCCTGGGAATGCCAGAGAGTGAGCGGAAAAGGAAATATGAAATATTTATCCTCCCAAAGCTCACATATGCCCCCTCCCTCAACCTAACTTAACAACAACAGCTGGAGAATGTACAGAGGAGAGCTTGCAGGATTATTCCAGGTGGCTTTTACACTGGCTATGAGGATGCTCTTGCCACACTTAACCTGCAAGCACTCTCTACACACCATCAGGATATACTCAAGCAGTTCACATTCCAAACTACTTGTACAGTCGGCAAAAAATGTAATGGAACTATCCCTCCATTAATTTTAGATTTTTTATCACGTTAGGGTTGGTACGCCTGCTGAGTCAGCCCGAGTGTCTAGGAGTATACAGTCGAGTGGCTGTCACTGTGACTGCAGTAGCGCACAAGCTCTCAGACGGGAAAGATGTTTGCGCTCATATCTATCATTATTTCCCTTCTACTTTCCGCTGATCAATTAATTCCACTCCTATTCCTTGCCAGACCAAATATCAGAACTGTAAAACACTGATTGTTAGGGAACAAGCCATAAAATGCATTTGCTTCGATTAGTCAATAATTGACTGAATAATTATGTTACCGACTGTTGATAATTATAACCTTCGCGGCGCACGTCAGATGAAATACAGTATGTCACGAATGGAATGATCTAACATTTGGAAATGGTCATGAATCAATACAAATAACTTTATTATCTTTATAACAATAATTCATAAAATGGATGTTGAGATCATCTTTACACTTGTATACTGTACTATCATTAAGAGGAAAAGAGGAAAGTCTTGTGCTTGACAATGACAAGTTAATAATAAACTCTAAAATATTTTTTAAACATAATATAACTTGATTAGTTAACTTACTACATAACATTTAAATGTATCAGATGTATATAAAATAACAGCATAGAAGAGTAAGTTATAATTAGGTTCGTAACACTGTAAAATTTATAAAATACTCACAAACACTATAATATGATATAAGTTGGGGCATAGAATATTTTTTAAGGTAAAACAAGTATATCATGGGTACTCATTGTCAATACGTATTTAAAATGAACAAGAATATAATATTGTCGATCTATTATCAAATAGGCTCGTGCGCACAATTCTTTGTCAGCCTAATTTATTTGTGTATGATGAAGACGTCTGAGATTTACCGTGGCTCCATTATTTAGCTTCATCGAGTGGGTCAAACAAACGCACAGATAGCGAGGCAGCTTCATATTTCCAAGCAGACTGTATCAAGATGGCTCCAGAGACATAGAGACACCAGGAAGCTTACTGATAAGCCAAAATCCGGCCAGCCTCGCTGCACCACCAGTGAACAAGACCACCAGATAAGGAGCGCCGTTGAGAAGAACCCGCTCACCACTTCACTCCACATAATTGAACACCAAAACTTACGGTGAGTTTTGTAAATAAAAAGGTATTACTTGCCAAAAATAAATTCCTTTATAAATTACAGTGCAATATGGAAATGCATTACACAGCAAGCTAAGCTCACTCAGTTCCCATACAGTAAGAATAAAAGCTGAAGCTTACGAACTGTTTTATATTACATATATCACTTTGTTAAAGCATTCTAACGTTTAGTAGAATGTGATGCACATTTTAAAGGTCGATCAAATTTGTAAAGTTCATGGAATGGTTAGATTGAAATAATTAACTTAAGGTCGACTTGTTGCACGAATATAGGCCAACCTGGTTAACAAAATATTGGCTTTCAATGAAAATTAACAGACTCATTTCTCCTCTTGTTATATTGATATTACGTTAATAATGTAATAATTGTTCCCCACAGATGCACTCAGCAGACTGTCCGCAACAGGTTACATGCCATGAATTTACATGGACGTAAACCTGCTAGGAAGCTTCACTTAACAGAGGCAAACATAGAAAAGAGACTAGAGTGTGCCCTGGAGTTCTCCGAGAAACCTGCCAGTTTCTGGGAAAACGTCGTATTTCTGGACGAGAAGACGTTTTACTCCACCGACAGGAAGGCTACCAAAGTATGGGGAAAAAATGGCACAAGGTAAGACAAATATAAATTTCCATTCTTTGTACGGGTTCATAGAAAATGCGAAATCAAAATATATTCAGGTCATACTTTTGTGATAACAGATTTTATATTATGTTTAATATTATAATCAATTCGTTAAGAGTCAAGCATAAGATAACTGTTACTATCTAATGCTCATGATCTACAAGGCACATTCTTATGTTGAAAGGATGCACCACTGAAAATCAGAAGGTTAAAAGTAATATAAAACAAATAAAATAATGTCTCGAGCAATATGCAAGGACTATCCCAAATAATTCTAACTGAGGTCTGAAGCAGAGCATTATTTGAATTCAAGTTAGACAGCATTATTATCTTCCACTATTATTATGATCATTAATATTATTAGTAATTTCTATTATTATTTATTATCATTACTATTATTATTATTACAGATACGATGCCCAGCATGTGGTAAGTGATAGGAGGAGTGGGAGGATAGGTGCAGCTCTATTCGGGTGGATGCATGCAAGCGGAGTTGGGGAATTAACAGATATAGGACCTGGACATTTCACGGGGCTGAAATACGTTAAGCTCCTGGAAGATGTGTTCCTACCCTCCGTGCGACTGCTGTACTCGTACCCTTCACAGGTTTTCCTACTTCAAGACAACAGTCCCATCCACAACGCCGAAGTAGTGAAGAACTGGTTTAAGGCACACCCAGAAATAAATGTTCTCCCACACCCTCCAAGTCCCCGGATCTCAACCCCATCGAACATGTCTGGGCAGCGATGGAAAAACAAGCCAGCGATCCACTTCTCCTCGGTAGCGGTAGCCTTTCTAACAGAAATGCATTCATCCAGAAATCATTGGCAGCCTGGGAGCATCTAAGAGGTCGTGCTGGTCAGGCTCTATGTCTAAAATTAACAGAATCGATGCCTTGTAGACTTAATAGTATTATAGAAGCAAGAGGGGCATACACTAGATATTGAATACTGTATATACTACCTGTACTTCCTCTACTAGTACTACTACTACCGCTGTTACTTCTAAGTAATATCGCTACTAATTACTGCTACTTACAATAATTCAGTACTACTACTACGCTGCATGATTTACTACTATCAGTTATTTTCTATCGGTACTGTCTACTACTACTACTACGGCTGCTAATATTAGTTATTTACAATTAGTACTACTACTACTACAATTATAACTGTTGCTAGCCATTAAATTATGTTAACTCACAAGGTGTTTGTTTTACACATAGTTCACTGAAATAAATTAAGGAATATTAAATTTATTCTCAGCATAATTTGTCTACATATCGCTATCAGTGATAAGTTTATTTATTTATTTAATTGGGAAACGTATATCCTTGATGGAATGGAAGAAGCACACTGGCATGATTGTATATGATGAGAATAATTAAAGTCACATTAGCAGACTAAATATTAGCCAGCTGGTGTGGCTTCATTTTTCAGCGAACACCCTCCCTCACCCGCTGCTCAAACCACACTGAGGAGGCGAGTGTAGTGAGCAGAGTAATATACCTATAGGGACTCCGTGAGGCAATTTTCATAGCACAATTAATATTTAATGCTTTTGACATTCACACGTTACTTTATGTCATTTTCAATTTATCATTATAAGAAAAGGCTACTCAAAAACTACAATAATTATGGAAAATTGCACAAATTGCTGAATACTTTCTGGCAAGAAATACCAAATATGGCAGTATGTGGCAACTTTGCTCCGCCCGCCAGTGGACCAGGATTACCAACCCTACGTAGCGCTTGCTGTAGGGGTAGTTCCATTACATTTTTTGGCAGACTGCACATCCAAGGCATAGAAACCTGCTCCCACCAGATGCCCCCAGACCAACACGTGAAGCTCCACACTACAACACTCATTCCAATTAAAGCCAGAACAGATAGATTAAAAAAGTCCAATACCATCAATAGTAAAAATAATAAATAACATGTAATGTTCCTCCCCCTTTGCACACACACACCTATACAAAGATTGACCAGGACAGTCTCACCAACACCCTAATCCTAAATCCTCCCACTTAGCACCAAGATTAACCCTTCGCTTGCCCTCACCTCCAACATTGGAGGGTACATTAATGTTTTTTGTATGTACCTATGTATGTATGAAAAGGCCTACAAATTTATCATTCATCATGTATGTATGTGTGTAAATACCATTATTCATAGTTCATCCTACACTTTCATACTAATTAATTATAATGTAACATGTATTTTCAGCTTTCGGGCTGCCATCCCCTAAATAAACCGTTTATTATTATTACTAGTAACCTGAAGATCTTGTATAACAGCAGCCTGTGTTTCAATGGTATCTTCTCTGTCAACATTGGTTTGGTATAATCATTTCTTCCTGTAGTCTGTCACACACACACACACATACACACACATACCTGAAGATCTTGTATAACAACAGTCTGTGTTTCAATGGTGTCTTCTCTGTCAACATTGGCTTGGTGTAGTGTAAGCATTTCTTCCTGTAGTCTGTCTCTCTCGGCTGACGTCAACTTCAATTTCTTGGAGAGTGATTCATTCTGTTGGTGATTGATGGATTGATTGATGGATGGGGAAGGGAAGGAAAGGGTAGATAGGGTAAAGGAAGGGAAGGGAAGAGTAGATAGGGTAAAGGAAGGGAAGGGTAGATAGGGAAATGGAAGAGAAAGAAATGGTAGATAGGGTTAAAGGAATGAAACAAGAGGTATAGGGAACCATACAGTTTAACAAGTAGAAAGTGTAAGTAAAATATCATTATGTGTATTCTCTACACATACACACACACACTCACTCATTAATCCACACACACACACACACTCACTCCACACACACTCGCTTGCTCTCCACACACACACACACTCACTTGCTCTCCACACACACACACACACTTACTCTCTCCACTCACACACTCACTCACTCCACTCTCCACACTCACTTGCTCTCTCCACACACACACTCCACTCTCCACACTCACTCAATTGCTTTCCAAACTCGCTCACTCTCCACATACACTCTCTCTCACTCACTCACACACACTCACCTTAGACTCCAGTTCATCATTGGTTGATATAACTTGGTGTATAGTATTCTCTAAGGAAGTATTCTCTTTCCTCAACTCCCTTGACTCTCGGCCCAAACTTGTCATCTGAAATAATAATAATAATATACTGTACATCAAAATTAAATAAACTACTAATTTATACTCTCTGCTCAACTTTGTCATCTGAAATAATAATAATAATATATATCACTATTAAATGATATACTGTATATACATAACATATATATACACCATAAATAAATAAATATACCAGTAAACACTACAAATACTGTAATTAAACAACAACACTAATTTACTTACAGTCATCCCTCCGCTATCACGCATAATTGGTGCCGTAAATAGCATGTGATAGCGGAAAACGCGATAGCAGAATTTAATACAGTAACTAAAGGAAATAATTGAAATTGGTTCCCGGTTTCTCATATTTCAAGATTTTTTTTTAATAATATATGTTTGCATATAATGAAAACTCAAGTAGATTAGTAAGAAAATAGCATTTTTAACCTATTACAGTGGACCCCACAAGTACAATAGGCGTGTAAAGTGTTCTGGTTAGGTGGTGCGTAAATGGATAAGCGTGACTGACCTTAGGGACTAGAGATTAATGATGAAAATTGGGATAGTTTCTTAGGTCTCTCGAAAGTGATGGTTTATTTTACTATGAGACCTCAAACACGATGGAAATTCATTAAACATAATAGAACGTGTCGGGCGCCCGGGTCCGAGTCCCGAGAGCAAGCGCCCGAGTAGGGTGTCCGACTGATTGAGAAATCCACCCATACTGTAGAATGAGCTACCAAAATATTAACTTAAAATTATTTTTCAAAACGATTGCATCCATATAAAATGGGTGGTGAAAATAAGTGAAGCAAATCCGAGGAGTTTTTACACAAAACGAGCGAAATGATAATGAACATGTTAGTAAATTATATCACTCGTCTGTGAAGTGTGTATGAGTGTGTTCCTACCACTTCTCCCGCGCTCCTTCCCCCCCTACCCTCAGTCTCTCCATTCACCCTAGCTCAAGGTCAAGGGAATATAGGCCTAGTCTGTCTTGTGTGTGACTCTCTCGTTTTTAGTAATTACAAGTTAACCACTAGCTTCAACACTCAGTCATGCCAGGTGGTACATTTACAAAATGGAAGGCCATATCCTTCCATATAAAGAAGGAAGTTATTTCGGTATTTCTCGAACAGAAAAAGGAAACACCAGTGACCAGCGTATGGTTAATAAAATGTAAACAAACGATATCGCGCTATCTCCCCCCTTCCCCCCTACCACCTCCACCACTACCACGCATGCCGACGACTCATCTCTAGCCGCATGAGTCGTCTGCGAAAACCTCAATATAAATTGTTATATGCATTAAATATGCTTAATACGAATTGTAATATACATCCCTGTAGGAACAACGTCTTATATCGACCTATTGGACGTTCTATACCAGACCGAGGTGTAATTAGGCGCCGATGAAAAAGCTTTATCTCCGCACATTGTATCACTAGTTAACTCTCTTGTGTTAAACAAAGATAGGGTTGATAAGCAGGGCTAGCTAGAAACCCAGCCAGTCCTCATCTTTACTGCTGTAACACCATGTCATGGTAATTTGGTAAACATGGCGGTCAGTCGAGTGTGCTTGGCCAATCGCATAGTCGCTACCTTCGCACCGCCAAATTTGAATGTTACGTGCGCGATAGTAAGCATACAGATGCGCTATAGAGGATGAAGGTGAACTTTTCACACATGCGCGATAGTAGCGAAACGCTATAGCCGAACCCGCGATAGCGGAGGGATGACTGTATTTATAACAACAATAACAACAGCAAAAACTTTACCAGTCCCCAATAACAAATAAAATACACACAACAACCATATTCGATCAGTGATGGATTATATAAGCCCAGCCTGGGCTTCAAACCTCGCTGAGACTCATCACAACACACTTCAAACCATACAGAACAGAGGAGCCCTAAAGACAATCACAGGCTGCACAGCTACCACACCTACAGACCACCTACACAATGAAAACAAAGTCCTCAAAATCAAGAATCATCTTGACATGAGAGGCACACAAACACTTGCTGCAGCCTCCACAAACCCACAACATCCAGTACACTACATGGCAAAACACCCACACATGCCAAGCAACATCAAAACAACACCAAGTACACCATATCATAAACAAATACAATCATCTCTTACACCCTGCCCACCCCAAACCAATCTCCAGAAACACATCCATACTCCATCTGAATCCTCCCTTCCCCGTGAGGACAGAGTCCACTTGGCCAGGCAGCTGTGTGGCCACCACCCGGCCCTTCTGACATACCAGAAGAGGCTGGATGGAGCCATTGTGGATGCCTGTCTAGGATGCAACACAGCACCCCATACTATTAAACACATTATTGAAGACTGCAATACACACAAACACACTCGCCAACAACACAACATACACTCTCTGAGGGCACTGTGGGAAAGCCTGGTTCAGGCCATGGCCTTCCTCAGGAGCTCGGGGCTGCTCAGCCAAACAGATTGAGGAACTTCAACTACAATAAAGTTAATACACACATCTTCAACTTAAAACAACAATAACCACCATTAATACCTGTTGGTTGGTGAGTTCTTCGCCTGATTTAATTGTCATCTCGAGGTCATCACGGCTCAGCTCGGTTTGTTTGAGCTTAGCCTCCAGTTTCTGTACCAGTATATCTGTAGGTAGAAAGATAGATATACACATACATATATACAGAGATATACACACATACACAAAGATATATATACACACACATACACAAATATACACAGAGATATATATACACACACTCTGTATATCTGAAGGTAGAGAGATAGATATACTGTACACACATACATACAAAGATATATACACACACACATACATACCCGCCCCCAACTCTCTCTCGCTCAACATATACACACACATACCACCTCCTCCCCCACTCTCTCTCGCTCATACTCACACTTGGAGATTTGAAAGGAGGAATTAAATGGAGACGAAAACTTAGATCACACACACGCACTTACATATCAACACAGAATATCTACTAAAATGAAAGAAAAAAAAAATACTGAAATAAATGTCTACTTAAAAAAAAAATAAAGTGAATAAGTAAACAAAAACTACACCAATAATAATAAAAATATTTAGTGGGGGTGGCCACGGCAGAAGTGTGTCCAGTTTTCTCTGTTGCAACACTCCCTCCTTACTTGGTCCATCCCTCCTCCCTCCTTCACATAATAATAATAGTAATAATAGTAATAATAATAATAATGATAAAATGTAGCCTGTGCTTACTAAGTTTGTCAATCTTCTTGGCCGAGAGTTGTTGGTTTTGGTTGAGTTGGAGTTTGTCTTCTTCCAGCGTGTTGAGTTGTTGTTGTAATCTCTTCACTTCACGCGTCTTGGCACTCAACTGTTCCTGAAGTCTGAATGGAGGACTCTGAAATACAGGGAGAAATGAAATGAAATACACGGAAATGAAATACAGGCAGAGGGGAAATGAAATACAGATATGAAATGAAATAGACAGATATGAAATGAAATACAATGAGAAATGAAATACAGGGAGGAATGAAATGAAATACACTGAGATATGAAATGAAATACAGGGAGGAATGAAATGAAATACAGAGAGAGAGAGATAGTAGTAGTATAGTAGTTAATAAAAAATAGTTCTGTAGTAATTGTGAAATAAATAAATAAAAATAAAATGGAATGGAAGAAACATGTAAATACAGTATAAAAATGAGAATGAGACAGAGACAGACAGACAGAGAGATTAATAGATAAAGATACAGCCAGCATAATATACTGTATATAAATGAGACAGAAATAGAGAGAGAAAAGAGAAGAGACAGAAAAGAGAAGAGAGCGGAGACAGAGAGGGAAAAGAGAAGGGAGACAGAGAAGAGACAAATAGAAAAAATAGAAGAGAGAGAAGACAGAAATAGAGAGAAAAAAGAGTGGAGAGAGAGAGGAGACAGAAATAGAGAGAAAAAAGAGTAGAGAGAGAGAGGAGGCAGAAAAACAAAAGAGAAACACACCAAATACACATCTAATAAACTAAAAACAATGCCATACCTGCACCAATTCTCGGAGTGGCGACGTAGACGAGCGTGGAGAGTACGTGTAGAGTGCCGGCGAACCCACACCTACACCTACACCTACTGCTACTGCTGCACCTGCCCCTACTGCTCCACCAACACCAACACTTCCTCTGACTGGAGTTTGGCATTGTTGGATCATTTGGTGGTTGTCATCTGTCGTCGGCAAAAAAAGGAAAAAGAATAATAAGAAGAATTAGAAAGAGAAAAAGAATAAAAGAATTAGAAAAAGAATAAAAAAAGAATTAGAAAAGGAATAAAAGAATAAAAGAAGAATTAGAAAAAGAAAGAATAAAAGAAGAATTAGAAAAAGAAAAAGAATAAAAGAATTATTAGAAAAAGAAAAAGAACAAAATAACTAGAAAAAGAATAAAAGAATTAGAAAAAGAAAAGTATAAAAGAATTAGAAAAAGAAAAAGAATAAAAGAATTATTAGAAAAAGAAAAAGAATAAAAGAATTAGAAAAATAATAAACGAAGAATCAGAAAAAGAAAAAGAATAAAAGAAAAATTTGAAAAAGAAAAAGAATAAAAGAATTAGAAAAAGAAAGACGAATTAATGATGACTTAGCTCTGGTGATGTAATGAATAATAAAATGTTGGATGCTTTTGGTTTGTAATCAATAAAACCCTAAAAGAGACTACCTATATGTACATTTATGTTAGTGGTATAAAAATTGCTGTTAAATAAATAAATAAAATAAATAAATAAATAAATAAAATAAATAAATAAATTGGTGTTTATATTTGAGTGGTTTTATCATTAATAAGTCTAAAGGGTTTAGTTTTGTGTTGGTATCATTGAATGAATAAATTGGTTTTATCATTAATAAGTCTAAAGGGTTTGTTTTTTGTGTTGGTATCATTGAATAAATAAATAAATAAATTGGTTTTATCATTAATAAGTCTAAAGGTTTTTTTTTTTGTGTTGGGATCATTGAATAAATAAATAAATAAATTGGTTTTATCATTAATAAGTCTAAAGGGTTTGTTTTTTGTGTTGGTATCATTGAATAAATAAATAAATAAATTGGTTTTATCATTAATAAGTCTAAAGGGTTTGTTTTTTGTGTTGGTATCATTGAATAAATAAATAAATAAATTGGTTTTATCATTAATAAGTCTAAAGGGTTTGTTTTTTGTGTTGGTATCATTGAATAAATAAATAAATAAATTGTTTTTATCATTAATAAGTCTAAAGGGTTTGTTTTTTGTGTTGGTATCATTGAATAAATAAATAAATAAATTGGTTTTATCATCAATAAGTCTAAAGGGTTTAGTTTTGTGTTGGTATCATTGCATCATTACTTACCCAACTTTTCAGTAACCAATATGTTGAGGAATCTTGAACTGACTCCGGCTCCACGCTTCTGTACGGCCTCGAGTAAATACTTCACCTGGAAAAACAACATACATACATACATACAATAATATTATTACATATTTATTTAAGGGGGTGTGGGATTGGGGACAGGCTTGGGGGGGGGGGGGGACTGGGAATAGGGAGACAGGCTTGGGGTGGGTAGAAAGCCTGTCCCCTTATTCCCACACACCCCTTAACCCCCCCAAAAAAACCAAACCTGTCCCCCTACTCCCACACCCCCTTAAATTATACAACAATATATACACATTTAGTTACACACATTTACTCACTAATTTGATCTTTCTCTCTCACACACACACAAATTTCTTCTCTCTCTGTCTGTCTATCTCTTTAACATACACACACACACGTTTCTACCTCTCACACACAGAAAGACTAAGGTACCTCTCTTTCTATCTGTCTCACACATACACACAAATGTCTTTCCCCTTTTTTGTCTCTCTAACACACACACAAACACATTTCTTTCCCCTTTTCTCTCTCTCTAATATTAGTAGTAACAACACACAACTTACACACACACACACACATATACAAACAAATTTTTTCTTCCTCTGTCTCTCTCACACACACACAAAATTCTTCCTTCTACCTCACTCTCACACACATACACACACACAAATTTCTTCCTCTCGCTCTCTCTCTCACACACAAATTTCTTTCTCCTTTTTTCTCCCTATCTCTCTCTCTCTCTCTCTGTTATTACCTTAGCCTGTGTGGAGTAATCTAGCAAAGGTGAGTTAACAAGTCTGGCCCTCAGTGTTGACTCAGTAATAACAGTAATGTGTAGTAACAACAAACACAACTTGGTCAACTCCAGGGTACTGCCAACCAATGCCGACTCAAAATCTATCAACTTGGGCCCGGCAAAATGTTCTGAAAAGAGAATTATATCAGGGAGGTATATTATTTCTCATTTGTTTAATTGTCTACGAGTTTTTAAAAGACTGCCACCGACTCAAAATGTTCTGAAAAGAGAATTATATCATGGAGGTATATTATTTCTCATTTGTTTAATTGTCTACGAGTTTTTAAAAGACTGCCAACCGCTACCGACTCAAAAGCTATCAACTTGGTCCCGGCAAAATGTTGTGAAAAGGAAATAAGGAAGATAAAAGGTGCATTATTTCTGAAGGAAGTTAAAAGGTGTTATTATTTCTGAAGGATTTAATAAAAGGTGTTATTATTTCTGAAGGAAGATAAAAGGTGTTATTATTTCTGAAGGATTTAATAAAAGGTGTTATTATTTCTGAAGGATTTAATAAAAGGTGTTATTATTTCTGAAGGATTTAATAAAAGGTGTTATTATTTCTGAAGGATTTAATAAAAGGGGTTATTATTTCTGAAGGATTTAATAAAAGGTGTTATTATTTCTGAAGGATTTAATAAAAGGTGTTATTATTTCTGAAGGATTTAATAAAAGGTGTTATTATTTCTGAAAGATTTAATAAAAGGTGTATTATTTCTGAAGGATTTAATAAAAGGTGTTATTATTTCTGAAAGATTTAATAAAAGGTGTATTATTTCTGAAGGATTTAATAAAAGGTATTATTATTTCTGAAGGATTTAATAAAAGGTGTATTATTTCTCTCACTGATATTCCATTCATTTTTCCCATTATTTAATCTGTCTATATTATCATCGATACCCCATTTCCCTTTCTCATTCTTGCATACGGACACACATTTTATTATAATTTAAATGTATTATGTATATTTTCAGCCTATCAGCTGCCATTTACCAATAAACCGTATATTATTATTATTTATTATTACATACTCACACACCAAAATCTCTCGCCCGAGATCTGAAGCGGGTGGTTTCTGGACGACAGCCCACACAAACCATCACAAGGCCACACACATCTCAAACCAAGGGAGGCTTTGGGTGGGCTGTCGTCCAGAAACTCGGGCTTTGACTCAGGTTGACTGGGGACTGTGGTGTGTGTGTGTGTGTGTGTATGTGTGTGTACAACTGAATATAACAATCCTGAATTAATAAACTCTTAAATATTAGTATCGTATAAAAAAAACTATATTATAATTTCTTACCTTTTAATAAAGTCTTAAATATTATTATCGTATAGCATAAAAAAACCTATAATTATAATTTCTTACCTCTTAATAATAAACTTTCCAGTCTATATAACATAAATAAGATACAATTAAATATAACAACCCTAAATTAATAAAGTCTTAAATATTATTATCGTATAGCATAAAAAAAACTATAATTATAATTTCTTACCTCTTAATAAACTTTCCAGTCTGGGTATGAGGGTCACAAAGTCATCCTTGTAGGTGGTATTTTTTCTGTTAAGGAATAAATTAATGTTTTATTTTAGAAGAATAAAATATGGTGGGGGAATTAGGGGACAGGCTTGGGGGGGTGGGAATAGGGGGACAGGCTTGGGTGGGTGGGAATAGGGGGACAGGCTTGGGGGTGAGAATAGGGGAACAGGCTTGGGGGGGTGGGAATAGGGGAACAGGCTTGGGGGGGTGGGAGTTTAGGGGACAGGCTTGGGGGGGTGGGAGTTTAGGGGACAGGCTTGGGGGTGAGAATAGGGGGACAGACTTGGGGGGTGCGGGAATAGGGGACAGGCTTGGGGGAGTTTTTTGGGGTGTGGGAATAGGGGGACAGGCTTGGGAGATTTAGGGGGTGCAGAAATAGGGGACAAGCATTCTATTCCCCTCAAGCTTGTCCCCTATTCCCCCAACCCCCCCAAGCCTGTCCCCATACTCCCACACACCCCAAACCTTTCCCCTACTTCAATTTAATACATAACTTTTTATAACATACATAACAATTTAATACATAACAAAGAAAGTATTTGAGATAACTAAAGAAAAGGAGGAAAGGGATAGACGGAAGAATAATCTGGAAATACTGTACACTCTCCTCTCTTTTCATGCAAGTTTGAAATAGTGCGTATCATGAAAAATAAAAATGCAATTTAGAGTTGAGAGAAAAATGACGAGCCAAGAGGGTTGGTATATTAGGAGGCCAGCTAGAAAGAAGAAACTATAGGAACTGAAATCTTCTGACCCAAAGAGAAACAGAATATAGAGGATATTATAGTGTCAAATTACTGAACATCCAGGGGTTAACTGTATATAAAAGTGTAGAATTAGAAGGTAAGCTAAATAATGAAAGAAATGAAATTATTTGTAGTACAGAAACACAACACAAGTATAGGCCTAATAAGATAAACTTTACAGATAGAGTTGATAGTTTGACATGTATGAGAAACATAACAAATAAAAAAGGGGGAGGACTGATGGTGCTTTATAGAAAAGATAGTGATATTGAGATTAAACAATATATACCCCCTGGAGAATACAGATATATTATAAACACATGTAAATATACACAAACACAAAATTATATTATCATTGTTGGTATATTAGGATGCAAAAGAAACCGGAAGGAACCGGAAAATAATAGTAGTACTAAAGAGAAGATTAAATAACCATGAAGATCAAAATGTTGTAATTTTAGGTGATTTTAATGCACACTTGGGATTCATTGGGAAACAAAAAGAAAATGAGAATGGTAAATTAACAGAACTGATAGAGGAGAGGAATTTAACTATATTAAATTGTGATGAGTGATGTGAAGGATGAAACACAAGGGTACAGGGAAATGAGAAGAGTGTTATAGACTTTATGATATGTAACCAGAAATAATATGGACACTTTGTTAAGGTGTGGGAGTAGGGGGCAGGCTTGGGGCGAGTTTGGGGGGTGCGGGAATAGGGGGACGGACTTGGGGTTTTTTGGGGGGGTTAGGGGAGTGCGGGAATAGGGGGACAGGTTTTCTACCCACCCCATACCTGTCCACCCTATTCCCGCACCCCCCAGTCCCCCACCCAAGCCTGTCCCCTACTCCCACACCCCCTTAAAATACATGTTGATGATGAAGAAGACATTTTTGATCTGTCTGACCACTGTCTACTGAATGCAGAATTTAAATGTGCTACAGCCAAGAAAGTGAAAAGTTACCACGACTGTAAAACAATTGAATACCGTACTATAAACTAGGGAATAGAATAACAGAGGAAGTATAGGCTATGTGAAACAGTTACAGGAAAGTATAGACAAATATGAAATGAAAGAACTTAATGTGGACAAATTTGAGAAACTTATAAAGGAAAGTGCAGACAGAAATTTAAAGAAAGTAATAAGGAAGAGATATACAGATAAAGTGAAAGGGAAAATTGAACAGATTTGGTTCACAGAGATGAGAAGAGAAATCTCTATTAGAATGAAATATGATAGGAGTTGTAGGAATACAAGGACAGAACAGAAGGAAAAATTTAATGAACTTTATATAAAACAAAAAAGAAAAGTACAGATTATGATAAGGAAAGGGAAAGATGAGCATGAAAGGAAAGTCACAGAGGAGATAAAAAATATTAGAAACCCAAATAGAAACCTATGGAAAAATATAAATAAACTAAGAGGAAGTCAGGAAGGGAAAAAGGAAAAACAAGGAGTATATAAAGACAATTGCGATATGTTGGAACCCAACCGGATTCCTGAGGAAATATAAAAATTCTGGTTGACTGTATATAAGAAATAAATAAATGAAGTAGACAAGTGTGGAAGGACCAGGTCAGGGAGACACAGTATATGGACACAGAAAAGAAGAAATAATACTATACTATGACAGAATTAAGGGGGGGTGAGATTAGGGGACAGGCTTGGGAGGGGGGGTTAGGGGGATACATGTGGGAATAGGGTGACATGCAGGCTCTCTACCCACCCCAAGCCTGTCCCCCTATTCCCACATTCCCCAAGCCTGTCCCCCAATTCCCACACCCCCCAAGCCTGTCCCCCTATTCCCGCACCCCCCAAACCCCCCTCAAGCCTGCCCCCTTACTCCCACACACCCTTAAGAGAAGACATGGACATGACAAGGGGAATAATACATGTCAATGAGGAGGAAGAAGAAGTTATTACATATGAGAAAAGAGAAGCTAAGTACCGTACTAAAAAGTACACACCTCCCTGATGGAACATTATGACACTACAAAAATAGTACTGAAAGAGGAAGGGATAATTAAGATGAGACCAGTACAGTTTAAACAAAAAGAAGTAAAAAGGAGAATACCGTACCTGAAGAAAATGAAAAAGAACAAACAACCTGGACCAGACGATACAAAGGGAGAACTATATAAGTGCTTAGAAAATAGTGATGTGTGTGTGTGAATGTATTAACTAAGGTATTAAATGGTGTACTAGAACAAGGAAGAACACCTGAAACTTGGAAGAAATCTAAAACCGTACTGTACTGATACCTAAAACAGCAAAACCAAAGGTCAATTAATTCAGACCTATAGCCTTGACAAATACAGGATATAAAATATTTATGGGACTTTTAAGGGGGAGTGGGAGTAGGGGACAGGCTTTTGGGGGGGTGCGGGATTAGGGGATGTATGCCGGAATAGGGTGACGGGCTTTTTACCCACCCCAAGACTGTCCCCCTATTCCTGCACCCCCCCCCCAGACCTGCCCCCCTACTCCCCCACCCCCTTAATTAAAAATGTAGAATTGTGGAGCATTTATATGAGAATGGTGAAGTGTGTGAACTACAATCAGGATTTACAGCGAGACACAGAGTGGAGGATAACTTATATACTGTATGTTGGACTACTGTATTAAAAAGAGTAAAAAAGAAAAACAGATATTGGTTATAGCAGCAATAGACTATAAAAAAGCATTTGACTCCATAAATAGAATAGCCCTGATAGAAAGAAACCCTGAAATATTATAAATGTGATGAACAAGTAATAGATATTATAGCCAAATAATTACAAAGGAGATACAACTACTACACTACATATTGATAACAAGAAGGTGTGTGACATAGACGTGACAAACGGTATTGGTCAGGGATGCACAGTCAACAAAGTGGACTGGAAATAAATAAAGAGAAGAGCTACTGTATGATATATAGTAGAAACGAAAAAACAAATGAAATAGCAGATATAAAAGTGGTACAAAACATTAAGTATCTGGTGATATCAATATCGGATAAAACAGACTGCTTCCAACTACACAAGAAAGCTAAGATTAATCAAGGAAGGAAATTAGCCAACATGACATATTCAGTAATAGAAAGAGCCAGTAATAAAATGTTAATGGGGAAACATGTTGGAAGAGTGTAGCCCTATATAGCCAGCATCCTAAATTCAACAGCAGTTATACCCTGGAACAAGAAAGTTAGCAACACTACAAAAAACAGAATTCTATCTATCTATCTATTGCCTGACGCCTCAATCCCCGAAGGGGTGGCCACAAATGAATCGCCTCCATGAACTCCTGTTCCCCGTTAACAGGCGTCCTTCCTCCCACCAAATGCCACTCTCACTCATATACCTCTCAACCTCATCCCTCCACCTCATTCTAGGTCTGCCCCTTCCTCTCTGTCCATCCACCTCACTCTCATACACCTTCCTAACCAACCTCTCAGAATTCAGTCTGGAGAAAAATATTGATATCACCAAGTTATGCACCAATAGTAACCTAATAGGTAGAAGTTGGCACATCATCAATGACATCGAGATATATTAAAGCAAAACTAACATATGTACAATACTGTATATGATGAAAGATAATAATAAAGAAGATATTGAAGAAGAGATACCATACCCTTGGCTAAAACTGATTAAGACATATTTGCACACCATAAATGTTAAGAATTACACACAACTAAATAAATTGAATAAGAATCAGCTATATGAAAAAATAAACAAATATAAAAAAAAGGAAATGGAAGACAGAAATGGAACAAAAATCAATATTGGAAATGTATAACAGACATAAAAGTGAAATTCGAAAGGAAAAATGGTACAACAATACATATGGTTGAGTGTTACTGTATAGGTGCCGTACAAATACACTGAACTTAAATTGGAGAGCAAGAATGACGGGAAGGAACACACAATGTAGTTTCCAAAAAAGGTATTGCGACAACTATTGATACAACATTAAATATATTAATGTCCATAGTTGTTTGTAGGGATTATAAGTATGTATTACAGAAGGATATGTATATTTCCTTCTGTTATACATACTCATAGTCCCTACAAATAGTTGTGGATATTACTAGGGTTAAAGTTCTATCAAGATTTGTTGCAATACCTTTTTTGGCAACTGTACACTGTGTAATGAAGACAATGAAGGAATGTAGAAGGCTGGAAAATATTAGAGTGGAATTTGGAATGGAGTGTGAAACGTTGGAATCAATTTTAATATTTGACAGAAGTGATGGAAAGGAGTAAAACATATACAATAGAAAAGAGTACCTAAACAATATCTGGAATTACATGAAAACTGCTATTGAACATCAGCAGGACCAAGGACACTAATAAAGAAAAATAGACAATACGAGGACAATGGCTTGGAACACCACAATACAATAAATCACAAGAATCTACGAAAATTGCTCAGCGCTGATGACAAAGCAAAGCTGAGCCAACATCATCTGATCTGATCTTTTATTTTCTAATTAATTGCACCGTAGCGTCAATCAAGAGGCATGCAACTAGGCCCATGAGAATCAAATTACTACACACACACATCTTGAAAACACAGCAGAATGAAATACAAGCACACAGACAAATAATTACATTATGACCTACAGTACTTATAATAATGTAATTATTTGTCTGCGTGCTTGCACTGTACTTCATTCTGTTATGTTTTCAAGATGTGTGTGTGTGTGTGTGTGTGTGTGTGTGTGTATACAGTATATACGTACCGGTATAGTTGCATGCCTCTTGATTGACGCTACGATCAGATCTATACTCTGTTCAAAACTTGTGTTCCATTTTCCTCTATCTATCTGTCTCTATTTCTATCTATATCTTTATATCTATATCTATTTCTATCTATAGTCTTCCTCGGTTAAATTTAGGTCTGTGGTGTGTTCCGTTACTCAGTACAGTGTCGCCATGTTTCCCCAACTTGCTATGTGAAACGGAAGCTATTCATGTACAAGGCATCACAAATACAATAAATTCAGATATATAAACTTTCCACTTGTATATTTGATGGATTAATCAAAAGTAGTCTTATTATGCATAAAATATTTATACAGTTACACAGAAACATGGCATAATTATTGTACAGTGTTGCAAAAATAAATTGTAGTCCCTTTTAATGGAATTTTCCGTAGTTTTCGGGTGGGTAATAATATCACAGTTATAAATATTAGATAATAAACTTGAAAAAGTAGAAATATGCCATTATCCAAAGTAAAAGAAATAAACAATTAATTTTTGTGAGTGGCAGCAATACTGACACAGCCGACCCATCCCGCACCCATATTGTACAGGTGTTGCCATCATTATAGAATAAAATGCTCACATTTACTGGCTTTTACAGTAATTTCAATGGTGTTGAATAATCACATTCATAATCTGTAAGCTAATATGTAGATCAAAATAATAGTCATTTGCCAATACCAAAGGAAAAATAAAACAAAAATCACATGCGAGGCAACACTTCCACACTGCTGGTGGTGACCTCGCTTCAGAACAGAATGTCTAACATGTCTCTTATAATAAGAGAGAGAGAGAGAGAGAGAGAGAGAGTTACAAGGAAAAGAAGTACCCTAGAAGACCTTACGATCCATACAAAGAGGGTACCTGTGGGTTTAGTTGTGCAAGTATGTGACCGTCCTTGAATGTGTCATGTGAAACCATCAAGGAACACTCACACAACGGCTTAAACACCTAGATGGTGGTTTAAGACTTTGTCTAATCTGGACTTGAACTGATCTACAGAGTTGCTGTTGACTACATCAGCAGGAAGCGCGTTCCAAGTACCGCAGATACTGTATGTAAAGAATTTAACACACCGATCACGGTTGTATCGCTTCAAGTTTGTAGCCATGATTCCTGGTTGTTCCCTCACTGAGTTGGAAAATGTCCCTGTAGTCTACATTGCCAAAGCCTCGTAGTATTTTAAACACTTCGATAAGCTGACCACGCAGTCTCCGAGAGAGAGAGAGAGAGAGAGAGAGAGAGAGAGAGAGAGAGAGAGAGAGAGAGAGAGAGGAGAGAGAGAGAGAGAGAGAGAGAGAGAGAGAGAGAGAAAGAGAGAGAGAGAGAGAGAGAGAGAGAGAGAGAGAGAGAGAGAGAGAGCGAGAAAGAATACAAATACTGATAAAAATAACAAAACCAAATTAACAAATAAAAACACAGCTATAAATATCTTATAAAAGAATCAAAAGTACGAGAGAGAGAGAGGGGTACTGAAAACGCGGCAACACTGTAAAGAGGTCCCTAGCCGTAATTTAAAGAGAGTCTGACTATATACCTTTCTATCTATCTCTATTTCTATCTATCTAGGCATAAGAGGCCAACGGAACACAAGTTTTGAGCAGACTATAGTAGCATCCCCCTAATCCCTCTCCCCTCCCCCCCCCCCCATTCAACTTACAGACATGAGATGAGTCTGGAGAGTATGTGTCCATCAGTGAGGTGGTTTAGGCTCGGACATTCCTCACTCACTAACTCCAATGCATTCACCTGTAACCAATATAACATATAGAATAATAACAGAAATACATACTGGTAATAAAATAATAATAATAATAATAAAAAAAATATTATAATAATAATAATAAAAAAACTATTATAATAATAATAATAAAAAAACTATTATAATAATAATAACATAATAATAATAATAATAATAATAATAATAATAAAATAATAACATAATAAAATAATAATAAAATAATAACAAGATGATAATAATAATAAAATAATAACATAATAATAATAAAATAATAAATAATAATGGTGTTTGTTGGGACCTAACCTGTACAAACTACCTTGACCTAGCTGGATCTGGCAACACTGCTACAGAACGGTAATATAATGGAATAAATGCCATAAAATATATTTGATTTGGTTTAGGGTACATAGAAGCCTGTTGCCATTCAAACACTGCCCCTGTCCTGCAGGTTATATTCTCACAGACTTTACAGACCGGTGAACTCCCCCAAGACTGGCTTTTGGCAAATGTGACCCCAATTTTTAAATCCGGAGACAGAACCCTTCCCATTAATTATAGACCGATTTCTCTTACCTCAGTCCCTTGCAAAATTTTAGAACACATAATTCATAGACATATAATGGACCATTTTAATAGACAAAACATACTGACCGACAAACAACACGGTTTTCGACCCAAACGCTCGTGTGAGACACAGCTGCTGGTGACTACACATGACATCTTGCAGTCCCTCAATGACACAAAAACTAGACAAGTTGACGCCATAGTATTAGACTTTGCCAAAGCCTTCGACAAAGTCCCTCACCAAAGACTACTGCACAAGTTAGAATTCTATGGCATACAGGGACAACTTCTTCACTGGATTAGAACGTTCTTGACTACCAGAAAGCAACGCGTAGTTCTCGACGGTAGTCAGTCTCCACCTGTTCCTGTGATCTCTGGGGTACCCCAGGGCACTGTCCTGGGCCCCCTTCTCTTCCTTTCATACATTAATGACCTCCCACTTTCACTTTCCTCTACCACTAGACTCTTTGCAGACGATAGCTTAGTTTACAGACCAATTAAAGATAGGAATGACTGCCTTCGACTACAGGACGACCTAACTGCACTTGAAGACTGGGAAGTCAAGTGGCAGATGACATTTAGACCAGACAAATGCCATCACATCCGTTTTACCCGTGCTCATAATCCCATTCCATATACATATCAGCTACACAACACTAACCTTAACACAGTCCCTTCCCACAAATACTTGGGCGTCCACATCTCATCGGACATGAGGTGGAACACACACATAGGTAGCATCAGGGCCAAAGCTAGTAGGGTCCTGGGGTTCTTGCGAAGGAACCTCAGCAGGTGTAACACAGACATTAAAATCATTGCTTATAACACTTTCGTTCGACCACACCTAGAGTATTGTGACACCGTCTGGGACCCACACACTTACAATAATATAAATAAATTAGAGTCCATACAAAACAAAACTGCAAGATGGGCCAGACGTGATTACAGACACACTACATCAGTCACTTTGCTTAAACAAGACACAAAACTAGACCCATTGGCAACAAGAAGACAAATACACAGACAACAGATGATATACAAAATCACAAACAAGTTAGTTGACATAGACAAAGACACATACCTACACCCTACAAGTATACGATCCACTAGAGGCAGCCACAACTTAAAATACCATACATACCAGACAAGCACTGATATATTTAGACACTCATTCTTTCCCCGCAGCATCCAAGAGTGGAATCATCTCCCATCTCATATAGTTAATAGCCCCACTCTTGACACTTTTAGAAATAGGATCACCAATCATTACCTCCCCAATCCTAATCCTCAACCCACAGTCCTTGACCCAATCCACCCTCATCCTAACCCCCTTCCTAATCCTACCCTGGATCCCTAAATCCCCCGCACAACCCCCGCATATTATGCTGCCCACGAGCAGCCCTCTGCGGGACCCAAAAACTTAAACTTAAACTTAAACTAAACACACACACACATACTGGGCAACGTATACAAAAGACACACACACACACACTGGGCAAAGTATTCAAAACACACACACATACTGGGCAATGTAGTCAAACACACACACACACACTGGATAACGTATTCAAAACAAACACACACACACACATACTGCTGGTCAACGTATACAAAACACACACATACTGGGCAATGTAGTCAAACACACACACACACACACATACTGGGCAATGTACACACACACACACACACACACACACACACTGGATAACGTATTCAAAACAAACACACACACACATATACTGGACAACGTATTCAAACACACACACACATATACTGGACAACGTATTCAAACACACACACTGGAATACATATACAAACACACACACACACACACACTGGATAACATATTCAAAACAAACACACAAACAGAACAATGTATATATATATATAAAAAAAAAAAAACACAAACACACACGATAACAAACAAAAAATATTCAAAAAAAAAATTCTCATTCTATACTTACACATTTCAAAACGACAATTTCAGCTGTATTCTCCATTATTTCCCTTATATACGGCTATCAGTGGATGACACGGAGTTTATATTATGACATTAAAACACTCGGTACTCGTAAAAATACTTAGAAAATGGAATAAAATGGAATAAAATGAATAAAATGTCTTCCTCGTCCACCATCGCCGATTCAAATGTAAAGTTATAACTTATAAACACTGAGGAAGGCATTGTGGGAAGCGACCTCCTCATCGAGAATGGAGTACGGAGAACTTTAGCGTTATTTTTAAGTTATTTATCCACATTTACATCGTGTATTTAATGTATTTTGTATATTTATTAATTTCTATGTATATCTATTCTTTATAGGTTAAGAAAATA
This sequence comes from Petrolisthes manimaculis, assembly GCA_034508575.1. Lineage (NCBI taxonomy): Eukaryota > Metazoa > Arthropoda > Malacostraca > Decapoda > Porcellanidae > Petrolisthes > Petrolisthes manimaculis. The sequence goes on along the minus strand of JAWZYT010000072.1, from coordinate 639,194 downwards.
TTTAAAATAATGTGTGTGTGATATATAAAAGTTATGTGGGAAGCGACCTCATCATCGAGAATGGAGTACGGAGAACTTTAGCGTTATTTTTAAGTTATTTATCCACATTTACATCGTGTATTTAATGTATTTTGTATATTTATTAATTTTTATGTATATTTATTCTTAATAGGTAAAGAAAATATTTAAAATAATGTGTGTGTGATATATAAAAGTTATGTGGGAAGCGACCTCATCATCGAGAATAGAGTACGGAGAACTTAGCGTTATTTTTAAGTTATTTATCCCCATTTACATCGTGTATTAATTATTTTAATGTATTTTGTATATTTATTAATTTTTATGTATATATATTCTTTATAGGTTAAGAAAATATTTAAAATAATATGTGTGTGATATATAAAAGTTATGTGGGAGTTAACATAATAAAGAGTTGAGTATTATGACTTAATTCAATATTTTTTAGGTTTGTTATTATTCTACTCCGTTTCTATTCTTCTACAGCCATTTAATTTTAAAATGAATTGAGAGTTATTATTATAGTGATGGAGAAACTCTAATATATTTAACTGTCTTTAATTTTTAAAGATGTAAAAAAGTATTGTTCGCGTAATAAAACTAATTATACATATATACATAACATATATACTAGAATACCAGTCTGTCATAATAAAATGCCTTCCTATTACTTTCTTGCCAAATTTCATGGTTGTTTAGACTTTGTGTAGGTGAATTGTTTTACTTTCTAAAATTTCTTCAACAGTATAGGTATCGAAAGTTCTCAGTGAAATTTTTCGAGAAATTATAAATAGGACTAGAAACAGGCTTGGGGAAGGGTTAGGAGGGTGCTGGAATAGGGGACAGGCTTGGGGGGGTTTGGGGGGGGGTGAGGGAGTAGGGGGACAGGCTTGGGGAAGGGTTAGGAGGGTGCTGGAATAGGGGACAGGCTTGGGGAAGGGTTAGGAGGGTGCTGGAATAGGGGACAGACTTGGGGGTGTTTGGGGGGTGTGAGGGAGTAGGGGACAGGCTTGGGGAAGGGTTAGGAGGGTGCGGGGGTAGGGGACAGGCTTGGGGGAGTTTGTGGGGGTGAGGGAGTAGGGGGACAGGCTTGGGGGAGGTTGGGGGTGCGGAACAGACTTGGGAGGGTGAAGTGATTTTATAAGGATTAAAATATTCTCGTTTTCTATACTCAGCCAGAATGAAGGTTTTGCTATTTTTCACACCACAATTTCTATGCTTATAATATATTATTATGTCATTTCTCCGAAAACTTCTACTTAGATCATTCGATACCTATACATATGAAGACATTTTAGAAACAAAAATGATTCGCCTACATTAAGTCTAAGTGCTGAATTTTGGCAAGAAAGTAATAAGGCACGTTTGCCACTGAAATGAGCTAGAGAGGTCGCTAATATTGACCCTAATGTACCCCCATCATAGAGACTACAGTATTCCATCCCATATTTGGTTGACAGAGATGGCCTCCATTTGGGGGTAACTTGTTTAAACATCGCAACTCGCTTACAGAATACTCCATATGGCCAGCTGCACAATAATAACAATAAACTGTTTATTGATTTGACATCCAAAGAGCTGAATATAAATAATAAATTAGTGATTAATCATGAATGGGAATTACAATTGAAACATCTCTTAAAAGTACACAATATACATAATAAATTGGTGATTATTCATGGATGGGAATTACTACAGAAGAATCTCTTAAAATAAACTACTGTATAATAATATTACATACATATTATATATATATACACTTACATCTTCAGTCTTCACGTATATACAGTACATGGTAAGAATAGATAAGTGTGTGTGTGTGTGTGTGTGTGTGTGGTGAAGTATAAGGAGGGAACTCGTGGGGAAGGGCTAAGGCTGAATAATTATCATGTAGAGGTGGGTGTGTGTGTGTGTGTGTGTGTGGTTTTCCTTGGCAATGTAGGACCTACACTCGTTAGCACTGTCGCGTGTTACAGTGCTTGCACGTTTTAGGAGATAATGGCACCATTGTGATTCTAAGCTTTAAACAATAAAGTCCACTTCAATCGCCACTGTTACTCCATCTCTAACATGTAGTTTTCTTTAGAGATAAATAATCACAATGGTGCAACATCTCTTAAAATATGCAGATAGTTTTTTTTACTGTAAATGTAGGCTACTTTTACACTCGTACTCACATACACAATTCCATGTACTCGGAGTTTAATAGATACTTATAGTACTTGTAGGCCAGTGTTTGTACTTGAACGCCATCATGTGTACTATACATGCCCAGTACTTCCGAGTACGATTTATATGCAACCACACAAAGCCCACAAAGATCTTGGTGTTCTCATAGAAGTCAAAACTCAGATTTCATCCTCACATTAGACAGACCGTAGCCAAAGCAGGTGGTGTTGCTACCAATGTATTGAAGTCAACTGTGTGCTGCACTCCAACCTTTATCAAATCATTATTAATTTCGGATATTAGGCCACTGATTGACTTTGCTTCTCCAGTTTGGAACACAGGGTTTCTGGGCGACTTATTATTACTTGAATCCCGAAGCAAATTACTGATTTTTCACATTTGACATACCCTGAAAGGCTATCAAACTTAAACTTATTTTCCATAAGAGGTAGACTCATTAGATCTGACTTAATATTGTTATAAAATTTTCCATGATTTATCACCTATCAAACCCTTGGATTTATTCACTATGTCACCACAGACTCGGACAAGAGGCCATAACTTTAAAATTTTTGTTCCTAGAGCAGAAACATAGTCATTCAGCACTGGAACTCCCTCCCCAATGATGTAGTAAATGACACAATTATCTCAAAATTTAAATCAAAACTAGCTCATGCCCTCCATGATAATCTATTTCTGCCATAAATTGCCTTGTAGTATAATCAATATTTACCATTGCTATAGTACCCAACTATTTAATTGTCTTGTAGTATAATCAATATTTACCATTGCTATATTACCCAACTATTTCATGTTCGACACACTCAACCAGTCAGTTCAGTAATACTTATGCCATGTTAATCAAACGTCAATCTTGACTGGCGTGTCGTATTATCTAACTGGGCTGCTTGATCCTTGGATAACTTGTGATCAGTGGCCCTACCAGGTGAGTTACACACCATGGACGTGGGTAGCACTGGTATTGATATTTTGGCTTTGGCGAATGTTAAAGGAAAAAAGGGTGAAAATTGAAATGGAAGGGTGCAGGGGGTCATGCTGTGAGGTGAAGAACTAGATAATTCTTTATAAGTCCTTACAAAACAGACCAGAAGCTTTGTTGAGTCTGTTTTAATCCTCCCAAGAATGGGGTGAATCCCTCTCTCATATAGCTTCTTAAAAAACACATATATTCATTACTCATGATGCATGCACTAATATAGGTAAATACAATATTTTTATGGCCACACAGATTAGATTGTTTGGGAATTAGTAAATGGTTTCTTAAAAGGAAAAACACACATTTATTAAGCTTGCACTTATTACAAGTAAATAAAACTTTTCAAAGGTAATTTCCATGTGATTTGCCATTGCCCACATTGGCAGCAATATTTGCAGACAGATTTCGTGGCCTCTTCAATTTGGCATTTACCATTAGGAGCAGTGTGTAATCATCTGGACCAGCCGTTTTCACCATTGGTGCGGGAGCGGAGTATAATGGAAACTAGTTGTTGCTGATGTTCCTGCTGCATATTGATAATTTTTTCATGGAGTTCCCAGACTTCTTTTCTATGTTGCTCCTGTAGCTTCTGTACGGTGAGTTGGTGACCTTCCTGCAACTTTTGCATATCATTTTGGTGCTTTGTTTGAAGGGTCTGAATTTCCAAACAATGGTCATTTTTCATACTTACCATACCTTCCATTAGTGAGGCTTTGGATTGATGGAGAGCCTCCAGTTTCTCCAAATATTTTTCTTGCTGTTGATGAAGTTGTTGTTTATCATCCTCTTGCTGTTGCCTGTATGTAGCCAAAAAGGAACTGAGGGCATCTGCCCGCTCTTTGTTGACCGATGTAAAGCTTTCTAGGAGTTCTGAACTCCAGAGTTGTTGTTGTGGCCTCGGTTTTTTCCTGGGCGGTTGCATCCCATCATGTTCATCACACGATGACTCTCCGTGGGGTGACACAGGACTGGGAACAGAACTTACAGGAGAATGAATGGGTGCTGGTCTGGGTTGCAAGGTGTCTGGGGACGGAATGGGCTTGAAATGTGAGGACGAAGGACTTGCTCGTGAGGTGTCTGAGTCTGAGGGGATGAAAAAAATAAAATAATATTAACTAGCTGTAAGGGTACAATGCATATCTTTGCCCCTTAAACCTTGACATTGCTCAGTAATAATGCTGGTGAATGTGCAGTATGTAAGGACAACTACAGTACATGTATTGCACAAACAGAAAAAACATGAATAACACACCTTCTGGATCAGTGCCTTCTACTACCTTTGGTTGAGTGGCAGGTTTTTTAATAAACAGATCATCCATCACATAAAAATATTGCCATTGCTTCATGGCACCTCGACCACTCAAGGTGGCATTGTTTTTGATGGTCTTATACCTGAAAGTAAAGGGAAACATTATAATTCTTTTATGATGCCTGGTAATAATTAATCGTGAATTTAATTATGCTAATAGATAAATGCATATTAGTTGCCTTTATTCCACCTACCATGAGAAAAATGGCTCTAACCAATTCACAGTTTATTAATAGCATAACACCAAGAAATTAAAACTCAAGAAATAATTTTGAAGTACAATACGGTAATACCTCCTTACTCAAGTATACAATATTATAGGTGTATTTTTAATGATTCTTCCAAAGTTTCAATAAAAATGTTATCATGTCTGAAATGTGTTTCAAAATTTCAATGGAATATTTTAAGAATTTGCCCAAATTTAAATGTATCATTTTAAAGTGTTACCAAAATTTCAATTGAGTTTTTTAGAATTTTTCCAAAATATACACCTAAAATATATTTGGGTAACATGGTATTATTGCAATGTTTATTTAATGCTCAATGAACATACATACCTTCTTCTCAGAGCGCGCATTTTTGTGTCGCAGAAGTTGCCGTTGACTCGGTACCCTCTGCCACGCAGCACCTCCGCGATTTCCTTCCATACTTTATTTTTCTTCTTTGTGCTGTCAGAGAACCCTGCCTCATGCTGCCGGTAGGTTTCTATAAGCAGCAATGTTGAAGCATAGCACCAGGCTATTAAAAGAAAAGTTAAATAAATACCGTGCCATATTGTTGTGTTGTTTCCCTATATCGAGCTACAGTAATTCACTGTAGATAAAGTACAATACACAAAGGAAAATTATGTGGGTTGCATCATTGTGGTTTCAAGTTATTTTAACAGTAAGTAATGATGGAAGTTCTACATAAAAATAACAGTGCTTTACTGTTTCCATTCCTTTGAATTAACAGTGGTTGTTGTATTGCATTTACTGAAACAACTGAACTTACCATGTTCTTGCTGTGATGCCAATGGACCTGCTGCTGCTGCTGGTTGTGATTCCTCGCTGTCATGGGCTTCAGGAACACCTGTGAAAATTTTGGTTTTTGTTAAGTATTGTAATAAACGACTCTTTGTCAATTGAAATAATTTCATAACACATTGCAATATCAGAAATTCTACAGAAGAGCTATGCATGGATTTTCCTCACATTTCATAATTTTTCATGCATATTTTTGCTTCTTCTGTTGATTGGTGGCCAAAATATTGAGCGGAGGTAATTTATTTTACCTGAGTGGACCTGACCCAACTTAACCTAATCAAGACTGGTATAGACTACCGGGACCTAACTGGGGCAGAGTACCAGGACCTGACCGGGACAGTAGTCTGCAACAGTTAGGTCCCAGTAGTCTGCACTGGGTAGGTCCTGGTAGTCTGTCCCAGTCCTGATAAGGTTAGGTTGGTACAGGTCCACTCAGGAAAAAAATAAGTTACCTCCACCCAATATTTTGGTCACCAATCAACAGAACAAGCAAAAATATGTATGAAAAATTATGAAATGTGGGAAAAATCCATGCATAGCTCTTCTGTAGAATTTCCGAAATAAATTCAATATAAGCAGCTTCCAATGGACTGGTTGACGGTCGTGTACAAAGTTTATAATACAATAAAATGGGCACTCTGATCATGGAGATACCAATATTTTTCCCATACGAGTTGAAATTCACGAAAAATAATGGTAAATAAGTGGTGGAGAAACATGGTACCTCACACTGTTTCGTGACGTCACCAGCCCTATGTGTACCGACAGTTAATATGGACTTACTACACACAACACTAATAAATCTCTTTTCTGGAGTTTCCACTAATGTTTTGCACTTTGGGACAAAACACCATTGCTAGCTATTGACTGTCATGGTGAATATGAAGTATATCCTCCGTAAAAGCACAAGAATACCGCACATCTCCCCTAAACATCACAATCTCTTGCTTTCCAAGGTAATAAAGCGTTGGCGCGGCCTAGGCGTCTGGTTGTTGACGTCACGAATACGCTCCATCAACTTCCATTATGTGCAACTTTGATGGCTATTATATGCCAAACAATATATTCCTTTGTCAAATATATTACATAACAGGACAATTGAGCTTATTTATTAACGATATAAATTGTTTAATAGAACATTTTTTTGACCGTCAACCAGTCCATTATCCGTCAATGTAAAATGCAAAAAGTGACGATTATGTATGCTTATTTCAATTATCTGAAATCCATACATTCAAATTATTCTTACTTGATGATTTTTGATGGTGGAGATGGGCAGAGTTCAAGTCTGGCAAGTCAGTGTGGCTGCCTTCATAGACGTGTACTATGGACTGCTTCTCATCCGTGGCTGTAAAAATGGATTCCCTTGAAACTATCTATAACAAACAAAACTTTGACATCAACCCAATAAATATACCAACAATACAATGCATGCAACACGCTAGATCATTCATAAACTTATTCTAACTATGGTTAGAATGCGTAATGGTATGCGTGGGAACAGCAAGAAATTGGCCAAGGGAAGATGTAGGCCAAAGAAGAGACAAATGAACTTTCGCTCCAGAATAGTTGACGTGTGGAACAGCCTACCCACTGTGGTACTAGAGGGCACCCATTGAAAATACTCCACCCCAGGTTTGCCACCGAGGCCCGCAGACGCTTCTTCTCGTGTCGTGTTGTGAGTGACTGGAACTCATTGCCACAGGATGTGGTTGAAGCCCCAACTCTCTCCCAATTTAAAAGAAAACTCCATCAAGCTATTCACGACAGACTTTTCAACCCATAACATCACCAATTCTTACTCCTAGTTATAGTATTACCATTGTCCTTATGTCTAACCAACTCCTCAGCTGGCACACTCAACCAGCCACACAATATTTTTCATGAACAACGCTTGGCAAATCTGGCTGGCGTGCCTAGTTATTTCCATCTTGGGCTGACTGGTCTAGTATGTCATGGACCAGAATGCCCTACCAGGTGAGATACCAGGTGAGATACCCAATGATGTGGTGGAAGATGGTAGTGTAATGAGATTTGAAAAGTTACTTGATCGTTTTTGGAAAAATCAACCTGTGAAATTTAATTTTGAGGAAAAGTTAATAATTACCCCAGGCCACCACATAAATCTTTATTCTAATGAACAAGACCCCGAATATGATCTGGACATAGAGGCCTAGACCTGCGTCCAGCTGTAAGGTTCTAACAAATATACTGCTCACAACAACCCTCGCTCTCTTCATTAGACAGCCATTACTTCAAATATGCTCAATAATATTTCTTAATTTTCACTTGCATCTATACTTGCGGTTACGTTCTTTACTTACCAGTGCATGATGATAGGTGCAATGCCAAGGAATTGACACCATTAAGCAAAATGTGGCAGTAGGGGCACCGTAATATCGTTGTTTGGGAGGCCATCTTTGTTTACAATTCAAAACAATTGACTGCTGCTGAATTGAGGGTGGCAGCAGCAGCAGCGCCACCTCTCAAACTCAAAGCCGCGACGGCTGGGTGACGCATTTTGTGACGCGCAAACAGCGCGCGCTGCCTTCCTTCCTGAACGGAACGATTTCTGCGAGTCGCGCGCCACTCGCGCTGCCTTCCTGAACGCTGGCCAGCAGGTGGGCAATATGCAGCCCGACCTATAATAACTTAGTTTGTTTGTCTGTATAGTAATGAATGACATAATGCTGGGAAAGTATTTGTTGGTCTTCAATGAGTGGCAGAATGTAAAATGAATACATAATGGCTACAAGTATTTTATACAATCTGAATTCAGGGTTTACAGTACCAGTCCAATAGTTACCTGTCGTTTCTTGAGGATTACTTTCTGCCTTCCGCTGACAATTTTGGCCATGGCATCGTTTTTCTTTGAGACGGCCACATCGTACAACTCCTTCAGGTCATTGTTTATCTCGTACTTGACGTTGACGCGTTCCTCAATCGTCTCCTTCTCTGTGAGGTGTTGTGATAGTAAGTGTTGGCAACCTCTCTCACCGCACACATCACCACGACCATTGGAAAAGTTGCAGGATTTGGCTGGTGTGATCATCTTACCGTAGGCGAACCCGGCCACGGCGCCGATGGCTAGCCCGACGAGGACAGGGCCGCCGTATGTGGCCACAGCAATGCCTGCAGCTCCCTGCATGGCCCCCGCTCCCTGCATGGCCACCGCTCCCTGCATGGCCACCGCTCCCTGCATGGCCACCGCTCCCTGCATGGCCACCGCTCCCTGCATGGCCACCGCTCCCTGCATGGCCACCGCTCCCTGCATGGCCACCGCTCCCTGCATGGCCACCGCTCCCTGCATGGCCACCGCTCCCTGCCTGGCCACCGCTCCCTGCATGGCCCCCGCTCCCTGCATGGCCCCCGCTCCCTGCCTGGCCACCGCTCCCTGCATGGCCGCCGCTCCGGGCCCTGCTGGGTAGCAGAGGACCCCCGCCAAGCCGCCAATAATACCCGCCATATTCTGGTTGTCCTTATCAGGGCAGGAAAATATACACGTCTGGTTACACTGAGGACAGTTATGTGCGTGGAAGCCTTCTGGAACCTCTAGTCTGTTTCTTCTAGTTATCCTACGCTCTTGCCGCCAGTCCCTGTTACGTGCTTCCTGGAGTTCATATTTAATAATTTGCTTCTTGTTTGTCTCAATTGCCGTCAAGAGTCGGGCCAACTCCTCGACGTGCAGCATCAGTTCTTGGAGTGATATTTGCAGCAATTTCTTCTCCTTTAGAATCTGAACACTGACAGTTGGTGCAAGTCTGTGTGGAGCAAACAACACCCCATTATCAAACTTAAACATCTTTCTGAAATTCAGTCCTGTATTTCTCACAATCTGATCCACAACCGGCTTTCTCACAGCAAATGTAGCAAAGAGATTGGTAATTTTTGGGACATTATTTCCCAACAGATTAATGACTTCGTTTAGAATCTCCTTTTGGAAGGTGAAATTGCGGTTAGTGCAGGCCTTGGCAACCAGTCCAACGCAGTGCAAACTATCAATACTGTAATCCGTTGTCAGGAATTCCTCAAGATTTTTCATGACATTGTTTTGGTGTTGCGTTCCCCTCGTGTCAGCAATTCCTGGGGTGTCAATCACTACAAAATTACACTTATACTTCATTCCCTGTTGGTGGTACAAAATATACATGCTTATGAAATCTGTCTGGTTCTCAGTTTCCATTCTCTCAAAGCCAGTTGCTGGCCCTGTAGAAACTAACTCCTCCTTCACACAGAGCCTGTAGTCGTCGTCAAAGCCAACGCCGTACAGATAATTAATTACACCGTTAACAACTGTCGTTTTTCCTGCACCTGTTTCGCCAAGTAGGAGAACACATTTGATGGGTAGATTGTTGGATGTTCCAATACTGAGAATCTGGGTGCAGTTCTCCTCGTTTCTGAGCTCGACTTTGGTTTTAATGAGGTATCTTTTGAGACCATTTTGTTCACTGTGGTATGTGAGTTGTCCTTCAAGATGGCTGATGTTTACTTGTGGTTCATCCATGTTCTAACTTAACCTATATGTGATGCCTGAAAAATAGAAATAAATATTAATCAATCATAAACTAGAAAGAATACTAAACTATTTGATTGATTGATAATAGGTGCCACAATAGTGAGGTTATATGGCGCCCGAAAAAGAATGGTAATAGATGAATGCTGAATAAATAGATATAAAGAATCAGGGAACTGAATCACTGGAGACAAATTATAGCATGCTTAGATACTTTAAAACAGAAAAAAACAGCCCAAATTGTCCAACCTAGCTTGACCTTGTTCCGGTTTCACCTTCATTAGAGGGCTACTTATAATAACTTACTTAATACTTACTTATATGAGTCACTTAGATACTCAGACTTACACCGTCACATGATGCTCCAATACTGCTGACCTAAGCTTGAACAGGAAGAGAACGGGACTCACTCTGTGTGGGAACCAGTAACACGCTAGCATAAAGTGACGACACAGATCATATGATACACAAGGGACGCGCCCTAGTTGTGCTCCTACAGCCTCAGTTGGCTACCGATAACCGATCCGATCACAGGTTATTCTAGCGTGTAATCTCTCTTTAAAGTTAGCTTCCTAGCCTAGCTTAAACCCGTGCAAGCTACATATTGTGACTCTGTAGACTAACTCGTGTTATAAATAAAAAGTGATTAATCTAATTTAATCTTGCTGGTATCTTCTCAATCCTAATAATTATAATAAACCTTATAATAAAATCAAACTCCGAAGAGACATCAAAGACAGCCAGTTGCCTGCCACCTATTCGTCTACTCTCGTCCCTTGGTGTAAGTAAGTTTATGCCAGAACAACCTGACCTGACCTAAGTTGACCCGACTTACCCAGACCAAACCTATCCTACTGTAACCTAACTTGACCTGACTTAACTTAACCTTCTGTAACCTAACTAGATCTGATCTAACCAAACCTGACCTAAATTGACCTGACTTAACTTGACCTGACCTAACCTATTAAAGTATTGCCTGCGGTGACGTGGGCAGTACTTTAAGGGTTATGGCGTCCCTTCGGCCCCAGCCAATCCTTTTCAGTTCTTCAAGTATCCCTCCGTTCTTTTTCTTTCCTTCGTACTTGCTGTCCCACCTCTCTATCACCCCTTCCCACTGGTGAGGGCTGGTTCTATCCAGAAATGGGGAATTTGGCATCCTTTACCACACCCTGGCCTGTTCTGTCTGTGTCTCTTACTATTTCTCATTCCTTCTGGGAAGTTCTGGGTAGCTGACGAGATTGCCCAATTGGGTGGCACAACAAAAAATACAGACAGGGGGAATGTTGGCCCGGGGTACACTCGCCAGCACTGCCCCGTGGTACAGGGGCTCGCACGTTTTAGGAGATGTGGCACCACTGTGATGATTTGTCTCGAAATAATCCACGTGTGTGAAACCTCGATACAGTGGCGCATGAAGTGAAATTTGTTGTTGAATTTTTCGAACCACAAAGTATCATAACAGGCTGAACTTTGTTTAACCTGATCCATGCAATAAGTGTTTAATATCTGCCACCTTTATATATAAAAGAGAGAAGTATGTAATCTTACCTCATCATGCCCTAACCATCAGAGCAACACCCGCGAACCTATATACTGTATATTTTTTTGATGAGGGTGACCCAAGGATGGTTTTAGAGGAAAAATATAAAACACTTTTTTATTTGCTCTTTCTAGCTGCTGGCGAGCTTGCCAGTGAGGAGTGGGGATTTACCAGAAAACATAGGGATATATATCTCCACCAGGAACAAATTGCTTTTGCAATTTATGCATATGATGAATCTTAATCCAACATACTTTTTGTTCTCCAAATATTGGGTATCTTTTTTACCCGGTCAACGCCGGGTACTACACAAAGTAGTTATTTATAAAATGCATAATAATTGGCCACAGTTTTGTGATGACGTGTCGTTGGTATCTCATCATCTAGTCTGCAGCGCCTTATATGAGGTCAGAGAAAAGAGGGAGCTGTGAGCCTGGCACATACAAGCTCAGATGTGACCACATTTGCTTCAATATTCGTAGTAAGAAACACAGGAACAGTGAAGAAACATGATTATGTTGGTAATGTATTGAAGTTAGAAATAAGAAACCTATGCCACATTTAAGGTATTTTTACTTATTGTAAGATAAAAGAAACTATCTATATCTATCTACCTATTTCTTACCATCTTACCTCCCCCTAACGGGAACAGCTTTACGGAGGTGGGGGGGCTTGTGTGTTTCTAAGACCTGGCGAGCTAGACAAGAGGGGGCTCCGGCCCCTGCTCTACCCCGATATAGTTGAGAGAGGGCTTCCCATGCTAGGAAGGTCGCCAGTGAAAAACCAGACTAAATGGTTCCCATCTTTCAAATCTTCAACTATCCCTCTTTTCATTTTATTTCCTTCCTGTTTGCTGTCACACCTATCTATCACCTTTTTCTGGCGCTATAGGACCTCGATGTTGCGGCGCCTAATACCCATCATTCAATTACCATCTTACTACTCTAATTGTAGAAGTTATTCTCACAATGTGATAACATGAACTGAATAAACGAGTAAACACTGATAAGTTGGATGTGTGAATGACAACTATGCTGATCACGTTTGTAATTCTGACTTTATTATATTTGGGTGATTAATATTAACATCACTTCTATATGGGATATATTTTAACCTGTAAACGGATAACAAACTAATCTTTCCAATTTTTTTTAACAGACAACAATTAACAAAAAATAACTTTTTATGGAGACAGAGGCATATTCATTAACGCACTATTAACACTGTGTATATTGCAGCAACAGTAACTAACTGGTTTTATGTTCATTACGTTATGATGGCGAGAATGAATATGCTAGCCCCACCCGCAAGGTAAAGAAAATTATTCTCTTCAGTTATGACTGGAAACTGAAGCTTCTGCCAATGAGTTCTCGACAATATCATGGATGTTCACTATTCTTGTGATTCGTTCTATGAATATTGAAGCAAATGTGGTCTTATCAGAGCCAAGGTTTAAACCTTGATCAGAGCATTTCATGTGCGAGGCTTATGGCTCCTCCCTTTTTCTGACAACAGATTTGGGGATCCATACATGTATTAGGTGATAAGATAGAAACAGAATGCAATCACAAAAATGTAGACAGATAAAATGCATTACATAATGACGAGTACTGAATACTTTCTAATGTAGAACATTAAGGTTAAACAAATTCGGGCTGAAATGATACCTTGTGGTTCGAAGTTTTAAACAACAAAGTTCACTTCATGCATCGAGGTTACTCCATCCCACATGTGGGCATTTTACGCGGCAAATCATGACAGTGGTGCCACATCTCCTAAAACGTGCGAGCTCCTGTAAGAAAGAGCCTCAGCGCCACTTCCTTATGGGAGCACTTAAGGGAGTGTTTAGTAAATCTGACCCCTGAATAAGTAGGTAAATGTGATGCAGCATGTAGGATGGAATATCAGGGAAGTTTGCCAGTGTGGAAACCAAGAGGAACAACTGCTAAATAGTAAAGCCCCTATCACATGGGGCATTTCGTCGGACTATTTCATCCAACTTGTCGTTTCGTCAGACCTATTTGGCCAACCTGAGGGTCATATCGTCGGCTCAAACGTTCTTCCCAGGTTTGATAAAATGTTACAAAAAGTTGCACATTTCACTCAACTACTCTGGAGTCTAAAATATGTCAATACTTTTTCTCTTGATTAAACATATTGAAAGCAGTTGATAAGTTTCGATATGTATTCCATCACGTACAGTCTACTCCACTGCCACGTTTATCACTCAGCGTTGTCAATATTTGTACCCCACAAGGTGTGAACCTCCAGTTTCGACGTTCGAGCGATGGTCAAGTAGAACCTAGCACTAAAACATATATAGGATTTTATGACTGATCTTGTATATTTCTGTGGTCCTGAGTCAAAATCCGATGGAGGCCAGAACGACAATGTTGAACATTTTTCAGTATCCAAGATGGCTGCCAACCACAGTGAGAAATAAAACAATTTTCAAAACATTAGTAATAATAATATTTTGTAACATCATACCAGATCATTCTTATTTTACAACTTTTACCTAGATATGGTCGCCATAGACAAGAAATACATATTCACTAACACACACACACACACACACACGTACACACACACATCAGCATTATAATATAATATATCATGGCCCATTAGTGTGCTGGAGTAAAGTCATGGTCTAATGTACTGCAACACCTTCCAATGAGATGGCTTCGAAAAATGATCCGAAACTATAGCTGTTGGTGTGTGCAATTTTGGTTCATAAAATTAACTCAAATAGCTCGCTTTTATTCACCAGGTTGCAGTACATTAGACCAGGACTTTACACTCATCTTTTTCATGTGGGTGCTCCCAAAAACTCCAGATTGTATAAAATAATAACATATAAAATTCCCCAGGTATTGGTACTAGCAGATACTCTGTTTAAAGGACTAGTCTGGATATAATAGCAATAATTATAATAATAGTAGATAGAATCATTCTGTTCCGGTCAATATTTTGGTTAGTTTTTGGTTGATTTTTGTTAATTTTGGTGTTTAAATAACTTCAGATTGTACTAAAACATAGCCCATGAAATTTCCCATCTATTGGTACTAGCAGATAGTCTGATAAAGGGCCCAGTCTGGAGATAATTGCAATAATTATACTAATAGTAGGAATAATAATTCATTTCGGTCAATATATATATATATATATATATATATATATATATATATATATATATATATATATATATATATATATATATATATATATATATTTATGTTATTGGTTGACTCAATTGATGTAGACTAATTCTGATTTTGTCAAAAAAATAGCCAATAACTTTCCGCATCTATTGGTAGTAGCAGATAGTCTCTTTAATAGCCAAGTTAGCGGAAAATCACACTAACGTCGATTCCATATTTTCCATCTGGACTAAGTTTTATAAAAAAAAATTTAGTTTTTGGATTATTTTGGATTATTTTCCCCACGTGGAGATCGTGTTTTGGCGTGAAGTTTTGTTGTGATTGGGCACAGAACCTGTGATGAAAATTGGTCATGTATGGAAAGCAATAGATCGTGTGTAACCTATAAATAATAATAATAATAATAATAATAATAATAATAATAATAATATATTGATTAATCATTATTCTTGTTTCTATTATTCTTATTATCATTATTATGTACCGGTATCTATCAAATATATATTCTAATATATTTATTTATTATTATTAATTTAAATTGATTAATATAATTCTGTCTGTTAACTCTTTACATCATTTATCACGAATATTTTACTATGCATATAAGACTTCAAATATATAATACGCATTAACCCCATAGTACCTTCCGCGTAGTAAAGTAGTTCCCAACATAAGCAGCAGCTGATTGACAATTACATGAAAAAAAAAATCATATATCCTACAATGCTAGGTTAAACATATTTTGCATAAGGCTACGCTCGGACTAAAGTTAGCGAGAGGGTTGTAAACAGTATTGCTGTACTAAATTATATGTCAACTATATAATCCGGTTGCCAAAGGGTATTTTGGGGTCGAACCCGGTTTTGTGGTATGGAGAAGGTTTTATTGTTGAATTTGGTGCTCTGACATGTCCCATTGTTATTTTTTATAATTATTATATTTATTTATTATTATTTTTTCATTATTTTTGTATTATTTTTCATATAATTTCAATTTTTGTACATAAAATTCAATATATTAAAAATATTCTTGGTATCTGGCAACACTGACGAATGTAAACATTTAGGGGAAACTACGCTAAAATATTTTATACATATTTTATGGAAATTGCACTCTTGGGGAAAAAAATTACGGGTCAAAATCAAAATGGTCGTGACGCGGCATGTCGTCAACACTAAATGTGACATACCGGTATCTTTTCCAGTACTGTTAAGAGAAAGGTGATCTTGGTGTTTATACCTATGATTTTGGGGTCAAGGAAGTCATTGATTTGACTAGTTTCGTATTCCAAGGTATCTAGAAAGATATATCATTTAAACTACCAATAATTATATGATAATCTGCATGCTCATTGGTGATTGTGATTATTTTGAACATTCTTTCGTTACAGGTCAGCTAAGACAGCATGGTCAAGCATGGATGATGGATGTTTCTTTGATTGCTCCAACACTTCCCCTAACCTCATTAACTGTGGTGCTGCTGGAGTATAAACTATTAGAGACTGTAATAGAAGGCACAGAGAAGAGTAATGACAGCTCTCCAACAGAAACAGTAGTACCACTCAAAAGTTCACGCAGATTGGGCACAACGATATTAAACTTCAAAGAACACTGTGTATCCTGCGATGAGAAGTGCCTACCATTGGATCCTCGCCATCCAGACAAATGGAGAAAAGTGTACCAGTGTCGGACAACAGAGGACTACAAGCAGAAGATATTACTCAACTGTGATGAGCATAATGATGATCTGGCCAATGAAGTTCGAGTTAGATTAAGTGGTGTGGTTACAGATTTGCATGCAGCAGATGTACAGTACCACAATGAAGAAGAATGTAGAATGTAAAACCAATGACTTCTAACAAGAAGTTGATCAAGATTGATGGTACACCTGTGATTAATACAGATATAATATAAATAAGAGTCATTAGCCTTTAGCAGTCCAGAAACTTAAACACCAAAGATGTTCTTACTTATGAATTAACTGCTGTACCATCTGCATTCTTTGATAAAAATGGTGATTTGAGATCATACGTTAAAGCAAATTACAAGTTGAAGCTGTCACATCAACCCTCCAGATGCCTATATCATCGACGGGTGTGCCTTGCTTTGGACTTTTCGTTGGCCATCTAATGGTACCGTTGAAGACTATGTGAAAACTTCTTGGGAAGCCTCAGATACTATTTACAAATGTGTCGTGTACATCTGATTTTTGACAGATATGCACCAAATAGTACCAAGGGTACCAGTAGATCAAACCGTCGCAAACATTCACTGACATTCCATACACCTCTGCCAGCCCGGAATGTAGTGCTAACTGTCACCTACAACAAAGTCCAACTTATCACCCTGATCACCAAATATCTCGTTGATCATGTAGATTCGTAGAAGACAACACTAATGAGCTTATCATCACTGCTGAACATCCAATCCCCATATCCATCACAAATGGACAAGTAAGGATACAAACTAATTTTCGTAACACTCAGGAGGAGGCTGATGTTATCATAGTGAATCAGTTGGTGTATTTGGCACCCAAGGGTGCATCAACCATCTCTGTGGTTTCTGATGATACGGACATCTTTGTTCTTCTCCTGTACTTTTACTGCAAAGAAAAACTCACCTGTGAGGTGTTTATGCAGAGTCCCAATGCTGGCCGAGGAACTGTAGATATAAAAGCTACACCAACCAAGCACAGTAATATTGCAGAATTTCTTCCTGGAGTGCATGCATTAAGTGGTTGCGATACTACCTCGTTCCTATATGGCATAGGAAAAGCAACAGCTTGGAAAGTACTTAATAGTGGTAAGACACTGAAGTTGTTGGGTAAGCAAGATGTTCCTATGGAAGATGTTTGTCACTGAAGCAACACTGTTCATGGCAACATGTTATGGGTCCAGATATTGTAAAAATATGTCAGACACTCCATGATGTATGGATGAAAAAAAAAGGCAAACCAGAAGCTGTCAATTACTCCAAAACTGAAGTCTCCGCCACCAACTTTAGAAGGTCTCATGCAACATGTCTACAAAGCGCATTATCAGATTCTCATGTGGAAGTCGTCACTCCTCAGTGAACCTCCTGAAGATGCTGATCCAGTGAAGTATGGATGGACCAAGAGAAATGATAAGCTCTAACTGATATTCTCCAAATTATCAAGTGTGCTTGTTCCTTGATCCGTGCATGTTCTACTAGCAGATGTAGTTGTGTGAGTACTCAAATGTCATGTTCAATGGTCTGTGGTGGTTGTCAAGCTGGAGTAGATTGCAATAATGTTAATACTCGGAGCATATTATCACAGGAAGAAGAGGATGAACTTATGACTGATGATGATTTACATAACATTTGAAAGACTCTGACCATACTTAATGTTCTATGTTTATGTTTCTTTTATGTAATAGTTAATGTTATATGAGACCTGTATAAATAGGTCATGGTCATATGTGATACTTAAAAGAAGAGGAGATAAAGATGTACAGAAATAGAGTAATAGACGAATGGAATAAATTACCGGAAGAAGTGGTGTGTCAAAAACACACATAGTTAAAGAAAAATATGATAATTGGGATTTAAAATATGGGACATTACGAGCTTGACTCAATCTTGTAAAGATACAAATAGGTAAGAACAAATAGGTAAGAACATACGTCAGGGGAAGTTTGTGGGAGTAGTGGGGAGTTAAGGGGAGGATACAATATTGGTAAATGTGGAGCAAATTATTCCTCCAAACTATTCCAAGTAACAGGTCACCATTATTTTTGTTCCTCTGGTTCTGTTTCCTGACATACTTTGGAGGAATCAAGGCACTCCATTGTAAAAAAAAGCATACCATCCCCTTAAGACTAATCTGCACGTGAGCCGACCCTGTATTCTCTGCGAAACACTTATTTGTTTTCGGTTCTTTTGATCCACCAGGATATTCCCAGTGCTCCAAACCAATAACCCTGGCACTAACCCAAAAAACAATTATTTGGATTCGTGTTCACTGTCATCGATTTTCCTCAGGGTATTGTGCAGAAAAACTAATGTTCAGAGATTTATTATTTTGAGCACAAAAAAATTTACCTATAATAATAAAAAAAATAAAAAAAAATATTACAATGACCAAGCCCTCTCTTAAACAAAAATAAAGATGTTATTAATACTGTATTTCCCCCCTTATTAATTAAAATTTACCCCAATATATTTAATAAGAATGAAGTCAAACAAATATGTTTCCCCCCTTTAATATTACCAAAAAAACTACTTCAAAATCAAACATTAGATCACTTAAATTAATACCAAATAAATTAGAACACAACCTTGCACCTTGATACTAAAACATAAAACTGAATGACGACTAGAGACCAAAAAGAATACAATACAAAAATAATTATATATATCACCCTGCAGCACACCACTGAAGATCAAACTCCCTATTCTAAACTACCCCCAGGGTTGCCAGACGTACGATTATTTACCCCTCTGTACGATAGTGTTTCTCATTATCGTACGGTTTGTACCTTAATTTTCTTTATTTCTTACGGTTCTACAATAATTTTCTATGTATATTACAACTCGGCCTTTAATACACAGGACAGTGATAAGTTTTGGGCTGCATTATTAAAAGATAAACCTGGCTTCATAGATCTCTCACAGTTCTTAGCCTACCCCATTCGAATGCAGAATGTGAGTTTTTTTATATATATAAAATTAACCTTTTCAAAACAAAGATAAGAAAATAGGTTGAAGACAGCAACTGTAAATGGGGTACTGTTAGCAATAGAATATGAATGGTTATTTTTAATTACATACAAATATGCATATTTTTCTTCTATTTTTTTTTATTCAACTGATGATGAGGCCTACAATGTTATTTGCTATTGTGGTATGTTATGTGGTAAAATGGGATTATTTGATATATTTCCAATAAAACACTAATCTTTGAAAGATAATTTAGATGAATTTACTCAATATTAATAAAATGTAGAAATTATGCATAAAGTGTATGTTTTATTTATCTCAAGGGATAGATATTCGATATCAAAGTTTACTATAATTTGTACGATATTTCTTTAATAAATGTACCATTGTTTTGTCATGAAAACAATAATTTTGAGGTCTCTGTACGATAATATTGTGTTCAGAATCTGGCATCCCTGAGGGAGCGTATAGGATTAAAATAGCTAAAACGGTTCAGGATATGGATTTTGATATTCTGTCATCTATACATAGCAGAAGGCATCAGCAGGTTGGTATGGATCTTGGGTTGGACGAACCTCGATCGTGATGCTAGGGATGTTTTCAAATTGGGTGAACTGGTTTTACCAAATGACTGTTTAGTTGGGTGAAACCATGGAGGTATAATCTATACCTCCATGGGTGAAACAGTTCGACGAAATGCCCCGTGTGATAAGGGCTTAATTAAGTTTGATTTTCGAATAAATAGTGGTCTATTTTAGCTTGAAATCCGCTACTTTTGAGGCCAGATTCCGCTACTTTTGTCAACCCTGAAGTGCCTGGGACATAAATAAAATTACTTTTAACCTTGCACCTACATACGGAGTCTTTTGATACTGTACACATAACTAACAAACAGATAAAAGGGAAAATATAGTGTGATTACCTTAGTTTAAAATTATATTGAAGTAAGTGTAGCCAAGGTATAGGCCTACTGTATTATGGTAGTTTTACACAACTTACCAAAAGCATCTTCATTTCCTTCACTGCCTTTTTTCACCCAAACAAGTTTATCTTCCCATGATTTGTTATATTTTCTCCCACGGTCATAACTTACTTTACATTTAGATTTTGTTGCCATCATAAATATATATAAAAGTAATAAAGATTAGGTCTAAGAAATAAGAATAGGTCACTGTAACACCGAATAAGTTACCTGTATCTGCAGTGGTAGTCTAATGCCTATAGCCACTATCGTGTATCGAGTACAAATTCAGACTGTACTTTTTTGCTCTATCAGACTATCAGTATGGTCACAGACGCCCCCTTCTATCAACTCGTATCAGATATAAATATCGAGTGATTCCTAGAAACGTCCACGCCTAAGGTAATTTAGGATAATGTCATAGATATGTCACGTATTTGACCATGCATAATGCTAGGGTTAAAACATATTTCATTTATATTCTGAAGGGAGTGAAAATTTGTAGCATATGAGTATTGTATCTACACATAATATTAGTTGTGGTATTGGTAAATATGCCTTTGGTACTGGACTGGTTCGTCCTGAACACGTACTCACCGTCATGAAAAGTCATGATTACACTGTACACAGAATGTGTAAGTGAAGAAGCATAAAGCGGTTAAAGCCTGGGTAGAGTGATAGTGTAGCCCTGTTATCAACACTAATTGCAGTCAGCAAAATGACGAAGTTTGTTCTATAGTGCAGCTTAATACCCTTTCATGAAACAAGTGAAAGGATGGGCCAGGTTTCCATCAAATAAAAAAAGACTTCAAGCGACGTAAGTTATGGGAGACGAGATGAAGAAAAGGAGCTGAGTGGTGTAGGTTGAAACCATAGAACGGTTTTCTAAAACTTGATGATGAAAGTTTAGAAAAGGGAGAGATCACAGAACCCTGTATACAGTTCACATCCATGCTGGATAACCATGAAGAAACAAATTATTTGAATATGCAACGTGCATAAATCTTCAGACAGAAAATTGCAGGGAAGAGGCATGTTGCACCTAAGCTATGCAGTCTTCCACCAACCATGGCTAGCTTTGAAGCACACTGCCAATGTGCTCATTATCAAGTAGCTCTGTGGAAAGCTGCAGCCCAGTGACATATGTCCTCCCCAACCCCCCCCCCCCCCCCCTCGCGAAGCCACTGTGCATCAGGGCCAAAGCCAGTAGGGTCCTGTGGTTCTTGCGCAGGAACCTCAGCAGGTGTAACACAGACATCAATTTTTTTGCGTACACCACATTCGTTCGGCCACACTTAGAGTATTGCGACACCGTCTGGGACCCACACACTTACAATAATATCAATAAATTAGAGTCCATACAAAGCAACACTGCAAGATGGGCCAGACGTGATTACAGACACACTACATCAGTCATTTTGCTTAAACAAGACATAAAACTAGACCCATTGGCAACAAGAAGACAAATACACAGACAACAGATGATATACAAATTCACAAACAAGTTAGTTGACATAGACAAAGATACATATCTACACCCTACAAGTATACGGTCCACTAGAGGCAGCCACAACTTAAAATACCATACATACCAGACGAGCACTGATATATTTAGGCACTCATTCTTTCCCCGCAGCATCCAAGAGTGGAATCATCTCCCATCTCATATAGTTAATAGCCCCACTCTTGACACTTTTAGAAATAGGATCGCCAATCATTACCTCCCCAATCCTAATCTCGTTTTACATATGCATATAAGAATTACCATAAACATTGAGAACATCATTATTTTTTTTATTATGAGATGTTACCAACAGAAAATGTCTACTACGCAACTATTATAGTACACCCGAGCTCGTAAAATTCACGACCACGTACATTACTTTGATGTTTATGCCATTTGAGCTGGTAACATTTATTTGGGGAGGAATCAGAGTAGGTGGAAACTAGTAGAGTGACATGATACAATAATTCACCTACAATACAATAATACCAAACATCCACACACTGAGTTACCAGCTCAGATGACATAAACATTTGGGGATGTGGTCGCTAAAATTTACGAGCTCGGGTGTACATCTACGCATGCAACGGTGCCACATCCTTGGAATGGCCAGAAGAGGGTGGCGACAAACTTCTTGCAGCAATAGTACAGAGAATTAAACCACGGCCAGAGTGATAGTTCCTGCCCCATCTGTACTGGTACAGTCACGATCTAATAAGTATCCAGGTGGGCTTCGAATACCTATATTACCTATAGCTATAAAGACAGTAAATAAATGCACAATAAGATCTCCATTGGAATTATAGTTCGTTGGTAAATTGGACTGTACAAATTTGGTAAATATGGAGCAACAGATTCCTCCAACCTATTCCAAGCAACAGGATACCATTATATTTATTCATTGAACTTGTTACCGGACACACTATATAAAAATAATGGAGGAATCCAATGTCCCCTTAACGTTACCCAGAAAGCTTAAAGCAGTAATACAATACCCTATCGGTGCAAAAATAAATAAGATTTAATTATATAAAGAGTTCTAGTATGAGACTCTGGAAGGCCTTATGCCACTTTTTAAGTACAGTATATAAATAAGATTATATACAGTAAGATGTGTATAGTGAAGTGAAAATGTGTGTAGTGTATTGAAGATGTGTGGTGTGCTGTGAAAATGTTATAAGGTAATGGAGATCATGAGATATGTATGTAGTGAAAATGTGTATAGTGTAGTGAAGATGTGTATAGGGTACTGGAGATATATGTTGTGTAGTGAAGATGTGTATATTATGGTGAAGATATGTGTAGTGTAACACCCAGAACTGTCATGTAATAGAGTTGACACTCAGGTGTGTTGTCTTGTATTAAACACATTTTACCACTAAGCCACATATGGAATCGTACAATGATGGCTGCATGTTACTGCATAAAGTGTGTCATCACTAACTCAGTTTCAGTTCACTCTGATTCACACAAAAACATTAAGTTTACTCATCACCAACCCTAACTTAGGCACAAATAGGTCACCCCATGGAGCCAATTTATCTTTTATAACCCATTCAATGCCATGAGCATCTTCGAGCAGTTCATCTTGTAGCACTCCAAATTTTGCTTTAGTGACTCTTTATATTAGTATGCCGTTTTCTTGTTTGCTAAGATTAGCGGAGAGAAGGAAGAAAGGTAGATTAATTAAGTAAAAGAAAAACTGTAATAGTGAGCCGTAGAAAAGACAAAAAAACAAGCCTCCCTCCATCAAGGCAATGACGCAGGTTAGCCAACAAAATCCCAACATCAAAAATGAAAGTAGTGAACATAATATAAATAATTCTACTAGACTGACCTTAAATGCATCCGATTAGTAAATTCCTAACACTAGGCATAAATTTCCTTCATCATTTATTATTAATTCAGGTGACCATTATGATAAATTGTACAGGTTAACTACAAACATTCTATAGGAAGAGTTGGCAGCTGTGATTCTTGTAAACATTGAACATGGCGGCGGCTGCAGTGTGTAGTAATGTCACCAAACTACCAGATGGTTATGATAAGTGAGTTACACAGACTTTTAGATGCTCGTATGGAGTATGGTGATGAATTTATAGATGATGTGGATTATTATGGTAATGATTAATAATGTATAGACTTTATCATGTGACTTATTAGAGATAAATTAGTTAATTCTTTAATATTTCTCGTATGGAGTATGGTGATGAATTTATAGATGATGTGGATTATTATGGTAATGATTAATAATGTATAGACTTTATCATGTGGCTAATTAAGTTAACTTAGAGGTAAATCAGTTACTAATTTAATATTTAAATTGCTCGTATGGTGATGAATTTAGAAAGGATGTGGATTGTTTTGGTAATGATTAATAATGTATAGACTTTATCATGTGGCTTATTAGAGGTAAATTAGTTAATACGGTACTTTAATATTTCTCGTATGGCGTATGGAGATGAATGATGTGAATTATTTGTATTTATTGAAAGAATTACCGTTTTGTAGCAGTGTTGCCAGATCCGGCTGGGTTTCAATATTTTACCCCGGTCATTTCCTGTATTTTACCAAGGTTATTTCCCAGTAGTTTGTTCAGGTTAGGTCCCAGTAGCCTGCCCAGGTTATTTCCCGGTAGTTTGCCCAGGTTAGGATCTGGTAGTCCGATGTGGTCTAGGTTAGGTTAGGTAAGGTCAGGGTAATTTCAAAATGCCCCATTTGAATATGCCCTATCTTAGAAATATGGGGGAAACTTGTCTGTAGTTAGGATTTTAATATATTTCATTTAGCATATGGAAATTAATTTAGAAATGATGTATATTGTTTTTGTAATGATAGACTTGGTAAGATCCTGAGTACCGGGAATAATTGGTGGAATATTATTACAAGTTGCCACAACTCAATTTCGAAAATTTTACTGTTACCAGTGTTTATGTTTCAGTATTACAAACCACTTTTCTATATACCATTTCTTCTGCAAATGGAGGATAACTAGGTTAGGTCACGAAGTATGTCAAGGTTAGGTCACGAAGTATATCCCCTTCTAGGTAGGTTAGGTAAGGTCAGGTAAGGTCTTTTTAATTCTGTAACATCTCTATGCTGTGGTTAAGGCTGAAGTATGCTGGTCAGGTCCCGGTAGTTTGCCCCAGTTAGGTCCCGGTAGTATGCCCCGGTTAGGTCCCGGTAGTTTGCCCCGGTTGTGGCAACTTGTAAAAATTTACCTAATTGTTATTTCAACACTAATTATTTATTTTTGTTCTGTGTTATGGTAATATTTTTGTTAGCCATTTCCTGATTTTATCCAAGAATATTAACCCCGTTAGTAGCGGAGGGCATGAAATATATCAGGGAAAGAGAGGGGTTGAGATACGGCTATGAAGATGAACGTCGGCCATGTAAACATAGAGAAACAAGATGGCTTGTATCCTTGCTCGTGATTGGTTCTATGTCATGACGTCATCGGCCTAGGCAGCCATGACGTCATGACCTGCTCAGCCAATAGCATTACACCATGTATTTACACCCGCTTATATTATACACCCGGTTATTTTACACCCAAGTCCTATCACATCATATGTATGTGATGTATATTGATATTATGAAATAAGTAAAGGAAATACATAATTGGATATAAATTAAAACTGTAGAATAAATTAATTTGAAAGTAACAAAACAAAAGATGCCCCTATTTTGTCACATTTTACACCCAGTTATACACGTACTTCCTCTTAATTACGAGAACTCTGTCTCTATGTTTTGAATTCTATATTGCATTTCATACATATATTATTTTATGAAATTGAGTAGAAATAACTGTTAATTAACATTACCTTACCTGACGTGACCTAACCGAAACTGGAGCAGGACATTTTTATTCTGTAATTACTATTTATAATGCGTAACTTCCATGTTTAATCCTATTAAACAATCTCTGACATACAACACATTAAAACTACAAGTTAACCATAAAAGTATTGCATTATAAGTGAAATACTGTATGTATAAATTCAGTTACTCCCGGTACGCAGGATTATACCATAGACTTTACTATGTGGCTTATTAGAGATAAACTAGGGGCTATATTCAAGAACATCCGTGGTGTATAATAAATAATGGCGTGGTGCTGATACCATTACTCCATAGACAAACAATACAGCCATCCTACCGGTACCACGCCATCGTATACACCACACATGTTCTTGAATACGGCCCTGGGATTATTGTTGTTGTCGTTGGTATTTAATTTCCAACCTATTTTTCCAAGTTTTCTTTCCTACCTTCTATTTTTCTGTGCCCTAATTATTTTTATGGAGTTCTTGGTTGTTTACTTTTCTAGATGGATTTGCTTGTATCCAGCTTACATCAACAAAGACAAGACCAGAGCAGAAGGCAGGAGGATCCCCAAGGAAAAGGTGAAGGATTGTCACGAGTTGATGAGTAATTACCCGGTATTGTTAATTTACTGGAGATTATCTTGTTGGTGAATTGGAAGGCTACTGAATCCTCCAAACTATTCCAAGCAAAATGACACCATTATTTTTGTTCATCTGGTCCTGTTCCCTAGCATACTTTGGAGGAATCACGGCACTCCAATGTACCAAAAACGAGTTACCACCTTAAGGGAAAATGATCTTGTTGGTTTATTGGAAGGCTACTGATTCCTGCTAACTATACCAGGAAATAGACACCCCTCAATGCTACTAATAGGGGATCTGTTTCGTGGTATAGTTTGGAGGAATCGGCTGTAGACCTTCCAATTCACCAACAAGATAATCTCTCTTTAAATTACTACTTAGAGGATAAGGCTCTGTCACTCAATTTGTAATATTTTGCAACACAAATTGATCAACAGAGAGCCTTTTCCCCAAAGAAGTATTGTAATAATACCACTTTTAGTATTATTGGCCACAAGAATTCATACACACTGTTATTTTTGAGAGTTTACAACATACAGTATAGAAAATGTAAGGTTATGTACAGTACGGTAATTGCAATACAACAATATAATTAGGTTTGTTATTTTGTAATGACCAAGTCAATTGGCAGGCCATTCATTGCAGTACTTCCACAATAATGAATGACCTCTCTTTACATATATAATTATATACCCTGTGTAAGAATTCCTGTGGCCAACTGTACCTTAGATTATATTGGGCTTATAACAGATTCATTATAATGGTTTACAATAAGTACAAACCTTGTATACATGTAAATGCTTCCACATCAATTAATGACTATACTATTTTAACAATTAACTCGTGTTTATAACTATTTGTACAATGAGCAGATTCTTACTTTTGTATCCATGCATCTGTAGAGATCTGCTGGTTCTAATATGGGTGGGTAAATCTATTGATTGGTTTGAGTGACAGTGCTGATACAAACCAAGATTGTTATTAAAGTAGGCCATCGATATATGATGATTAAGGGACCATGTGATGTAGTCAGAAAATTGGAGGTTAGTGAGTCTTTCAAATGTTGTCACGAAACACAGGCTATATGGAAGGAGCTTGTTTCGTGGCATAATCAGGAGGAATCAGAAGCCTCCAGAATTTATGCACAATCACAGGGTCCTTAACACAGGGTCAGTAACTCACTTGGTCTGTATGGTAATGAATAACAGAAGCCTGGGAAAACATTTGGTGGTTTTCATTGAGGGACTGAGTGTATAATGAAGTGATGAAGACAAATATTTATTCATTGTATATTGACGGTCTCCAGTATTATGCAAAAGAGTAAAGATAATTAAGGGGAGGTTGTTTTGTTGGAGAAACAGATCCCCTATTGGCAACACTGAAGTGATTTGTTTCATGGCATAGTTTAGATTCTTTTGTTGGAGAATTGGAAGGTCTCTGATTCCTCCAAACTATGCCATGAAACTAAATCCCTTATTAGTTACACTGAAGTGATTTGTTTCATGGCATTATTTACAGGAATCAGTAGCCTTCCAATTTGTCAACAAGAGAATCTCCACTTAAACCTAGTATAAAAATTTTGGTAATGAATGGATAGGGCTGATACAAAACGAGATTATTATATGTATTCCAGTACGGTACAGCAAAAGAGGAATGTTAAGGGCCGATTCCACAGTGGCTTTGGTTTGTTAAGATGCTCCCAAACCAGCCACACTTGTCAGTCTTAATTATAACTAACAAACTCAGTCTCCATATCTGCAAAATCTGTCGGGTAGTTCTGTTATTACCATAGTTTTGTAGTGGAGTCCTCAAATTCATCCAATAATTCACTCACGAGTCATTTACACAGTTCAGTTTCTTTCGTTCGGGTGCTTGTAAAACAAAACAAACCACTGTGGAATCGGCACTAAGTCTAGCATAAAAATTTTGTTTATGAATGTACAGTTGCCAAAAAAGGTATTGCGACAGCTATTGATACAACATTAAATATATTAATGTCCATAGTTGTTTGTAGGGATTATAAGCATGTATTAACAGAAGGAAATATTCATACCCTTCTGTAATACATACTTATAATCCCTACAAACAACTATGGACATTAATATATTTAATGTTGTTTGTATCAATAGTTGTCGCAGTACCTTTTTTGGCAACTGTACAACCATACTTACATTACACACTGCATACTAATATAGGATCTCCCACCCCCCTCCTCCTTACAGGCTGTGAGTGCACCCTCATGCAAGGATATGCTAGATGTACTCTCCACTTCCGGTCTACAGGTGAGGCCACAATTCTTAATTTTACTGTATCCCTTCCTGGCAATGCACTGTATGTACGGTTGGCCACAGGAATTCTTACACACAGGGTACCGTATATGTAAAGAGAGGTCATTATTCTTACACAGGCTATATGTAAAGAGAGGTCATTCATTATTGTGGAAGTACTGCAATGAATGGTCTACCAAGTGACTCAGTGATTACCAAAACAACAAACCTATTAATAATAATAATAATAATAATAATGTTGTATTACAGTTATATAGTTTTACATTACGCAATTCTGTGGCCCAGCATTCGATCCTTGCTCTGGACACTGTTAAAAATACCACTGATGTCAGAGGTTACCACCCCTGTGAGCAGGGGGTGGGGGGTTTGAGTCGGCTGTCTGAGGTCTTCCTGCTTAGTCAGCCATAGCCGAAGCTGACTTGGGTCTCAGGTGGGTGGAGAGGTCGCTGGGCCATACATTACATCCTTGTGATGTGTGCTATAATTGTGTTTCATACACACAGTGTGTGCTACACTCTGTCCCAGTGACTGCCACTCGCTGGCACCTTTAATAATAACATTACAAAACAACAAACCTAATAATAATAATGTTGTTTTACAGTTACATAGTCTTACATTACAAAACAACAAACCTAATAATAATAATAAAATTGTATTGCAATTACAGTCTTACAATTTCTCTCCTGTATGTTGTTAAGCCTTGAAAACAACAACAGTGTGTGTACCAATTCTTGTGGCCAATAGTGCATAAGTTATTCCCCCACCCACACCCTGTACCTCTCTTTCCAGCATTGGTAATTATGTCACATATTAACAAGTGTTTTATGAAACTACCTTAAGGGATGTACAGTAGTCAGAAAATTGGAGGTTAGTGAGTCCTTCGAATATTGCCACGAAACACACATACTGTACCTATATGGAAGGAGCTTGTTTTGTGGCATGGTCAGGAGGAATCAGAAGCCTCCAATTTTCATACACATTCAGAGGGCTCGCCCTAAAGGGAAGTACAGTAACTGTTGTGGGCAAATTGGAGCACACGTAACCCTCCGAATGTGGGGGGGGGGGTTAGGGGTGTTTGGGAGTAGGGGACAGGCTTAAGGGAGGGTTAGGGGGTGCAAGAATATGGGACAGGCTTTCTACCCACCCCAAGCCTGTCCCCATTTTCCCACACACCCCAAACCCCCTCCCAAGCCTGTCCCCTACTCCCGCACTTCCTTAATGGCTTGTTTGTCGCTATTGATGTTATGGGAGTGTATTATAGTGTATGTAATGAATGTGTGTACAGTACAGTAAACTTTCTTTTGTACATTACACATCCATAAACCCTGTGGTGGTTAATAAGGGTTTAATGTACACTTGCCAAAAGAGGAATTGCGACAAATCATAATGGAACTTTAACCATAGTAATATTCACAACTGTTTGTAGGGACTATAAGCATGTTCACCTCGGTCTCGTTTAGAATGTTCAATAGGTCGATAGAAGACGTCATTTTATGTGAAACACGTAGCCTATGGGGAAAATTACAATTGGTCAATGAATCACCAAAATTGTCCCTGAAATTAACATAAAATGCTTTTTAAGGTTTTTCTTGCCTTAATCCTACAGGGATGTATATAAAATGCATATTACAATTCATATTAAGGTTTTCACAGGTGACGCATGTGACTGAGATGAGTCGGTGGCATCTGTGATGGTGGAGGTGGTAAGGGGGAGATAGTGTGTGATCATTGTTTGTTTTCTTTTATTAACAATACGCTGGTGTTTCCTTCTGAGATGAGTCAGCGGCATCTGTGGTGGTGGAAGTGGTAGGGGGGAGGGGGGAGATAAGAGATAGCAGGTGATCATCATTTGTTTTCTTTTATTAAACATACGCTAGTGTTTCTTCTTTCTCTTTCCAAGAAATTACTTCTTTCTTTATATCAAAGGATATGGCCTTCCGTTTTGTAAATGCACGACCTGGCATAACTGAGTATTGAAGCTGGTGGTTAACTCGTAATCACTAAAAACGAGCGAATCATACACAACACAGGCTAGGGTGAATGGAGACTGAGGGTATGGGGAAGGAGCAGAAGTTGTGGGAACACACACACCCACACTGTCCAGACGCCAGTGATATAATTTCCTGGCACGTTCATTATGATTTAGCTAGTTTTGTATAAGAACTCCTCGGATTTTCTTCACTTATTTTCGCCACCCTTGCTACTGTACCTATATGGATGCAATCGTTTTGTAAAATAGTTTTAAGCTAATATTTTGGTCGTTCGTTCTATGTGACACCGAGGTGTATAACAGAAGGCAATATACATATCCTTCTGTATTACATACTTATGATCCCAACAAACAACTATGGACATTAATATATTTATTGTCCTATCAATAGTTGTCACAACTCTCTTTTGGCAACTGTATATGGATTTATAGAAAAAGTTATAATACACATAACAGGGAAAATATAAGGTATTACAGTACAGTATATTAATAATTCTAGCCATGCATAATACATAATAGTTGTTCTTGTCAGGTGATGGGTGAACGAAAGATTTACTGCCGTGAGAAGAGCAAGGAACACCAGTACTGGGGCCGGGTGAGGGTACAGCTGCGAGGCCCCACCGGTCAACTCCTCAACCCAACCTTCAGGTGACTTAAGGGGATGGTATAATTTTAAAAGATCGGAGTACCTTGATTCCTCCAAAGTATGTCTTGAAACAGACCCAGATGAAGAAAAATAATAAGGGTATCCTGTTGCCTGGAATAGTTTAGACTTTAGAGGAATCATTTACTCCAGATTTACCACCCAAAACAATGTGCTATATATCCCCTTATGGCCTTCAAATTGTCAACATTAAACCCGTGGATGGTGTTTTTATTCAGAGACATTTTATATGTTTTTTGGCATTGGTCCAAGTAGAGTATTTTGTCATATCCATTTAAGATAATTATACGGTAAGCAACTGTATATGAATTAATATATGAATAGGTATTTTCTAAGTACTAGTCTATAATGGAATAGAGTTAATACACAATCACACTGATAAAAGGTTTCTAATTCCATGTCATATTCTGTATTTTGTCTTATTCATTTAAGATTATTATATGGTAAGCAACGGTCTGAATTAACTGAAGTACATGCATCTTCTAAGTGCTATTTTGGACTAGAGAAAATACATAATTACACTGATAATAGGTTTGTAATTCCTTGACATATATGGTATAGAGAAATAATTATCCCTCTCTAGGATATAATAATGTGTTGCAGTGAATTTCTGTTTGGTACATTGGAGTGCCTTGATTCCTCCAAAGTATGCCAAGAAACAGACCCCAGTGAAGAAAAATAATGGTATCCTATTGCCTGGAATATTTTGGAGGAATCAATCAGTTGCTCTTGATATACCATAATGGAACTTCCTCCTTAAAAATCTAAAGTTCTTTAACAAAAATAGGGAGGTACAGCCACAATCAAAACACCACCGACACTTTCCTTCCATCATACAAATAAATCAGTCTCATATCAAAATATAATCATACAACAACACCTTACGTCAACTCAATCCCCTCAATTATTATTATTATTATTATGAGGTGCTGCAAAATCATACACGTTGTTCTTTATTACCAAGATATTTACTACGATGGAAGGAAAGTGTCGGTGGATATTATTATTATTATTATTATGAGGTGCTGCAAAATCATACATGTTGTTCTTTATTACCAAGATATTTACTACGATGGAAGGAAAGTGTCGGTGGATATTTGATTGTGGCTGTACTACAATTTTTTACCATAGCTGGGATGTAACACAGAACATTATTAACATTTGATGGCCTTAAGGGGAAAACTTTGTGTTTGTAAATACAGTAAATCTGAAGCAACGGAATCCCCCAAACTATTTCAAGCAACAGAACTCACCATTATTTTTGCTCTTTTCATTGTGTTTCCTGGCATACTTTGGAGGAATCAAGGCACTCCAATGTAACAAAAGTGAATTACCCCCTTAAGATTAGAGCCTTAATATCTATATGGAAGAATAAATATGATGAACTATAATAATGCCAGTAATATAGAGAGAGAGTGACTGACAGATGGAATTAGACAGAAACAGTTACATTGACAATTAATAATGCCAGTAACAGAGAGAGAGAGAGAAAGACATATGGAATTAGACAGAAACAAACACAGTAACAATTGATAGTGCCAGTAATAAAAAGAGAGACTAACAGATTGAATTAGACAGAAACAGTTACATTGATTATTAATATTGCCATTAATATACTGTATATATATAGAGAGAGAGAGAAAGACAGATGAAATTAGACAGGAACAGTAATAATGCCAGTAATAGAGAAAGACAGATTTCCTTAGGGAACCGCAGCGACTAACTAACTCCCTCCCCGCCACATTCACAGTTCCCGGGAAGATGTGATGCTGTTCGCGGCGGAAAAGATCCCGCACCTCAAGAGCCGCACCAACGCCAAACACGGCAGCCAGGACCAACACCAACAACAACACCAGGGCAAGCAGGGTAAACAAGGCAAGAAGAAGAAATAGAGGAGAAAATGAAATGATAATAAATGGTAAACAAGACTAAACGAAATATAGGAGAAACTAAAGACATAACGTAATGTAAACAAGGAAAGAAAAAATAGAAGAGATAAAATAGAGTAAACGAGGCAAGAATAAGAAATAGAGGAGAAAATAAAGAGATAATATTAAATAAACAAAAGAGAAATAGAGGAGAAAATAAATAAATAAACAATGGAAGAAGAAATAGAGAAAATAACATTAGATAAACAGTAGAAAATAAGAAAAATATAAGACGAAGAAAAAATAGAGAAGGAAATAAGAGATAAAAGATGATGTCTCAGGTACCCAAGACCTCATGGCACAGAAGATGAACAGGCCACGCGGAAATGTTCAGCGTCGTGAGAAGAAAACTATGTTATATGTAAAAAAAAAAAAAAAAAAAATAAGGAAAACATTTATTACCTACTTCTTTGTTAATAAATGGATTGGTTTATATTGTTGTTGTTACCCATTGTTTTGTTGTTTATTTTCCCGAGTGATGTTGTTGTTACCGAGAGGGTAAAAACACACACTTGGTACAGTTGATCACATGAATGGGTGGTACAGTCCAGGTGAAAGATGGTCAATTTCTCCCAATATCAAGTTCCCATGTGCCAAATAGGAGACCTCAGGGGCAGAAGTAAGTATTGAGGATGGTGTATGTGTGTGTGTGTTCCTTAGTGCCAAATAGGAGACATCAGGGGCAGAAGTCAGTATTGAGGATGGTGTATGTGTGTGTGTGTTCCTTAGTGCCAAATAGGAAACATCAGGGGCAGAAGTCAGTATTGAGGATGGTGTGTGTGTTCCTTGGTGCCAAATAGGAGACCTCAGGGGCAGAAGTCATTAATAAAAAGCAAGTACAGTACCTAGATAACAGACACTCATCATCATCATTTTTGTTTAACGTCCGTATTTTCCCACTTAGGATGGGGTTGGACGGGCGATGACTGCTCTCCACATCTATCTATCTTGTACCATATGTTCTTCTATTCCCATTAAATTCATATCTTCCATTACACACGTTTTCCCCTTATTCTTGGGCCTTCCCACCGGTCGCCGGCCCCCCCGACTCTCACCTCCTCCACCTCGCTCAACACACACCCCTCCGCTCTTCTCACATGTCCAAACCATCTCAGTCTTCTCTGCCTCAACCTAACAGAAAGGTCTTCAACCCCACACATCTCTGCCACTTCACTGCTAGACCTCCCATCTTGACACTTTATTCCTGCCATGTATCTCGGCATTCTACGGTCACAGCTGCGTATAACCTCCATCAGTCTGTTTGTCAATGCCCATGTTTCTGTTCCATACATAAGAGCAGATCTCACACAGGCTTTGTATGTCCTTCCTCTGGTCCTCAGCCCTATGCTGCCGTTCACCAATAAACTGGCCATTTCTCGCCATCTTCCCCATGCAGTTGCTACTCTTGCTCTTACTGCTCTTTCCACTCCTGCTTCACAGTCCAACACATCTCCCAAGTAGCAGAACTTACGCCTCTACTTACCATCAACCCAGCATCCTCTTCATCACCATCGCTATCACTACCCATCCCCTCCCTCACACATCTAGGATATACAAAGTTCCGTACAAAATCAAAATCAAAATCTGTAAGTTACAGTTGACTGCCATTACCAAGTAACAGGCCGAATTATACCATATGTAGTGAAATCTGGCAAGTGCAATTTGATAACATTTTTATTGAAAGATTAAGGAAATAAATTATATAAGCATTATTAATATTGTGGATTCGGCCATTGGCATGGGCACACATGGGTTGAAGGATGGGGGGAGTGTCCATTGCCTGATTTAGATACAGTACGGTACCATTTTAATACAATAACTAGGTATTGTAATTTATTCTGCTTTGTTATTGAATTATGTACAGCCGTAGCTGATAGTGCTTGACCAGGGTCCAAGGAAGGTTGGAGAGTAACTGAATAGAGTTTGAAAAAGTGAATCTTCTAAACCTCTCTCAACGTTGTGAATGGCTTGGAAAATTCACTTGTTCGAACTCTGTTCAGTTGCTCACCAACACTCCTTGTATACACTGGTCAAGCATTATCAGCCATGGCTGTACCATTTTTCGTTATATTTCAGGTGGTGGCACTAGTGACACAAAGGCATTCACCTACATAGAAGAGGCTGTGGACTCCAAGACCCAGGCAGTATGTACAGTATATACAGTTCTCGCGAAAAATCTCTGCGCGTGATTCAGAGCATCAAGGCCTACCGCCCAAATATGAATTTTGCTCCTGTACAAGAATTGAATTGCCTTGAGCTTGAATCGTGTGTCTGGCGGCGACGTACGTTTCCCTCCCCACTCCATGGGGGGGGGGGGATGATAGTAGGACCCCACCCACACCCTGCTGCCACTGGTATGTAACAGTTACCGGTTTTGAATTTTATAGGTCGGATTGTGTCGTGACGTCCTTGTGTTTTTCTTCCATAATATAATGGTTGGCAAACATACTGACAGCTAAACAATTCAATCAATTATTGATCTTTTCAAAGCTGCCTGGGCACAGCAACAACGAAATTTGTGTATTAAAGAGAATTAAAGTAAGAACAGTGCAGGACTTGATTCACCGATTTAAAGTTGGCGGAGAAGATAAACTTCCCCTCCCCAAGAAGCAACCAGGTAGACCCAGAAAAGTGTCTACAAGGACAAGAAACATATTAAACAGACAGCTTCAAGTCAAAACCAGCCTTACAGCCAGAGAATTAAAGGACCAAAATAATAATTTACTTAGTAATGTGTCCCTTCGTACTGTACAGGAAACTTTGCATCGTGACCTCCTTGGCTACAGGTCTTATCGGGCGTGCATAAAAACCACTGATAAATGATCGCCAGAAGAAGAGGAGTCTCTATTTTGCTAAAAAGTACAAAGACTGGCCTCTTGACAAGTGGCGTACTGTGTTGTGGAGTAATGAGAGTACCTTCTGTGTTAGTGGAGGAGGCCCATCAAAGGTGTAAAGATGAGGACTGGCTGGGTTTCTAGCTAGCCCTGCTTATCAACCCTATCTTTGTTTTACACAAGAGAGTTAACTAGTGATACAATGTGTGGAGATAAAGCTTTTTCATCGGCGCCTAATTACACCTCGGTCTGGTATAGAACGTCCAATAGGTCGATATAAGATGTTGTTCCTACAGGGATGTATATTACAATTCATATTAAGCATATTTAATGCATATAACAATTTATATTAAGACGATTCATGACTGAAATGAGTCGTCGGCATCGACGGCATGCGTGGTGGTAGTGGAGGTGGTAGGGGGGAAGGGGGGAGATAACGTGATATCATTTGTTTACATTTTATTAATCATACGTTATTACTGTTTCCATTTTCTCTCCGAGAAATACCGAAATAACTTTCTTTATATGGAAGGATATGGTCTTCCATTTTGTAAATGCACCACCTGGCATGACTGAGTGTTGAAGCTAGTGTTTAACTCGTAATTACTAAAAACGAGAGAGTCACACACAAGACAGACTAGGCCTATATTCCCTTGACCTTGAGCTAGGGTGAATGGAGAGACTGAGGGTAGGGGGGGAAGGAGCGCGGGAGAAGTGGTAGGAACACACTCATACACACTTCACAGACGAGTCCTCGGATTTGCTTCACTTATTTTCACCACCCATTTTATATGGATGCAATCGTTTTGAAAAATAATTTTAAGTTAATATTTTGGTAGCTCATTCTACAGTCAGTCGGACACCCTACTCGGGCGCTTGCTCTCAGAATCGTACGCCCGACTCTCCACATGTGAACACGTTCTATTATGTTTAATGAATTTCCATCGTGTTTGAGGTCTCATAGTCACTTTCGAGAGACATAACCTATCCCAATTTTCATCATTAATCTTTAGTTCCTAAGGTCAGTCAGTCAGCATATCCATTTACGCACCACCCACGGACCGTGGCACCACCTAACCACAACACTCAACATGCCTACTGTACTTGTGGGGTCCACTGTATTAGGTTAAAAATGTTATTTTCTTACTAGTTTTCATTATGTGCAAAGAAATATTAGTAAAAAAAAACATGTTTAGGGAGGAAAAATCTTGAAATATGAGGGACTGGGAACCAATTTCAATTATTCCCATTAGTTATTAATTTCCGCTATCACGTGCTACTTACGGTACCAATTAGGCGCGATAGCGGAGGGATGACTGTATATAAAACATACATTTTGAGCAGCATTACCTCTCAATTCCATTCAAAGTTAAATAGTGCAAATCATAAGGCCTTAGTCCTAGGAACAAATATACAAGATGTTCTCATAATCCATACCTACAGTAATTATGGTACATATACTGTGATTACCCAATATACAAGAGTCAAATACAGTAATATTTTATATTTTGTGTATCATATAAATAACTCCTGTTAGTAGTTCATATAGTCGTAAAAATTGGAGCCATATTAATCAAAACTAAATTTGTGATGCTTTGTTGGATTCCATATGTATCATATTAGTAATTTAACCAAGTAAAAATTGCAGTACTGCTGCTGTACCTATATGTATAACTAATTATAAACTGCTTTCCTTAGGTATGACTTTATAATATTAATCCTTAATATTTTTCTAAAAATATATGATAGTTGTTAAATTTCATAATTTCTCAGCTGCTGAAGAAGACTTGGATGAAGGTGATGTGGCTGACCCAAGACTGCCATCAAGGGCCCCTTCACCTACACCTAACCCAGGACTGACATCAAGGGTCCCTTCACCTACACCTAACCCAGGACTGACATCAAGGGTCCCTTCACCTACACCTAACCCAGGACTGACATCAAGGGTCCCTTCACCTAACCCAGGACTGACATCAAGGGTCCCTTCACCTACACCTAACCCAGGACTGACATCAAGGGTCCCTTCACCTACACCTAACCAAGGACTGACATCAAGTGCTTGTCTGGTATGTATGTATGGTATTTTAAGTTGTGGCTGCCTCTAGTGGACCGTATACTTGTAGGGTTTAGATATGTGTCTTTGTCTATGTCAACTAACTTGTTTGTGAATTTGTATATCATCTGTTGTCTGTGTATTTGTCTTCGTGTTGCCAATGGGTCTAGTTTTGTGTCTTGTTTAAGCAAAGTGACTGATGTAGTGTGTCTGTAATCACATCTGGCCCATCTTGCAGTGTTGCTTTGTATAGATTCTAATTTATTAATATTATTGTAAGTGTGTGGGTCCCAGACGGTGTCACAATACTCTAAGGCTGGCTTCACACGAGCGATTTCAACCGCGCGATTTTTTCCGCGCGGTTTAGAAATTAATTAAGTTTAATGAGACCGTTCAGACACTGTCCGCGCGATAAAATTACCGCGCAGACGGTGGTCAGCGTTCACGTGCACTGCCAAACCGCGACGTCGCCAGCGGTCTAGAATAACACAGAAGTATATGGTGTACTTCACACAAGCGGATATTTTCTGCGCGAACACAACAGTTGTGGTTCATCTGTGCTACTGGAGAGTCAATACATTCCATAGTATTTTATATCAGCTATGTACTTTTTTAGTATAATTTTGATATATTAACAATAATATTGATAATTATATTATTATAATTGTTATCATTGTTGATTTTATGTTATTTTTGTTGTTATTGCTATTATTATTACTGTTGCTATCATTGTTATTGTTGCTATTGTAGCTATTGTTGTTATAGTTATTGCTATTGTTATTATTATTCTTGGCGAAATTTTGCCAAGTATGTTGCTCTATAATCTTGTGTGTTTGTGTCTATGTCTGTAACTTCGCGGTCCACAGATCACAATTTATTCTTGTCCGATTTTGCTGAAATTTTCACCACAGGTAGGCATCACAATTTCTAGGTCACCTATTGTTTTTCAAGGTCAAAAGTAAAAAATCAAGGTGAAAATTATGAAAAAAAAACGAACATTGATAAAACCGCAATAATTTCGGTTGTAGAGATCTGATTTTGATCAGACTTTTTCTGTAACATGCTATGTTCACTTCTGTTTCTAATGGTACTTGAGCGATGGCCGTATTCCTAAAACTCGCGATTTGAGCATTAGGTCGAAAATCAAGGGGTCTGAATTTTGCCATACTTTCGCCAAGTCCTCACTCTATGAGCGAATGTTTATTGTATATATTGTCGTAGTTATTGTTTTTCTTGTTTTCTCTACTCTAATAAGTTTTCTTTTAGCACATAACATATGTAATTCCCAGCCTGTGTATCTGTTGTTATATTAATAACACAGACAACTCTCTGCTGTACTGTATGTCCTTCATTGTCAGCACAAGCAGATGAACTATCCTAACGTGACTCCTTCAAAGCTACCGCGCG
The DNA here is from genome assembly GCA_034508575.1 of Petrolisthes manimaculis. Lineage (NCBI taxonomy): Eukaryota > Metazoa > Arthropoda > Malacostraca > Decapoda > Porcellanidae > Petrolisthes > Petrolisthes manimaculis. The sequence continues at coordinate 599,739 of JAWZYT010000072.1, read as the reverse complement.
GTAGTTTACTGCTTGTGTGAAAATAAAGAGGGGCGACGCGAATATTTGACCGCGCGGCAAAAAAACGTTCGTGTGAAGCCAGCCTAAGTGTGGCGAAACAAAAATGTTGTAAGCAATAATTTAGATGTCTGTGTTACACCTGCTGAGGTTTCTATGCAAGAACACATAGGTAGTCTGCCCAGGTTAGGTCCCGGTAGTCACACTAAATCCTTCTAGGAAATAAAAAAAATTCCAGTGAAATCCTGTTCTGCCAATTTGTAAAAATTTACCCAAAATTTACCCCTTAATTAATCTGTACAGTTGCCAAAATATGAATTGCGACAACATTTGAAGAAATGTTGGTAATAATGCATAAGAGGTCCACCAGGATTGTTCCCACATTTTATACCTTTTCATGCATATTTTTAGTTGTTCTATTGATTGTTGCCCATAATATTTAGAGGATAACTTTTTTTTACCCTTACTTGACCTGACCTAACCAAACCAGGACCAAGACTGACTACCGGGACCTAACCTGGGCAGACTACCGGGACTGTCTAATGTTTACAATGGCAGGAAAACACTGAAATTTTCGATATGCTATTATACCAAAAATAAGTGCAACCTCCTCTTAAATTCATTACACATGAACATATTACATTGTCCCCTTGTGAAATATACACAAATTGTAAATGTTTGCCACGTGGACCTTTTATGCAGATATACCGGAACGTTAACCCTTAACGTCCGGTCCGCGGTCATAAACGGACCCAGGAAGCCTCCGGGTGGTGTCGTACACCCGTGCCATGTGGTGACCGGACGAGATGAAGCACCGCTATTGCCAATGTCGGCATTTGCGAGCCCAATTTGGCGGGTTTTTTTTCACTTGGCTATACTTCACCACCATCCCTACAAATCACCATCGTCAGTCAGTGTGTTACTGACTGTAAACATGGATGGATGTGGATTAGATTTCTCGTGCGTGTTCGATTCTGTGGTGCGCCATGCTTACTTACAACACTGACTGCCACCCGCGCGGGCCACGTTCAGTTGTCGTCACAGCCACGCCACCTAAGCGAACACGGCCGCGCTCACACGAAAAAGTACCCTTCATTCCTCACTTACTTTCTCGGCAACGGAGAGTCGTAGAGAGCTGGGGTTGGTTTTATTGGAAAGAGGAAGAGTTGATGGTGCTAACAAGACCAAATTTAAGTTGTTCAGTATCGTAGTTTAGACGTACAGAGTAAGTGGAATAGAGCGATTTTGGAAAAATCGGCCAAAAGCGCCCGGCCACACAGTAGGGAAAGTAAGACTAGCCCCGGACTGACAAAATGGCTATCCATAGTTTTCCCGTCGCGGAGGGGTTAAATATACTAATGTCCATATTTATTTGTAGGGATCATAAGTATATAATGCAGAAGGTCATATACATTTGCTTTTGTATTATGATCCCTTATGGTCCCTACAAATAGTTGCATGTGGATGTTAATATAGTTAACGTTCCATCAACATTTGTCACAATTCATATTTTGGCAACTGTACAGTCATGGGTAATAGTGGTGGACCAGGGTACAAGGAATGTTGGACAGTAACTAGACACAGTTCCAACAAGTGAATTTTCCAAACCATTCTCAACATTGAAAGAGGTTTAGAAGACTCACATTTTCACACTGTGTTCAATTGCTGTTCAACATTCCTTGTACCCTGCTCCACCAATATTACCCATGACTGTACATTGATACATAATACAATATTCTGTTTTTTTCCCTAACTTAATGTGGGTACAAATATTATCCCTTCATCCATACAGCACTTTCTAATACAATAACTCTTATTGTATGTATCTTTACTTAGCAATACTGTACTGTAATTCAGTTTCTCGGTTGGTTTAGTGAATGCAATACACTGCCTGATAATTATTTCTTTTATTATGAAATTGATGTGTTATGCAATGTCATCAACTCATCATCATCATAATAATCAATAACAATGGAAGGAATATATTAACCCTAAACAAAACAAAAAGTATTAATTTACAAATGCATAATCAACAGTACTTTTAATTTCAAACCTCTATTATACCTTTAAATAATAACAAATATTGTACTATTATAATTATCATCTCTCACTTTATAGTAAATAATTCTCCTGAACCAAAAAGTGTTGATTTACAAATGCACAATAAAAGGTACTTCAATATTAAACCTCTACTCTATCAATAAAAAATAATTATACCTGTATTATATTTATCATCCCTCACTTTATAGCAAATAATTCTCTACAATACTGAGGTGTAATTCTTTTTTATTTTTAGATTATACATTTCACAAAGGAAGCAGAAAAAACAACCACCAAATTATACTTATAACTAAGATAATAATATGACCTTTACCAACTTAAACTCTGTACCCAAAACTTACACCGAGTCCCTCATTGTAGACCAGCCAATGTTTCCCCAGGCTTCTGTTATTCATTGTTACCATACACACTAACTAAGGCATTTACCAAGCCTGTATTAACATTTGATTGTTACCATACACACTAACTAAGGCATTTACCAAGCCTGTATTAACATTTGATTTATTTTAATCACGCACTTAATTAATATTAATGTGCTGATTCTTACACTTTCTGAACATGTCTTATGCGCTAAGTTTAATCATAATAATATGCCGATTCTTAAGCTTTCTGAACAAATATTATGCGTTAAATTAAATCACACATCAGCCAGCCTGGAGCCCATGATATTAATTTGCTGATTTTTACACATTCTCAACAAATCTTACATGAACATAATCACGCGCTATATCAATGTTAATGTGCCGATTTTATGCACTAAATTTAATCAGACATCGGCCAGTATAGACCCCATGATATTAATCTGCCTATTATTACACTTCTTAGAGATTAAAGGGACATATATATATACTTTAATTAAATCACACATCAGCCAGTCTGGACCCCATAATATTGATCTGTCTATTCTTACACTTCTTGGACATGTCTTCAGTAATGTGCCGCTGGAGTTCACGGGTGCGTTCGATGACGAGCCTCAGTTTGGCCTTCACCTTGACCTGCTCCGAGGCGGCCTGGTCCTTGCGGTCCATGGCCACGGTCTGGGACGCGGCCAGCTTGTCACACACCGTCAGTTTGGAACGCAGGGAGGATGCCAAGCGGTCCACGTACCTGGTGAATAGTTAATTGGTTGATTGGGTGTGAGTGTATGTGTGTTTGGTTGTGTGGTTGATTGATTGGTTGGGTGATTGGTTAGGTGGTTAGTTGGTTGTGTGTGTGACTAGTTGGTTGGTTGTTGTTGTTGTTGTTGTTGTTGTTGAAGTTCCTCAAGGTGTCTGGCCGAGCAGCCCCGAGCTCCTGAGGAAGGCCATGGCCTGAACCGGGCTTTCCCACAGTGCCCTCAGAGAGTGTATGTTGTGTTGTTGGTGAGTGTGTTTGTGTGTATTGCAGTCTTCAATAATGTGTTTAATAGTATGGGGTGCTGTGTTGCATCCTAGACAGGCATCCACAATGGCTCCATCCAGCCTCTTCTGGTATGTCAGAAGGGCCGGGTGGTGGCCACACAGCTGCCTGGCCAAGTGGACTCTGTCCTCACGGGGAAGGGAGGATTCAGATGGATGGATGTCAGGAGGTCGTACATGCAGCTGTGTGTTGTTTTTGAGTGTTTGGATGGACTGATTAGTGATTTGAGTATGGATGTGTTTCTGGAGATTGGTTTGGGGTGGGCATGGTGTAAGAGATGATAGTATTTGTTTATGATATGGTGTACTTGGTGTTGTTTTGATGTTGCTTGGCATGTGTGGGTGTTTTGCCATGTAGTGTACTGGATGTTGTGGGTTTGTGGAGGCTGCAGCAAGTGTTTGTGTGCCTCTCATGTCAAGATGATCCTTGATTTTGAGGACTTTGGTTTCATTGTGTAGGTGGTCTGTAGGTGTGGTAGCTGTGCAGCCTGTGATTGTCTTTAGGGCTCCTCTGTTCTGTATGGTCTGTAGGGTGTTGTGATGAGTCTCAGCGAGGTTTGAAGCCCAGGCTGGCAGGGCTTGCATAGTCCATCACTGATCGAATATATTGTTTGTATACTGTGATTGTAGATTCTTTGTTATGTCCAAATGTTGTTTGTTTTTGATGGTCGAGATGTGTTGTTTGAATGTCATGGATGTATTGTAAGTTATGCCGAGTTGGTTGGTTGGTTGTGTATTTGGTTGTGTGGTTGTGAGTGGTTGTTTGTATGACTGGCTGATTGTGTGGTTGTGTGAGTGGTTGAGTGATTGGTTGGGTGGTTAGTTGGTTGATTGGTTGTGTGTGTGATTAGTTGGTTGATTGGGTGTTTGTGTTATTGTGTGTGTGTGTGGTTGATTGGTTGTGTGGTTGGTTGGCTGTAACAAATAAATAAAACAAACAAAAACAATGAGTATGAAACCCAACAGCGCACCTTCTCTCATTAATAATAATAAAATAATATAAAAAAAGACGAGACCCAACCTTCAATCACCCCTAACCTTAAAAAAAAAAAATACATTACACACAAATAAATAAATGAATAAATATAAATTAATAAATACATACACATATACAACAGAGGCTGATGAATAACTTGTGATACCGGTACATATATACAACAGCACACCTTTACTCATTAATAGTAGTAATAATAATAATAGTAATAATAATAATAATAGTATAAGTAATAATAATAATAATAATAATAATAATAATAATAGTAATAGTAGTAGTAATAATAGTAGTAATAATAGTAGTAATAGTAGTAGTAATAATAGTAGTAATAGTAATAATAGTAATAGTAGTAGTAATAGTAATAATAGTAGTAATAATAGTAATAATAGTAATAATAGTAGTAATAATAGTAGTAATAGTAATAATAGTAATAATAGTAGTAGTAATAGTAATAATAGTAGTAATAATAGTAGTAGTAATAGTAATAATATTAGTAGTAATAGTAATAATAATAGTAGTAATAGTAATAATAATAGTAGTAATAGTAATAATAATAGTAGTAATAGTAGTAATAATAGTAGTAATAGTAATAATAATAGTAGTAGTAGTAATAGTAATAGTAATAGTAGTAATAATAATAGTAATAGTAGTAATAATAATAGTAATAGTAGTAATAATAATAGTAATAGTAGTAATAATAATAGTAATAGTAGTAATAGTAGTAGTAGTAGTAGTAGTAGTAGTAGTAGTAGTAGTAGTAGTAGTAGTAGTAGTAGTAGTAGTAATAATAGTAGTAGTAGTAGTAGTAGTAATAATAGTAGTAGTAGTAGTAATAATAGTAGTAGTAGTAATAATAGTAGTAGTAGTAGTAATAATAGTAGTAGTAGTAGTAATAATAGTAGTAGTAGTAGTAATAATAGTAGTAATAATAGTAGTAGTAGTAGTAATAATAGTAGTAGTAGTAATAATAGTAGTAGTAGTAATAATAGTAGTAGTAGTAGTAATAATAGTAGTAGTAGTAGTAATAATAGTAGTAGTAGTAGTAATAATAATAGTAGTAGTAGTAATAATAATAGTAGTAGTAGTAATAATAATAGTAGTAGTAGTAATAATAATAGTAGTAGTAGTAGTAATAATAATAGTAGTAGTAGTAGTAATAATAATAGTAGTAGTAGTAATAATAATAGTAGTAGTAGTAATAATAATAGTAGTAGTAGTAATAATAGTAGTAGTAATAATAGTAGTAGTAGTAGTAGTAGTAATAATAGTAGTAGTAGTAATAATAGTAGTAGTAGTAATAATAGTAATAGTAGTAGTAGTAATAATAGTAGTAGTAGTAGTAATAATAGTAGTAGTAGTAGTAGTAATAATAGTAGTAGTAGTAGTAGTAATAATAGTAGTAGTAGTAGTAATAATAGTAGTAGTAGTAGTAATAATAGTAGTAGTAGTAGTAATAATAGTAGTAGTATGTAGTAGTAATAATAATAGTAGTAGTAATAAGAACAATAATATTAATTTTAACTCCTAACTCTTACTGGTATATTGTTTACCTTGGAGAGAGACTGATGAGTAACTTGTGATGCATCTTGGTGGTGTTAAGTAGTGCCAACACTTTACTAACACCGTCCATCATGGTGTGTATGTCAGCGGTGGTGAGACATTGTATAGAGGCTGGGGCATCATTGAAGTCACTCAGTACATGTTCCTCCATACATAACTCACACACACGCTGACTCAGGAACCCCTCAAGCTGTATAGGTGTATAGGAGAATATACAGTGTTGGTGTGTATATGTGTATGGGAGAATATACAGTGTCGGTGTGTATGTGTGTATAGGAGAATATACAGTGTTGGTGTGTATGTGTGTATAGGAGAATATACAGTGTTGGTGTGTATGGGAGAATATACAGTGTTGGTGTGTATATGTGTATAGGAGAATATACAGTGTTGGTGTGTATAGGTGTATAGGAGAATATACAGTGTTGGTGTGTATAGGAGAATATACAGTGTTGGTGTGTATAGGTGTATAGGAGAATATACAGTGTTGGTGTGTATAGGAGAATATACAGTGTTTGTATGTACTGTATATGTGTATGGCAGAATATACAGTGTTTGTATGTATATGTTTGGCAGAAAATACAGTGGCACTTGATTCTTCCAAAATATGTCAGGAAACAGGACCATATGAAGAAAAATAATGGTGTTCTGTTGTTGCTTGGAATAGTTTGGAGGAATCCTTTGCTCCAGATTTACCACCCAAAACAATGTGTTAATTAAGGTGGCACTTTTGGTATTTCAGAGCACTTTGATTCCTCCAAAATATTCCATGAAACAGGACCATATGAAGAAAAATAATGGTATATAATCTAATTTATTATTATCCTGTTGTGTGGACTAGTTTGGAGGAATCATTTGCTCCAATGTTTTATAAATTCCCATTAAATAATTATACACTTTTGGTACAGGACATTGGAGTGCCTTGACTCCTCCAAAATATATATACCAGGAAATAGGACCAGAATGTAATAGAAAATTAATAATGGTGATAGTCGTTTGGGGGAATCAGAAACGGTCACTATATATATAAAAAATAAATAGTAGCTATTATTGTAGTTGGAAAAATATATATATATATATATATATATATATATATATATATATATATATATATATATATATATATATATATATATATATATTTAAAAAAAAAGAAACAGCACAAAAAACAAACATTTTTTTATAATATTTTTTTTTGGCTGTTTCTTTTGTTTTCATCTTTTTTTTTTATCACTTTATATTTATTTATATATTTATTTGAAAAACTGCAAAAAAAAACAACACAAAACGGTAGTACAGTACACATAATAGTAACTAATACATAAATAACTAGTACTGTACATATTAATATAGTCAAATCCACATAAAGTATGGAGAGAAGCTACACCCAAGTCCTAGCCGAATGCAGGGGATCATACAGTACCAAGGTATTAATGTGACCTGACCCCATCCTTCTCTAGCCCCTCCTTCTTCCTCACCTGAGTGAGAGAGAGAGAGAGACTATCATCTAATTTTGAAATATATCAATGATATATTTTCTGGCGAGCATTATTTAATCACATATACAGTACACATATGGTTTATTTTGAAGATGTTGTAATAAGTTGTAATTACGCTGATTGGCAAACCTCAACATATCAACAATCCACCGGAAAATAGTAACACGTTCTAACACGTAATACATTAGTCATATGTCTATCTATTTATCTATCTATAGCTCTGACACCTCGTTCCCTCCGGGAACTCCCTCCAAGGGGGTGGCCACGGCAGAAGTGTCTCCAGTTTTCCCTGTTCCAACACTCCCTCCTTACTTGTTCAAACCCTCCTCTGACCCTTACGTTTCTCTCCTTTACATACTCTTCCACTCTGTTCTGCCATCTAACTGGTGGTCTGCCTCTCACACCACATCCCACAACTTCACATCCATACACCTTCTTTACAAACTCTTCACCTTGCATTCTCTCTACATGTTTAAACAATCTCATTGTATTATGCTTCACTCTCTCAACCACTCCACACTCAATACCAATTGCCTTCTCACTCATACCACATCTCTCGTACACACTCTCATTACTTTCTCCATCCCACCTAGACACCCCACATGCTCCTCTCAAGTAGCTCATTTCCACAGCACCTATCCTAGACTGATGAGCCCTACTCCATGTCCATGTCTCTGATGCATATGTCAGTGTTGGCAAGATTATACTGTTCCTCAGTCCCCTCTTCACCTCCATACTCACACTTCTACCCTTCATAATCCTTCCCAATGATCCTATGACCTGTCTATCCTTCACTGCTCTCTCCCTAATTTCTCCTTCCATACTTCCATGTTTACACATAACTGTCCCCAGGTACTTAAACTCCTTCACTTCCTCCATCCTCTCACCCCTCAGAGTTATCTCACACTTCGTCCCAGTTGGTACTTCCACTCTGTAAGGTGTAGCAAAGTCAATCACTTCAGTTCCTGCTCTTTCAAACACCATCACTTTACTTTTACCCACATTCACCTTCAGTTTCCTTCGTTTACACACAGACTGAAATTCATCTACCACTCTCTGTAACTCCCTTTCACTCTCAGCCATCAACACAGTGTCATCAGCAAACAAACTTGCCGCCAAGGACCAATTTGCTTCATTCAGCCTCAACTTCACCCCCACACCATTCACTTTGGCTTCCATCTCTCTCATACACCCATCCATATATATATTGAACAACCATGGTAACATAACACATTCCTGTCTCAGCCCTACCTTAATATTAAAACTCAGTCATATGACATTAAAAATATCTTCTAGCATGACTTATAAAACTTAATATAGAAATTGTGATAGACCAGATTTTCTTCCTTGTATGTGTGTGTTTGCTCTCCCTCCCTATAATACAAACCTCTCTGTTCCTCCTCACCGTCACCTCACTCCCTCCCTCTAATCTCTCTCTCTCTCTCTCTCTCTCTTTGTGCGTGTGCGGTTTCGCTCCCTCCATCCCCATCCTCTCAGTTTTTCTCTCACAGTTTCCTCCTACTCCTATCCCCCCTCTCTCTCATATATACTATATAATAATAATGAATAAATAATACTCTTTACGGTGGGAATTTCTCCTCTGTCGTAAAATCAGCTTATGGCTACAATAGGCTACATTACTCGTCAAACTACGAAAATGAATGTCTGTGTCTGTGCACCTTCCCTTGCAGCTAATGATAGAATGAAGGGACCGATGTTCCTTCTCATTTAATATATTCATATACTTGCATCAACAAGAAAGTGTGTTCCTGGTACATATGTCTTAAGGGCAAAAACACCACCTACCTTGACCTGATGAGCATAGGGCCTACACCTGACTTAGCATCTGTCAGTTCAGGTTGTCCACTCATACACCTCAATCCCTGTATACATTCCCACCTTCTCTTTGTTATCAATCATATAAAGCTCTACTTATACAAGAATCAAACTATGTTACACATATTATCTTCATGCGATATTTCAATAAAAAAATACCTGTATACCACATACCTTATAATTATACTATATATATATATATATATATATATATATATATATATATATATACAGTATATATCATATTATCTGTGTGTGTGAGTGTGTGTGTGTGCGTGCGTGTGTGTGTGATACAGTTTATTCGCTCTCTCTCCCTGGAGGGATTAAGCCTTCTAATGTCACTTGCGTTCTACTTGTGACCAATACTATAGTGTTTCTATTTTGTAGTGACCCGTGAGGAGGTGACCGCGGTGTTGCCAAATCTAGAATCAAAGCATTCACCACATAAAGGAAACTGTTCACTAACGAGAGTATATTGACATGAAATTTTCTACACACAATGCATTTTTCATTTAATGGTACTGTATATGATACGAACAATTGTTATGTACGTAAAATAGAGAAGATATTTCATGTGTGATGTGGCATTTCAATCAAAAAACGTTGCCACTACTTCCGACCCAGGAATTTCCGGGGTGTGGAGAGTGAGGTGACTGAGGTCACATACATACAAATATAAAGAGAACGATTTTGTTCCCATTCTCTTTGGAGTTGTCATAGGGTACCGTTAATTAGATATGGCAACAGTGTACTCGGAAGGAGCCACAGCCTTGTGGGTCAGTACGAGATAGAGACAGGAAATGGAAGCTTCTTTTCGCCAGTTTATGTGGATTTAACTATAATAACTAGTACATAAATTCTCACCTCGCTGAGTTCATTGACAAACTGTGCGCGCGTGTGTGTGTTGCGTAGTATGGACTGAGCCAGGACACCACGAGCCACACCAACACCAACACTGCCGCCTTCTTCAACTACAAGGTCAACTTTTTCAATACCATCACCTTCCTGCGAAAAAGTAAGGTCATATTTCAGTCTATTTAGTTAAGGAATTCTCTGTGTGTGTGTGTTAGAGAGAGAGTGAGAGTGTGTGTTAGAGAGAGAGTGTGTGTGTGGTAGAGAGTGTGTGTGTGGTAGAGAGTGAGAGTGTGTGTGTGTGTGTGGTAGAGAGAGTGTGTGTGTGTGTTAGAGAGAGAGTGTGTGTGTGTTAGAGAGTGAGAGTGTGTGTGGTAGAGAGAGTGTGTGTGTGTGTGTTAGAGAGAGAGTGTGTGTGTGTGTGTTAGAGAGAGAGTGTGTGTGTGTTAGAGAGTGAGAGTGTGTGTGTGTGTGTGTGTGGTAGAGAGAGTGTGTGTGTGTGTTAGAGAGTGTGTGTGTGATAGAGAGAGAGAGAGTGTGTGTGTATGTTAGAGAGAGAGAGTGTGTGTGTGTGTTAAAGAGAGTGTGTGTTAAAGAATTCTGCATGTGTTAGAGTGTGTGTGTGTGTTTTGTGGCAATATTTGAAGGACTCATCTATCTTCAATTTTCTGACTACATCACAGGGTGCCTTAAATTTACCAAGGCCCAGGTCAACTCTCACACATACACACACACACGCACACACAAAGTACAATGAGCAGCAACCAAGTCTAAGAGAATGCACGCACGCACGCACACACACACACACGATGGCTACCAAGTCTAAGAGAACTAAGCTATGAAGAAAGACTAAAGAAACTAAACTTACCTAAACTATAAAAAAGACGAAAGAGAGGAGATATGATTATGGTTTACAAATGTGTCACAGAAAAAGAAAAGATAAATATAGAAAACTTATGCCAACAAGGAATACCTACAATGAGAGGACACAGTAAGAAATTAATTAAAAGAAGAGGAGATAAAGATGTACAGAAATATAGTTTTCCAAATACAGTAATAGACGAATGGAATAAATTACCGGAAGAAGTGGTGTGTGTCAAAAACATACTTACATACATACATATATATATATACACACACACACACACAGATGTACAGAAATATAGTTTTCCAAATAAAGTAATAGACGAATGGAATAAATTACCGGAAAAAGTGGTGTGTGTCAAAAACATACATAACTTTATAGAAAAATATGATAATTGTGATTTAAAATACGGGACATTACGAGCTGCACTCAATCCTGTAAAGATACAAATAGGTAAGAACACAAAAACACACACACACACACACACACACACACACATCACCCCAATATCCTAATCTAATTTCCCACTCACACACACATCACCCCAATACACATACACACCTCGTCGTCACCCCAGTCTATTTCCCACTCACACGCACACACACACACATCACCCCAATACACACACACACACACACACATCACCCCAATACACACACACACACACACACATCACCCCAATACACACACACACACACATCACTCCAATACACACACACACACACATCACCCCAATACACACACACACACACACACACACACACACACACACACACCTCGCCGTCACCCCAGTCTATTTCGCCAGTGTTGAGGTCGTCGTCGCCAAAGTCAATCTCTCCACCATCACCAAGGTCACCAAAGTCGATCTCATCATTGCCATCACCAACATCACCAAAGTCAATCTGAGGAGAAAAATAAATACAGTAAATGGATTAATAAAAACATAGTCAATCCGCAGTGAAAACAATATTACAATAGATGGATAAATAATAATAATAAGTAATATACTGTATATAAATAAGTACAGTAAATGGATAAATAAAAATAATAATAATAATAAGTAATAAGTAATATATATGAATAAATACAGTAAATTGATTGATAAAAATAATAATAATAAGTAAATATATAAATAAATACAGTAAATGGATTTAATAAAAGTAATAATAATGGATAAATATAAACAATAATAAGTAATAATTAATATATATTAAAAGTACAGTAAATGGATAAATAAAAACAATAATAATAATTAATAAGTAATATATATGAATAAAAACAGTAAATGGATAAATAAAAATAAAACAGTACTGTAATTATAAGTAATATATATAAATCAATAATTAAAGAATTAATAAAAATGTAACTTTGTTCTCTCTTTACATCTTTCTCCCACTTCCTCTTTACCTCTTTCTCCCCTTTCCTTTTTACCTCTTTCTCCCCTTTCCTTTTTACCTCTTTCTCCTCTTTCCTTTTTACCTCTTTCTCCTCTTTTCTTACCTCTTTCTCCCCTTTCCTTTTTACCTCTTTCTCCTCTTTTCTTTTTACCTCTTTCTCCCCTTTTCTTTTTACCTCTTTCTCCCTTCTCCTCTTTACCTCACCATTATAAGGGGAAAGGTTTTGTGTTGGTAAATCTGGAGCAACTGAATCCTCCAAACCATTCCAACCAACAACAGAACACTACAGTACTAAATTTTGCTCTTCTGGTCCTGTTTGTTTCCTGTCACACTTTGGAGGAATCAACAAGGTACTCCAATGTAACAAAAAAGAATTACAGGTACCACTATTTAGGCCCGGAACACATACTGTACATGTTTTATGTCCGACAAATAATTTTCCTTGTGTGGCTGATAATGATAATAGTGATTTGTGGTTGTTGTTGTTGCAGAGTATGTATGTTGCAGCATATATGTTGCAGTGTGTGTATGTTGTTGCAGCATATATGTTGCAGAGTGTATGTTATTGTAGAGTATGTATGTTGTTGCAGTGTGTGTATGTTGTTGCAGTGTATGTTGTAGTGTGTGTATGTTGTTGCAGATTATATGTTGCAGAGTGGCCTGTGTGTATGGCTGGCAGTGGCACATAAATGACAGGTCCAGTGGTGGCTACAATGCCTATCTATACTGTAGCTCTGATGCCTCATTCTCTCTGGGAACTCCACCCAAGGGGATGGCCACGGCAGATGCTGACACACTTACTGCTGTGTATGTGTTGGCTTTAAAACAATGAAAACTTATGACAAGCCACGTCCCCCAGTACTGTGTGTGTGATCTTTGCACGGTGTAGAGAGAATGTAAGGTGAGGAGTTTGTAAAGAAGGTGTACGATAGTGAAGTTGTGGCACCTGGTGTGAGAGGCAGACCACCGATTAGATGGCAGAACATGAGAGCGAGAGAAGTGTGAGGGGGGAGGGGGGATGGAGAAAGTAAAGAGGGAGTGTTGGAACAGAGTGGAAGAGTTTGTGAGGGAGAGAAGTGTGAAGGGGGGAGGGGGGATGGAGGAAGTAAGGGAGGAGTATTGGAACAGGGACAACTGGACACTTCTGCCATGGCCAACCCCTTTGGTGAGAGTTCCTGGAGGGAGTGAGGCATCAGAGCTATAGATAGATAGATAGATAAATAGATAGATAGATAAATAGACCACAAAGCATCTCAGTGTGTCCCAAATCTTACCTCTCTATTCCCTTGCATCAGTCTCACCTCATCTGAAGCCGTTGTTGTTGGGAAGCTAACAAACCAACCAATACCACCGTGGAATCAACCCCAATACCTTACCCCTCTATTCCCCAAACCTTACCTCTATTTTCCCCAAACCTTACCTCTCTTTTCCACAAACCTTACCTCTCTTTTACCTCCTCTCTTTTCCACAAACCTTACCTCTCATTCCCCCCTCACTTTTTCCCCTCTATTCCCCAAACCTTACCTCTCTGGACACCCTCTCTTTTCTCCAAACCTTACCTCTCTTTCCACTCTCTATTCTCACCTCATCCGATGGGGTTGATTTGTCGGTGTGTGTGTTGTGTAGTTCCCTCTTATCACCTTCTATGACACAGGGAGCTTCTCCGTGTTTCCATTCATACGTCGTTACATTGCCGTGCTCTGTGGAAACATATTGCACACACACACACACAAGCACACACACACACACACACATACACACACACACACACACACAAGCACACACACACACACACACACACACACACACACACACACACACACACACACACACACAAGCACACACACAAGCACACACACAAGCACACACACACACACAGTTTGTAAATGTTATAATTATAAGATCTGTTGTTGAAATGTTTTGTATATGATCAATAATTGTTCAAAATGCTATAATATCAAGTAATAATAATAACAAGAATAATAGATACTAATTATAATAATAATAATACTGTAAAATTAATGTTAAAAATAATAACAATAATACTATAATAGTAATAATAATAATAATAAAAACAATAAAAATAAAAATAACAATAATAATCATAATACAAATAACAATAACAAAAATAATAACAAGAATTAATAGTAATAACAACAATAATAAAAAGAATAAAAAAACAATAAAAATAAAAATAATAAAAATAACAACAACCTCCTCCTCACCAATAATAACAATAACATTAATAACAATAACAAAATCACAACAAAAATCACAACAACCTCCACCTCCTCAATAATAACAATAACAAAATAATAACAATAACAAAATAACAACAATAACAACATTAATAATAACAATAACAAAATAATAACAATAACAAAATAATAACAAAATAATAACAATAACAACATTAATAATAACAATAACCACCACCTCCTCCACCTCCTTCCTCACCAATAACAAACTTGAGGAGTGGAGTACATTCTGAGGCCAGATGAGGGAGTGTGTAGGAGAGGAAGTCGGAGTAGTATTGCCGTGCCGAGCCCAGACCTTTACACTCCTCGGCGATCACCCTGAAGTCTTCCGGCAGCGTCTTCAGCAGGCTCAGCAACTCACACTTCACCTGTGGGTTCATTAGGGGTTAGGAGGGGGTGGGGGGGTGCAGAAGTATGGAGACAGGCTTGGGGAGGGGTGGGGGTGTGGGGGGGTTGATTAGGGGTTAGGAGGGGGGAGGTGCAGGAGTAGGCTTAGGGGTGGGTGGGAAAGTAGGGGACAGGCTTAGGGAGGGGTGGGAGTAAGGGGGTGAGAAAGTAGGGGACAGGCTTAGGGAGGGGTGGGAGTAGGGGTGTGTGAGAATAGGGGACAGGCTTAGGGAGGGGTGGGAGTAGGGGGTCAGGCTTGGGGGGGGGCTGGGGGTGCTCGTGAATAGGGGACAGGCTTGGGGGGGTTTTGGGGTGTGTGGGAAAGTAGGGGACAGGCTTAGTGGGGGTTTAGTGGTGTGGAAGTAGGGGACAGGCTTAGGGGTGGTTTGGAGGTGCGGGAACAGGGGACAGGCTTGGTAATAAAGATTTTGCAGCACTTCATAATAATAAGTACATACATACATTCATTAGACACACATAATATTTCACATACAGTTGACAAAATATGAATTGTGACAAATCTTGATGTAACTTTAACCCTAGTAATATTCACAACTATATGTAGGGACTATAAGCATGTATAACAGAAGGAACTATACATATCATTCTTTAATACATATTCACAACTATATGTATAAGTATGTATAATAGAAGGGAATATACATATCTTTCTGTAATACATATTCACAACTATAATTATGTATGTATAAGCATGTATAACAGAAGGAAATATACATATCT
This sequence comes from Petrolisthes manimaculis, assembly GCA_034508575.1. Lineage (NCBI taxonomy): Eukaryota > Metazoa > Arthropoda > Malacostraca > Decapoda > Porcellanidae > Petrolisthes > Petrolisthes manimaculis. Next base: position 583,898 of record JAWZYT010000072.1, on the reverse strand, counting down.
TTCTGTAATACATATTCACAACTATAATTATGTATGTACAGTATAAGCATGTATAACAGAAGGAAATATACATATCCTTCTATAATACATACTTATAATCCCTATAAACAACTACGGACATTAATATATTTAATGTTGTATCAATATAGCCTCTGGTTAACACAGTGGTAGGGTGGGTGTGGGGTGTAGGGTGGGTGTAGGGTGGGTGTGGGGTGGGTGTGGGGTGTAGGGTGGGTGTAGGGTGGGTGTGGGGTGTAGGGTGGGTGTGGGAGGGGTTTGAGTTGACTGACTGAGGTGTTCCTGCCGACACGCACATAGCCGAAGCTGACTCGGGTGTCATGTGTGTGTGTGTGTGTGTGTGTGTGTGTGTGTGTGTGTGGTGAGGTCTGTGTGTCACTCATCATCATCATCCATGTAATGTGTTGCTATACAGTTGTGTTTCATATACATAGTGTGTCACCATTCCTTTTTTGGCAACTATATATAAATAATCCCAGAAAAAAATGAGTTTATTGTAATTCTGACCTTCCCCCCTTACAAAAAAATAATCTTTACATTCGATTCTACGCCATAAAAGTCAAAATAAACACGATATATTATTACTTATTCTTTCACTGTTACCAGAAACAAGACATATTATTATTATTTTTCCTTACACTGTTGCCAGAAACAAGACATATTATTATTATTTTTCCTTACACTGTTGCCAGAAACAAGACATATTATTATTATTTTTCCTTACACTGTTGCCAGAAACACGAGATATTATTATTATTTTCCTTACACTGTTGCCAGAAACAAGATATATTATTATTTTCCTTACACTGTTGCCAGATATGCCGATGCGTTTGCAGGCCTTCACGTATCTCTTCTTGGCCTCCGTGATTCCGTTCGCAAGTTCTTGGTATTTGGCATCGCAGTCCTGTAAGGAGAGAGAGAGAGAGAGAATCACATTACATAGGTACAGAGAGAGAGAGAATCGCATTAGGTACAGAGAGAGAGAGAGAATCGCATTAGGTACAGAGAGAGAGAGAATCGCATTAGGTACAGAGAGAGAGAGAATCGCATTAGGTACAAAGAGAGAGAGAATCGCATTAGCTCCAAAGAGAGAGAGAATCGCATTAGGTACAGAGAGAGAGAGGGAGAATTGCATTAAGTACAGAGAGAGAGAGAGAGAGAGAGAGAGAGAGAGAGAGAGAGAATCACATTAAGGACCCTGTGATTGTGTATGAAAATTGGAGGCTTCCGATTCCTCCTGACTATACCATGAAACAAACAAGCTCCTTCCATATAGGTGTGTGTGTGTGTGTGTGTGTGTGTGTGTGTGTGTGTGTGTGTGTGTGTGTGTGTGTGGTGGCAATATTTGAATGACTCAGTTTTCTCTAATTTTCTGACTACATAACACACAGGGTGCTTAAGTTAAGTTAGTGAGTTTCTTAAGGAAATGGTAGTATAAATTTGGTACAGTAGAAGATATAAAAAATTATTAAATATATTGATATAAAATTTTAAAACTTATCACATAATTATATTCCATTAAGACCGGTTCAGTAAATCATTATACACACATTATACACTATACATACATTATATAATACTCACAGTTTGTTTTTTGTTACTATCCGTTATCATTTTCCTCATGAATGGAATTTCATATTGTATATTGCGAGCTAAGAGGTGACCAGCTTCTGCAAGGTATATGTTCTCTCTCTCATATAACTTTATTACCTCCTGCCAGTCCTGTAATAATAATAATAATAATAATAATAATAATAATAAGTAGAATGATTAGAATAGTATATACAGTAATAATAATAATAATAATAATAGTAATGATAATAATAATATTAATAATACTATAATACTAGAATAATATAGTAATGATAATAATAATAATAATTAATAGAATAATTAGAATAGTATATATAGTAATAATAATAATAACAACAATAATAATAATAATGATAATAAAAACATTGTCTCATAATATTTTACAACCTCCTGCCAATCCTGTTAGAGTAATGACAGAATATAGTAATAATGTGTGTGTGTGTGTGTGTGTGTGTGTGTGTGTGTGTGTGTGTGTTTGTGCGCGTGCGTGCGTGCGTGTGTGCGTGCGTGCGTGCGTGCATGCATGCGTGCGTGTGTGTGTGTTTCAAGTGCATCTAAATCAAGTACAGTCTATTTCCAGAGTGTGTGTATATTTCCAAAGTGTGTGTATATTTCAAGTGTGTCTATTGTAAGCATGAGTCTATTTCAAGAATGTGTGGGTATATTTCAAGTATAAATATGTGTATGTGTTTGTGTTTCAAGCATGTGTGTGTGTGTGTGTGTTCTAAGCAAGTGTGTATATTTCGAGAATGTGTGTGTGTGTTCCTAGCATGTGTGTGTATATTTTAAGTATAAGTGTGTGTGTGTGTATATATATAATATTAATATAACCCTCCCCATACCTTCATTCTCTGAGAGCCATACCAACCCAGGAAGTTCTTACTGTCCTTCTCTGTCTCCTTCAGAATCTCTATGATCTTCTGACAGTGGAAGTAATTGATAACTGAAAACAAAATATATTATATACAGTAATTGTAATGACTGTATGTATGTATAGGGGAGGTGGCCGAGTGGTTAGTGTTCTGGACTCATACCATAGAGGTCGGGAGATCGATCCTCTCAGGTGAGGGCCTGAGAATATTTACTCTTCCGATTTGAGTGTCAGGCACTAACTATAAGGCCACCGAACGTCATAAAACACCCTCACTGGTACCATAACAGCTGCAGTATTTGGGAATTACCCTCACTTCCCTCTCTCTGTGGCTGGGTACCAGTTCGGAAGTCGTGACGTGTGTGTGTGTGAGCAGCAGTTGATCTGGGCCACGATAACGGGCTTGATTAAGCCTATGTCCAGTGTCGGATCATATAAAAAAAAAAAAAAAAAAAAAAAATATATGTATGGAAAGAAATATATATACAGCACTTGTGTTACCGTATATATATTATCTCCTGACAGTGAAAGTAATTGTTAACTGAAAAGAAAATATATATACAGTAGAACCTCGTTTATCCGGCATTCATAACAACGGCACCCTCATAACAACGACACCGATCGACTCAGGCCAAATAATGGTTAAAAATGAATAAAATCATGAAAATCGGCTAATAAATGGTTCAAATACGGCGCGCTACGCATTTGCGGCACCCCTGCGTCATCTGGTGGTAGAACGGTGGTACTACCGAGTCAAATATTTACCGCCATAACCCTGTGTCGAGTGCCACATATTATACACCACCGTGTGCCAATGTTATTGGACTATTGGACAAGTTATTCGGTAAAAACATGCCTAAGGAAGACAAGGGTCGTAAACGTAAGGGGCTAACCCTTAAGCAGAAGCTAGATATCTGCCAACGGCTTGAAAAACATGAGTCCAGACACTCTATCATGCAACAATATGGCTGTTCTTCTTCAACAATTTACGATATTAAGAAGCAGTCTGAGAAGCTTAAGACTTTCTTCACCAAGACAGAAGACAACAAGGGAATGGAAAAGAGGCAGACGCTTCGACCAGCCAAACTAAAAGAGTTAGATCGAGCCCTATTTGAATGGTTTAAGCTTAAAAGATCCGAGGGCGCATGCATATCTGGGCCACTCCTGACGGAGAAGGCGATAGAGTTCCATACCAAGTTGGGTATACAAGAGCCCTTATGCTTATAAAACAATGTTTGATAAGATAGGGTGTATTTATTAGGGTTTTGGCAATTCTATAAGAGTAACTCTCACAACATCGGCAAAACGGGTTATCCGGCATACGCTCTCCCCCGAGCGTGCCGGATAAACGAGGTTCTACTGTATATACAGTAATTGTGTTATACATATGGATACTATTTATTTATTTATATACTGTATGTATGTATGTATGTATGTATCTATCTATAGCTCTGATGCCTGGTTCTCTCCGGGAACTCCTTCCAAGGGGGTGGCCACGGCAGAAGTGTGTCCAGTTGTCCCTGTTCCAACACTCCCTCCTTACTCCCTACTCTGTCCCTCATGTTTCTCTCCTATACATACTCTTCTACTCTGTTCCAACACTCCCTCCTTACTCCCTACTCTGTCCCTCATGTTTCTCTCCTATACATACTCTTCTACTCTGTTCCAACACTCCCTCCTTACTCCCTACTCTGTCCCTCATGTTTCTCTCCTATACATACTCTTCTACTCTGTTCCAACACTCCCTCCTTACTCCCTACTCTGTCTCTCATGTTTCTCTCCTATACATACTCTTCTACTCTGTTCCAACACTCCCTCCTTACTCCCTACTCTGTCCCTCATGTTTCTCTCCTATACATACTCTTCTACTCTGTTCCAACACTCCCTCCTTACTCCCTACTCTGTCCCTCATGTTTCTCTCCTATACATACTCTTCTACTCTGTTCCAACACTCCCTCCTTACTCCCTACTCTGTCCCTCATGTTTCTCTCCTTTACATACTCTTCCACTCTGTTCTGCCATCTAACTGGTGGTCTGCCTCTCACACCACGTCCCACAACATCACTTCCATACATCTTCTTTACAAACTCCTCACCTTGCATTCTCTCTACATGTCCAAACCACCTCAGTGTATTACACACGCATACACAATCTCAACACATACAAACACATACCCAACACACACACACACAAAAAAAAAACACTTGCACACACACACACACACACACAACCAATCCCAACAAACACACACACATACATGTTCCCGAGAGCAGTTTAGTGACTTGTGGATGTTCGGGCATGTCCTGGATGGCTCGGTTGATCTTCATCCGCACCAAACGTACGTCATCCGGCCATTCCCTCTTGACGTGGCGACGGGTGATGAGCCAGTCAACCAACTTGCCTACGTGTATGTCGATGGGCACGTCATCTTCCTGGGTATAGTAATAATAATAATAATAATAATAATGATGATGATGGTAGTAATAAAAAATAATAATAATGATACAGTATATAATAGTAATGATAATAGTAATGATGGTAATAATAATGATAGTTATAATAATAATGTTGATAGTAATAAAAATAATAATAATGATAGTAATAATATTAGTATTGATGATGATGATAATAATGATACTACTACTAATACAACTATTAATAATGATAATGATAATAATAATAATGATAATAGTAATGATGGTAATAATAATAATGATGATGATAATAATTATACTACTACTACAACTAATAATAATGATTATGATGATGATAGTAATACTACTACTACTACTACAACTATTACTGATGATAATAATGATAATAGTTTGCCCAGGTTAGGTCCTGGTAGTCTGTCCAGGTTAGGTCCCAGTAGTCTGCTGTGGTCTAGGTTAGGTTAGGTTAGGTCAGGTCAGACTAATTCCCAAATTATGTTAGTAAAACAGGGACATCTCTGAGACAAACGCCATAGATGAAAAGTATGTTAGAATGGTCCAAACTAGTGGGTAATGATACAAAAATATACAATATAGTGAACACAGTTATTCTGTATATTTACCAAAAATTGTCTTAGAATGGTGGGTAATGAAGGTAGAAAAACCATACGCAATAACGGTAATTCTTTCAATAAATACCGAAAAACCGTACGTAATAACGGTATATAATTCATTCAATATTTACCATGAAATATATATAAGCAAGAATACAAGTCAAATAAAAGCAGAAATACAAGTCAAAATTACGAAACCATAACAATACTTACATTCATGACTACCTTATCTTTTCTCCTGTATTTAACGTGTTGTAATAAACGATAACAAAGCCTGTGTTGTAGTGAATTATAGAGCCTGTGTTGTTATGGTATTATTAAGTTGTGTGTTGCTTCTAAATCCTCAATAACACAACCACAACACCTAAAAACAACAACACAAAACAATAACACACAACAACAGCTGCTGGTGGTTTGTTTTGATTCTGCAGTGCACAGGGAAGGTGGGAGTGGGACCGTCTTGAACTCTGTGGGGGTTTAATTTTCATCATTATTTTTGTTTTTTTATGTGTTTTTGTGCCATTATTTTTAGTTTTTTATGTGTTTTTGGGTCGTTATTGAATGTTAGTAGTGTTTACTGTTATTATTTTATCCAATAATCATGCTGTTTTTTTTTTTTCAATATATATGTAAATATTGTCGTAATAAATGGCCACGGAAGATTACTATAAATAGTACCGTGTTATTTATGTTTTTTTTTATATGTTTGGGTCAATATTTAGTTGTAATAAAGCCTAGAATTGCATTTAATTTCATCATTATACCTACTAACCATGCTGAGTCTTCATTATATATCATTATTTCGCAAAATATGGTGACCCTGATAAATTTTAGTTTGTCTGTAATAATATGACGTGTAGTCCTGGAAGCGGATGGGGACAGCTGGCCATTTTTTGACTCCACTCACCCATATTTTACCTTCCTACCTACCACCCACACACATCTTACCTACCTACCTACCTACCACACACATCTTACCTACCTACCACCTACATCATACCTACCTACCTACCTACCACACACATCTTACCTATACCTACCACCTACATGTTACCTACCTACCACCCACATTTTACCTACCTACCTACCTACCACCCACCCACATCTTACAAGGAAATTTAAGTGAAAAAAGATGTAGTTTGTTGACAGGCAGACAGTAAAATATTATTATTATCTGCTTGTCAACAAACTATAACTTTTGCTCACTTTCCTTCCTGTTGTAGGTATCTCGCAAGTAGCGAGGCGTACCAGATTCACGTGTGGTCATCTGTACTTCTTGTTATTTCTCTGTAACGTTATAATACGGTCTGTGGGTTGGTGTGTAAGCTATCACCTTCTCTTTTACTATATTTTTTGCATAAAATAAACTATTCATTCATTAATCAATTCATTCTTTCATTCATACTCCTAGGAAAAGTTTGCGAGAAGAGGTAATGCTCTAGCTGGAAACAGCGATATTTAATGGGTTTAAGTATTTTTGATAATATACAGAATTGGATAATTTTATGTAGTTATCATATATGGAACAAATTCAAGTCTCTTTCTGGCTATGATTATAGGATATATGAGAAAATAAGACCATAATTATAATGGTGCGGGAATGGAGTACAGTTGGCCAATATGCCACAAATATGGTAACAGTGTGTGTGTGTGTGTGAAGGAGGTATTGCCAATGCTTATTTTAATGCAGTGTGTCTGTGTGTAAAGAGTAACCAGTGTCTATTTTAATGCTCTATGTATGTGTGTGTGTGTGTGTGTGTGTACATGTAGTAGGTATATAGGTAGCCAGTTATAAATCGGTACCCCATATATGCAAAAAAAAAAAAAAAAAAAAAAAAAAAAAAAAAAAAAAAAAAAACAAGTATGCCAGGAAACACCAGCAGATGAAGGGACCCTGTGAATCTGTGATGTAGTCAGAAAATTGGAGGTAAAGTCATGGTCTAATGTACTGCAACACCTTCCAATGAGATGGCTTCGAAATATGATCCGAAACTATAGCTGTTGGTGTGTGCAATTTTGGTTCATAAAATTAACTCAAATAGCTCGCTTTTATTCACCAGGTTGCAGTACATTAGACCCATTAGACCATGACTTTACACGAGCCCTTCAAATATTGCCATGAAACACCACCTGTATGGGAGGAGCTTTGTTTCGTAGCATGGTCAGGATGAATCGGAAGCCTCCAAGTATCATATGCAATCACGGGGTCCTTAATTAACTAAAATAATGGTAACCTGTGTTGCCCGGAAGAGCCTAGTTTGAAGGAATTGGTTGCTCCAGATTTACCACCAATGCTACTTCTCCCTTAAGGATCCTGTGATCATATATGAAAATTGAAGGCTTCTGATTCCTCCTGATTATACCACGAAACAAACTCCTTCCATATAGGTGGTGTTTGTGGTAATATTTAAAGGACTTGTTTACCTCCAATTTTCTGACTACATCACAGGGTCCCTTATTTAATGATTCTTTAATTGGTGAATCACAAGGCTACTGATTCCTCCTAATTATACCTGAAAACAGATGCTCCCAATGGATTTAATAGGGGATCTGTTGTTTTGTGGCATAGTTTGGAGGAATCTCTGACATTCCAATTCACCGACAAGAGAACCTCCCTTTAATCAAGCAGTTAACATATTCATTTTATCAGATAGAAAACCTGTGTGTGGATAAGAGCCATAAATTAATTGACTGAATAATTAGATAATAATATTCAGACTGGTGCAGTGCGAGTCAAATGTAATTCTTATGTATGGTATGGAAGTAGAGTGAGACAGACAAGTTAGAGGTGGGGCAGAATTGAGTAGCGAGAATGGCACTGAATGCACCAAGGTATGCAGCAATAGCAGCTTTTAAAGTTGATATGGGATGGAGTACATTCAGAGAAAGACTGCTGGACTGGTGAAAGCGAACCTTAGATACAAAGTAAGACTGGAATGAATGGAGGATACAAGACTGACAAGAAATGTTTATATGTGGAACATTAGAAATAGCAAATGGGGGAAGTGTGAGAGAATGGTATGGTAGAGAAAAACATCTCAATTTAATGAAATCCCTTGCAGGTGATAGATGGGGTGCAGACAAGAATATCCTTCTTAAGTTCTATTACATATAGGCTACATCTGGAGTTGCTTGGACTATGAATGTGAGGTATATGAAGCGGCCTCACCTTCAATACTTCAAAAATTGGAGGTCATTCAAAGTTTTGCTTTAAGGGGGTGTGGGAATAGGGGGACAGGCTTGGGGGTTTTGGGGGTGCAGGAGTTGGGGGACAAGCTTGGGTTTTTGGGGGGGTTAGAGGGGTGGGTGAATAGGTAGACAGGCTTTCTACCCATTCCAAGCCTGTCCCCCTATTCCCGCACCCCCCCAGTCCCTACCCTAGCCTATCCCCTACTCCCACACCCCCTTAAGGATTGCCCTGGGAGCATTTAAGTCCTCCCCAGTCACAGCCCTTCAGGTAGAATCCTCCCTTTCTTCACTGTCACACCGACGCTCCAACTTAATTGTTTGCACGTACACTAAACTTGTAACATCCCCTTCACTCCTCCAAAAATATGACAGTAAACCGCTCCTTTGCCCCCTGCCATATCAAGCTTACATGCCTTTTGTAGAAAGAGCCCTTTCCTTCTTTGCTACTATCCGGGATACTTCACTTCTTTTTCTCTTCTGGGCCCTTGGTTCCCTATATCTGCTCTAATTTCTTGAACTCTTCATACAGATATACATTTCCTATCCCTACTCCTTACAAGATACAAACACCACATTCAAATATATACTCGTATTTAATCAATGGATCACTCAAAACCTATAGTTGTAAGGATGAATGTAATTAGCTGAAGCCAATAATATCCATCCAAACAACGACTATAAATATAAAATACGAGTGTTTACTTGGGAGCAGCTGCCAGACATTGCCACACACCACCAAATTTGGTTGCAGTCGGCAGCATAAATTCGCGTCCATCTCATGAACTTAATATTGCTAATGTGACCAGATAGTTGCATTCTGAACCAGTTTCTATTCCAACAACATACGTAATTTACCACATGAAAACTATATCTGTCATCTCTATATTAAAATTGTATTACTGTACATCACTTTGGCTAATACAAACGCAGGTAGAACTTATACTGTCGACTGTACTTAATAATGCTAATATGACCAGATAGTGGTATTCTGAACCAGTTTCTATTCCAACAACATATTCAATTTACCACATGAGAAGTATTGTATATATGTATGTCATCTCTGCATTCAAATTGTGTTACAACATCACCATAGCCCATACTGTACAGTTGCCAAAAAATGTTTTGTTACAAATCTTGATGGAACTTAATTTAACCATATCAAAATTGCCAATAATTCAGATTTTTTTTTTAAATAATAATAGAATTAACGTAAAAAAAAGCTTAGTATCGCATTATAATATTTCTTTATTTAAACAAACTACCATAACCTGTTGTAAAGATTAATTAAACACATTATTTATGGAAGACTGCAATGCTCACAACAACACAACATACTGTACACTCTCTGAGGGCAATGTGGGAAAGCCCGGTTCAGGCCACGGCTTCCCTCAGGGGCTCGGGGTTGCTCGGCCACACCACTTGAGGAACTTCAACAACAACTTATTATAGGCTCGTGACTGTATATGCATTATTACATACAAAAGTCTTGCAAAATGTGAATGAAAGTGAGGCTGCCTGTTGAATAAATGCTTGAACCAAATTACAAAGATCAACAGTTTAATTTCCACTTCAGTTTAAGCAGCTACAGTATTTCATTCATTGAGGCTATAAAACTATGGTAGACCCTGGATATAGAATGAATAAATACTTGTATCCACCATTTCATTTTACACTCAGTCCATCAACATTGAAGACCACTATACTGTATGTATGTATTCCCAGACTTCTGTTATTTATTACCACACAAACTAAGTGATTTACTGAGCATATGTTAAAAGGATATAGGTAATTATTATGTGCTAAAATCATTCATCTTAATAATATGGAGGGCCAACTGTACCTGTGTTTTCATGGAGTCTTTAACTTAACTTCCCACCTAAGTTAGATCTAGATGACTGGCTATGAAGTTTTATATTTATGATTCTGTTAATAATGAGTGACAGATCAGCATCATCATCATCATCATCATCATCATCTTCCTCCTCCTCCTGTTTTTTATCCTCCTCTTCTCGTTCACTTTGTTTTCTAGCCTCTTCTTCTAGTTCTAGTTCTCTAATGTTCCCTTGTTTTCCGTTCTCCCCTTCTTGATCTGTAATCTTCTCTTGTTTTCCATATTGCTCTTCTAGTTTACTATCTTGCTTACTATCCTTCTTCTTTACTCTTTGGTTACTCTCCCTTTGTTTACCCTCCACCTCCTCTGGTACCTCTTCTCTCATACCGGTACTCTTAAAAGTCCAGGTTCGTGCCTCCTTGTTCGTCACCTCTCCTCTCATACTCTTAAATGTCCAGGTTCGTGCCTCCTTGTTCGTCACAGTCACAGCGCTTCCCTTCTGATTGATACCTGATGTTACACTGGTCAACCTCTCAGTATACAAGGTTTGGTTATCATTGTCATGTTGTTGTTGTTGTTGTTCTGTCACTTTTGTAGTCTCATTGTAGGTCTTCATGTAATTGTCACACATCTGTTGTTCGCTCACCTTTATACTCTCATTGTAGGTCTTGTTATCTAAGTCATATTGTTGTTCTGTCACTGTTGTAGTCTGAGTGGCAGGCTCTGGTGTGTTAGTTAAATATTTCTTAACAGATATCTGGTGAGTTTGACGAGAGGAGGTGTTCTTTGTTTGCTTCTTGACGTTATCCTTCTTTCTGGCTTTCCCTGTTTTAAAATAAGACATTTGTATGAAAGTTGTATATATTTGTGAGACTACTGTATCTCATTATGCTAAGAAAGTACAAGAGGCAAAATTGAGATGGTTTGGACACATTTTAAGGAGGGAAGAAGAAGAACTGCATGTGGCAAGAGATGTGATGAATATGGAGTGGAAGGGACTCGAAGAAGAGGAAGGCCAAGAACCCGATGGAAAGATTGTATCGACAACGACATGAGAGTGAAAGGAATAATAAATAAAAGAAGTGCACTGGATAGAAAACTGTGGAGAAGACTCATCGAGAACGGCGACCCCGAATAAGGGAAAAGCTGAGAAGAAGAAGATGACCAACAAAGACAATCCCACAAAATCGCTGAGGTTAACTCCACTATTCACCAATCTGATCAAGTACTTACAGCTTATGGCTTATTTTTTTCTTACAGTACCATATAGAAAAAAATAAGTCTATCTCTATTTATCCATAGAAAGACATATTGGTACTTATATTTTTTATATCCTGTAATGAGAAAGTTAGTTAGCGTACACTCACCTTTCTTTCTCGCTGAAATTTTGTCCTCAAACTGTTGAATGAGTTTTGGGAATGAGGACTGGATAAGATGGAAGGGTTCAACAGTGGTGATGTTTGGGTTCAGGTTGAAGTTAAGGTTTGGACAAGACAGTTGCCATTCCACTGAGCAGCATGGTACACCTTGTTTGACACAATGCTTCAATACACTCATAGCCTGTGAAAAATGTCATTACAGTAGTACAGTAGACTCTGAATATATAGTGAATAAATACTTGTATCCACTAACACTTCATTTTACACCCAGTCACTCACTACTAAAGACCATCAAATGTTTTCCCAGGATCGTGTTATTCATTACCATAAAAACTAATTAATTAACTGAGCCTGTGATAAAAGGATGGTGCTAAATGTATTCATCTAATATTGAGAGCCTACTGTAGTTACTTATTTGAACAAAATATAAATGAGTGTCACAATTTGTTTACTCAATGTGTAGTTATTATATTATACCTGTAGTGTTGTGTGGTGAATCTTTACTCACTACAGCTACAAATTAATACAGTAATGAGTGTCACAATTTGTTTACTTATTGTATTCTACCTGTAGCATGGTGAGTGGTGAACCTTCACTCACTACCCAGCGAGTCACGGCTGGACATATCTTCTCCAAGGCATAATCTGCTTCCCAACCTAACTTTCTCATGCACCATTTCTGAAAGACAAATACTGTACAAATATCAAAAAGATCTTCAGTACTGATCTATACTTTGGGACTCTAGTGTGGTGACATGAGATCTTAAATTTGTAGGCTAAAAATGAACTAAATAAGGCAAAGGAGTACTGTATAAGACTCTGTTGTGATGTCCTCCAAGCCCTTAGTCCATGATGGAGTGTAAAGACATCATCATCAACAAATGCTTGACTAATATAGAGGCTGTTGTTCACTTATACCAATTTGGGAACACACATATAACCAGGGGAAGAATGTATAATGCAGCATCGGCTGCTATGTGCGGATTTGGTACTAAAGATGAGGATGAGACCAAAAAAGAGAGGGGAAAAGAGGATAAGAGAATGGAGACTTAAAAACCCTGACATAGAGAGAGAATTACAAGAGAAATTAGCTGAGAGAGTTGATGAGGTTGAGAGCGGATGGAAGGAACATAAAGTTGAGCTAATGGAAGTAGCAAGAGAGGTTTGTGGTGAAACGAATGGGCGAAGATGGAGAGAAAGAGAAACATGGTGGTGGTACGAAGTGAGGGAGGCAATTGCAGAGAAGAAAAGAACTATCAAAGAATGGCAAAGGGACCGAACAAAAGAGAAGAAGAGAGTTTATAGGGAGAAGTCAAGACAGGCAAAGAGGGCGGTAGCAGAAGCAAAGGAAACAGCTTGACAAGAATGGAATAGGAATATTAATAGTGCAGAAAGTAGAAAGAAAATGTTCAAAGTAGCAAAGCAAATGAGGAAGGAAAAGAAAGGATGTGGTTGGAGCCAGATGTGTCAAAAGATGAATACGCAAGCATTTTGGGGGAAGAGCAAGCAGTGAAGGAGAGATGGAGGAAGTATAGTATGTTCAGGAAAAACTGCTAAATTAGGAAAACCCTTAAGAAATAGATGATGCAGACAAAGTAGAAGGGCCAGTGGAGGAGGTTACTGAAGAGGAGGTCAAACGTGCAATGATAAGATGAAACTATGTATAGGGAAGGCGCCAGGACCATCAGGATTGACAGTCGATATAATGAAGGAATCTGGACACATTGGAATAAGAGGGGTGACAAAAGGGTTCAAACAGGTACAGGAAGAAGAGGAGATGCCAGAGGAATGGGGTGAGAGTTTCACAATCCCTATTAATAAAGGGAAAGGAACATGGAATGAATATATGGGAGAAGGTGCTGGAGAAGAGATTGAGGAAGTTAGTTCGGATTGATGAGTGCCAGTTTGGTTTTCATTAGGGAAAGTCAACGATAGATGCAATATACTGTATTTATAATGAGGCAATTACAGGAGAAGTATGCAGAGAAGAAGAAAATGTATCATGTTTTGTAGATCTGGAGAAGGCATTTGACAGAGTTCCAAGAATGGCAATCAGAAGGGCTTTAAGGAGACAAAAAGTTCCCGAGAGGCTGATAAATTTGGTGATGGCTTTGTATGTGAACACCAGATCAAGAGTTAAGATTGGAGTAGGACTATCAGACGAGTTTGAGATAAAGGTGGGAATTCATCAGAGATCAGCCCTGAGTCCTTTGTTCTTTATTGTGGTAATGGAAGAGGCAACAAGGGAGGAGTTGTGGGAGTTGCTATATGATCTGGTGATAACGGCAAGGAGTTAAGAAGAAGCGGTTGATAGGTTCAACAGATAGAAAAGTGGAATGGAAAGGAGAGGCTTGAAGATAAATATGGAGAAGACCCAAGTGTTGGATACAGGAAAGGAATCTATGGAGAGGCAAGACAGGGGAACATTTCCATGTAGCTGTTGTGGCAGAGGAGTGGGTGTTAACTCAATTTTTTGTAGTGGTTGTAACAAGTGGTGTCATTTGAGGTGTTCTGGGTTGAGGAATGTGAATCAGGCAGGAGAGAAAACTACAGGTGTCCAGAATGTGAAAGAGGTGGGAGAGAGCAGAGGGTGGGGAGTGATTCTGAAGGGGGATGGAGGAAGTTTACAGATTGTTGATCAGTTTTGTTACGTAGGGGAGATGCTGTCTTGTGAGTCTGGAGTGGAGGCTGCAGTGAGAACAAGAATAGCAGCTGCATGGCAAAAGTGGAGAGATTACTGGGTTGCTGGTCAACAACAAGCTACCTTTCAGGAGCAGGGTAATGGTGTATGGTGCTTGTGTGAATTAAATGTTACTGTATGGTGCGGAGATGTGGCCAGTAAATAAGGAAGCCGAGAGAAAGATAAAGCAAAATTATTGTAGAATACTGAGATACTGTATATGGCACATGTGAGATGGGAAGATATAGTATCAAATGAGGAGATGTTGAGGTGTGGTGTGGTGTGGCAGATGTGTTAAATATGTTAAGGAGGTTTAGACTGAGATGGTTTGGGCATGTCAAGAGAAGGGAGGGGCATATAATCAGAAGAGCTTTTTAGCTACAAGTACCAGGGAGAAGACCAGTGGGAAGGCCAAGGAAAACCAGGAAGTGTTGTGTGGCAGAGGATGTGAGACTGCTGAATATTGAAGTGGAAAGTGTGTATGACCGCAGGGAGTGGGAGAAACTCATAGCTCGTCCAGCCCCGTAAGGGAATTGGGTCATTAAACATAGATGATGATGATGACTTATATCCAGTAATACAATATATTGTATTAATATTTATACTTGTACTGAGTTTTCCTGCCTATGGATGTAAAGCCCCTGGCTAGTACAGTGGTAACGCGCCTGCCTCGCATCCGTGAGGTCGGCAGATCGAGCCTCGCCCAGGTCCAAGAGTTACAAACTGTTTACTGGGGGGTTACTGCCATGGCTGGGCACCATGGTAGGGAGTTGGGCTTGCCTGGCTGACGTTCAGGAGAGTACCTCATCAGAGGTAGATACCAGAACTAAAACCCTGCAACTTTAACTTTAAAGCATACCAGTAAAGTATGGGGCCATATTCAAGAACATCCATGGTGTACACAAAGGTGGTACCGGTACTATAACTCCATAAAAAAGTAACAGAGCCATTGTACAGGTACACTGTCTTTGTTTACACCACAGATGTTCTTGAATACGACCCATTGACCTACCATAAGTCCCTCCAGATTGGGTCGGTGCCACACAACCTGCTTGATGGGCGGTGAGAGGCGACGTTCAAACTCGTCAATAACATCAGTAAATGGGAAGTCTGGTTCAGCCTCTAACCTCACCCTCACACCACATTCCAAGGCATCATCATTCCTGTACAAACATCCATTATTGTTGCTCAAATCATATTATTTTGTAATATAAATAAGGTGACAAAGAGCCTTTTCCTAATTCAACAATACAATAACACTCCTACATTTACTCATGCTTTATACCTTTATAAGTTTATACTGTGAGGAGCCAGCTATCAAACCATTACACATTTGGTACATTAGAAAACCTTGATTCTTCCCCTAAAGTATGCCAGGAAACATATTGGTATTTATACAGTGATCAGCCAGCTATCCAACCATTACACATTTGGTACAGTCGGCGGCAAGAGTCCTGTCGCCTCACTTGCTTCACCGAGGCACGCGATATTCATAGACTCGAGACTTGGAGAAATTTGGAGGAATCAGCACAGTCAGTTACTCCATATTTACCACCAACACTGTACGGCCAGGCAGCATAAATTCGCGTCCATCTCGTGTACTTAATAATAATGTCAATGTGACCAGATAGTTGCCTTCTGAACCACTTTCTATTCCAACAACATATTTAATTTACCACATGAGAAATATATCTGTCATCTCTGTATTCATCTTGTATTACAACATCACTTTAACCCAGACATGCGTAGGTGGAAATGAAGCCAACTTATGCTGCCTTTGCGCAGTGACAATATCGTAACCAATGAGGTTAGAGGTTTTGCTGCTGTGCGAGTAGCTAAACGCCAGTATTGGGAAAAGCAAGAACCTCGGTGACCTACCCCTCCCCAGGAAGGGTAGGTAAGCCCTACCCCGCCTCCAAGTGGTGACCTCGGGGGTACACCTCCTTATTTTACCTGTGTTTTATTTACTTAGGAGGTGGAGCTAAAGGGGGAGGCGGTGTGGGGGTGAGATTTAGCTTCCCCACATTTAGGTTTTAAGGTTTTTATTGTAATATGGTATTTTAGATTTTTAACTGCATATAGTGAATATTTTAATTTTGTGTGTACATTTTGTGATTGATTTCTTTTTAATTTTTGACCATGTGTTTTTAGTTTTTGACAATGCTGGCGACCCGTGTCCCTCTGGGAATGAGCACTGCATTGGCCTTGCCAGCCATCAGTGGCCCCCCGATGGGGGAGTGGACAACTATGGCTACTGGCGGGGGGGAGTCTCCGGGCTGCCCTGTAGGGGGAGTGGGTGAAAGGGACTGTATGAGAGTTGTGACAATAAATGTGAATGGAATGACAGATATGATTAAGAGAAGAGAGGTTGTGGAATGTTTTAGGAAGGGAAGAGTGGATGTTATGGGAGTGACGGAGACACATGTGAAAGGATGTGGAATGGCTGAGTGTGGGGAGGGAAGGGAGAGTGGAATGTGGGAAGGAATGGAGGGAGGGGTAGTGTGGACGGGTATGAATGAAAAGACTAAAGGAAGAGGGAAGGAAGGGTGTGCGTTGTTGGTGTCTTCGTGGGTGTGGAAGGGAGTGGATGGACATGGGTGGAAGGGATCAAGGATTGTGTGGATGACAGGAAAGATTGGAATGGTAAGGTATGCATGGGTGTGTGCTTATGCACCCGTGAATGAAAGGAGTAAGACTGGGAGAGAGAAGATGAGAGTGTTTTGGGAGGAGCTGATTACATGTTTGAGAGGGATTGATGATGGAAGGAGAGTGGTAATGATGGGTGATATGAATGGAAAGGTGGGAGGTGAAGAAGTGGGGAATGTTGTAGGTAAATGGGGTGTAGAAGGAATAAATGAGAATGGTGAGTATCTGGTGGATGTCTGTGCTGAGAGGGGGTTGTTCTTAGCCAACACTTTCTTTCAGCACGGGATGATCCACCGGTACACATGGCAAAGAAGGGATGAGAGAGGAGAACAAAAGAGTCTGATTGATTATGTGGCAGTAGATGAAAGGTTGAGGAAGGATGTATTGTGATGCGAAAGTGGTGAGAGGAATGGTCCATTGCTCCGACCATTATGCGGTGTTGGTGAGGATGAAGGTCAGAGTTAAGTGGGAGTATAGTAAGAGGGGTGAAGGGGTGAGGAATAGGAGGGAGGTGGCTAGCGGGAAATTGGATGTAGCAGAGTATAGGGAGGAATATAAGAGGAGGGTGAGTGAGGTGCTGGGGGATGCAAGGATGGGGATACGAGAGGGAATGGGAGTGAATGATGTGTATGAAGTGTTTAAGATGAGTGTAGTGAGGACAGCAGTAGAGGTAGTAGGGTATAAGTCACAGAAGAGGGGTAAGAAAGGGAGTGCTTGGTGGTCAGAAGAAGTGAAAGATGCAATAGAGAAGAAAAGGAAGGCATACAAGAGAACTTTACAGAGGAATGTGTCGGAAGAAGTGAGAGAGAGATGGAAGAGAGAATATAATGTATGTAAGAGACAAGTGAAAAGGATAGTGAGTGAGAGTAAAAGGAGAGTGGATGAGGAGTTTGGAAGGAAACTGAATGAAAAGTTTAAAGAGAACAAGAAACTATTCTGGAAGGAGGTTAAAAGAGAAAGAGGAGAAGGAAAATCTGGTAGTGTGAGAATGAAGAGAGAGGATGGAGTTGCCGTGAGTAGAAGTGAGGAAGTGAAAGAAGTGTGGAAGAGGCATTTTGATAGTTTGATGAATGAGGGGACAGGAGGGGAGGCAGTGGTGACATGCATGGGAATGGAGGCAGGTTGTAGACGACAGGATGCTCAGGGAGAAGTAGGAAGGGAAGAGATTAGGAAAGCAATTGGCAAGTTGAAGATGGGAAAGGCACCGGGGGTGGATGGGATAACTGCTGAAATGTTAAAGTATGGGGGGGAGGTAGTGGTGGAGTGGATGGTGCTTATAATTATGTACACTGGCATGGAGGCAGGGAAAGGTGCCAGAGGATTGGAGGAGGGCTATAATTGTACCTTTGTATAAGGGGAAGGGGAGTAAGGAGGAGTGTGGTAGTTATAGGGGAATAAGCCTTCTTAGTGTACCGGGGAAGGTGTATGGAAAGGTTCTAACTGAGAGACTGATGGAAGTGACAGGGAATAAAGTTGGGGAGGAACAGGGAGGGTTCAAAAAGGGTAGAGGATGTGTGGACCAGATATTTGCATTAAAATCGATAGTGGAGAAATATATAGGGAAGGGTAAGAAGTTGTATGCTGCCTTCATGGACTTGGAGAAGGCATACGATAGGGTTGATAGGAGAGCTATGTCAGAGGTGTTGAGAATATATGGTGTTGGGGGATCTCTACTGAAAGGTATTGAGGCTTTTTATACAGATGCAAAAGCATGTGTGCGGGTAGAGGGTGATCTGAGTGAGAGTTTTAATATTAGTGTAGGGCTGAGACAGGGATGTGTTATGTCACCATGGTTGTTCAATATATATATGGATGGTTGTATGAGAGAGATGAAAGCCAAAGTGAATGGTCTGGGGGTGAAGTTGAGGCTGAATGAAGTAAATTGGTCCTTGGCGGCAAGTTTGTTTGCAGATGACACTGTGTTGATGGCTGAGAGTGAAAGGGAGTTACAGAGAGTGGTGGATGAATTTCAGTCTGTGTGTAAACGAAGGAAACTGAAGGTGAATGTGGGTAAAAGTAAAGTGATGGTGTTTGAGAGAGCAGGAACTGAAGTGATTGACTTTGCTACACCTTACAGAGTGGAAGTACCAACTGGGACTAAGTGTGAGATAACCCTGAGGGGTGAGAGGATGGAGGAAGTGAAGGAGTTTAAGTACCTGGGGACAGTTATGTGTAAATATGGAAGTATGGAAGGAGAAATTAGGGAGAGAGCAGTGAAGGGTAGACAGGTCATAGGATCACTGGGGAGGATAATGAAAGGTAGAAGTGTGAGTATGGAAGTGAAAAGGGGACTACGAAATAGTATAATCTTGCCAACACTGACGTATACGTCGGAGACATGGACATGGAGTAGGGTTCATCAGTCAAGAATAGGTGCTGTGGAAATGAGTTACTTGAGAGGTACATGTGGACTGACAAGGTGGGATGGAGAAAGTAATGAGAGTGTGTATGAGAGGTGTGGTATGAGTGAGAAGGCAATTGGTATTGAGTGTGGAGTGGTTGAGAGAGTGAAACGTAATACTTTGAGGTGGTTTGGACATATAGAGAGAATGCAAGGTGAGGAGTTTGTAAAGAAGGTGTATGGAAGTGAAGTTGTGGGATGTGGCGTGAGAGGCAGACCACCAGTTAGATGGCAGAACAGAGTGGAAGAGTATGTATGAGGGGGAGGGGAGGGCTTGAACAAGTAAGGAGGGAGTGTTTGAACAGGGAAGACTGGAGACTTTTCTGCCGTGGCCACCCCCTTCGGGGGGAGTTCCCGGAGGGAACGAGGCGTCAGAGCTATAGATAGATAGATAGATTCCTCCAAAGTATGCTAGGAAACAGGACCTGAAAAGCAAAACTAATGGTGTTCTGTTGCTTGGAATACTTTGGAGGATGCAGTTGCTCCAGATTTACCAACACAAAATTTCCCCCTTAAGGTCCCTGTGATGATGTGTGAGACTTGGTAGCTTCTGATTCCTCCTAACTATGCTACAAAACAAGCTCCTTTCATATAAGTAGTGTTTCGTGGCAATATTTGAGGGACTCGCTTACCTCCAATTTTCAGACTACTGCGTGGACAGGGGCTCACACATATTCAGAGATGTAGCACCACTGTGATTATTTAACTTGAAACAATCCATGTGTGTGAGATGGAGTATCCTCGATACACTAGTACATGAAGTAAACTTTGTTGCTTAAGGAACTGAATCACTTAAATCTCTTAAACATGTGAGCCCCTGTACAACGCAGCAGTGCTGGCGACTGTACCATTATTAAAATTCTGACCCATTCTTCCATTTTGTGGAGCTCAGTTTAATATTGTGATGGTCAGTGCTGGGATCTCCTGCCCACAACTTCAACCTGCAAGGAAATAAAATAGTGATGAAATCAATAAATACTGTACATTGGTATACATTTGTGTGTTGTTGTTGTAGTTCCTCAGACTGTCTGTCCAAGCAGTCCCAAGTCTGGTTGACTGATGCCAACATATGTGTGTGTGTGTGTGTTGATGCCACCACCCAGTTCCTATGTTAACAGTTCCTTATTCAATTCTCTCTATCTTTCAGTTAATAATCAACATACTATATAATACATTTGGTAGTTTCTATAATACAGTATTACAATGATAACAACCATGTATATGTGAGTAAGGGTTAATAACTTGCCTGGCTATGGGGTTATTTTCTCCTTGTCTGTGAACCAGCTGTATAAACTTGAGTGCCGTGTCCTTACCAATGCCTGGCACACCTTGAGGTCGGTAGTCACAGCCAAGCAACAGTGCCAACATTATCATGTCACCCCTTGTTAGATCCAGATGAGCCTCTATCAAGTCCACACTAAATAAATATAATAATAAATGAGCCTCCATTAAGTCCACACTAAATAAATATAATAATAAATGAGCCTCCATCAAGTCCACACTAAATAAATATAATAATAAATGAGCCTCCATTAAGTCCACACTAAATAAATATAACAGATGTGCTTCCCATCCACCAAGTCTACACTAAATAAGCATATTACTTATAGACAGTAATTGAGATAATCACGGTTTTCCCAGACGAGCCTCCACCAAGTTCACACTAAATAAAAGATATTCATAGATAATATATTCATAGACAATCGTTATTTTTATTTTACCACTTTTAAACCCCATATGAACCTATAACACATCCATGTTATATAAATATATTTATAGACAAAATACATTTTCAACACTACTGATAGACTTTGGATATACTGTACAGTACAATAAATTAAGACCACTTTATTTTACACTCAGTCCCTCATTGAACATCACCAAATGTTTTTCCAGGCTTCTGTTATCTATTACCATACACACTAAGTGATATACTGAGCCCATGTATATGAATATACATTATTTATTGTATCTATAGACAATAATAATTTTCAGCACTATTCAGTAATCTCTCGTTTTCTATATGTTACCTGTATTTTTCGAGTGTAGCCTTGGAGTGGCTTGCTGTGAAGTTACGGAAAACTGTCTTGCCACCGTAGAGAAAGACATCACTGTCCTGGCTGATGACCCCGTCCACTACCTGACACAACATTTATTGGTTATAATATTGTTATTGTCTTGCCACCATAAAGATATCACTGTCCTGGCTCATCACTCCCTCCACAACCTCACACAATATACACTCACTCAGTTTATTGGTTTTATTATTGTTGTCGTTTTGCTCGTTATTGGCCGATTCACAAGAGCCGTTTTGGTTCCAACAGGCAGGCCGCCAGTTTGACGCCATCAACGATTTTTAAATGCATTTTAATGTACAGTAATAGTTTACATGACCCTTCACCCTGCCGGCAGCAACCATCTGTAGGCCGACCCAAGACCAATAGACTCTAGTATTCATATGGTCTTGGGCCGACTGACACGGATCAGATTCCTTCTCGAGAATACCTGGCCTGTTGAATGGCAGCTTGACGGTGCCTGGTGGATGTGTGACGAGTCGTGTGTACTGTACATGGACCCGTACATCTACCTTAGTAAGCTTACACACAGTCCATCACATTTTCTGATGGAACACTGCCAGAGTGCCAGGTGAATGACTGTCTGCAGTGATTGTCGTTCAGGCTATGAATGGTCAGTCTGAATACATAGTCGTTAAACGGCGGCGAGCTGGCGGCCCGTCGGTCGGAACCAAAATGGGTCGTGTGAATCGGCTTTAGTTGGTACAGCTTACAACTCAGTGGGTTGCATTATATTCCAACAACTCTATAGTGGTGCAGGTTATAGTACCGTAGAGATAGTTACTATGGTAGAATTTACAGTTCAATATTGTTACAGGAGTGACACTTATAGTACAACTTTACAGGAGGTTCTTTAGAGGGTAAACTGTTGGGTCACTAATTCCACCAAGCTGTGCCACAAAACATATCCCTCAGTAAAGTATTGTAATGTTAAGGTTGTCTGTTTCCTGGCATACTGTACTGTAGTTAGGAGGAATCAGACCTTCCAATTCACCAATACCAGACTTCCCCCTTAATTAATGACAGGGGCCGGTCACTACACTACTATACTGACCATGGTAGTGTTGACAAAATGGAAGTTGGTACAGTATACAGATAATAATAATAATAATAATAATAATAATAATAATAATAATAATAATAACAATAACTATAATAATAATAATAACAATAATACTACTACTAATAATAATAACAATAATAATAATAACAATAATTATAATAATAATAATAACAATAATACTATTACTACTAATAATAATAACAATAACACTAATACAGTACTAATAATAACAATAATAATAATAATAATAATAATAACAATAACAATAATACAGTACTAATAATAACAATAATAATAATAACAATAATAATAATAATAATAATAATAATGTGTTTCTAACCTGGTGGTATGATAGTGATGCACACGTCGCCTCTGCTTCTCCCTCAGCCTGGACACATGACACTCCCAACAGATCCAACAACTCTTTACACTGTTTAAAAGAGTTGACGGAAAAGGTGTCTGTCATGTATTTGTGTAAGACCGGAGCAGCTGTTTCCTCCAAACTATTCCAAGTAACAACAGAATTCCATTATGTAAAGCCTATTGATTAAGCCTTTGTCCAGTGTCGGAATATATATAAAAAAGAAAAAGGTACACTTTACACGGTTTAAGCGGGAGTAGGGGACAGGCTTGGGGGAGTTTGGGGGGTTCGGGAGTAGGGGGACAGGCTTGGGGGAGTTTGGGGGGTGTGGGAGTAGGGGGGCAGGCTTGGGGGAGTTTGGGGGGTGCGGGAGTAGGGGGACAGGCTTGGGGGAGTTTGGGGTGTGTGGGAGTAGGGGGACAGGCTTGGGGGGGTGCGGGAGTAGGGGAACAGGCTTGGGGTGGGTAAAAAGCATGTCACTCTATTCCCGCATACATCCCCCCAACCCCCCCCCTCCCAAGCCTGTCCCCCTACTCCCACACCCCCCAAACCCCCCAAACTCCCCCAAGTCTGTCCCCTTACTCCTGCACCCCCCAAACCCCCCCAAGCCTGTCCCCTACTCCCACACCCCCCAAACTCCCCCAAGCCTGTCCCCCTACTCCCACACACCCCAAACCCCCCCAAGCCTGTCCCCCTACTCCCGCACCCCCCAAGCCTGTCCCCCTACTCCCACACCCCCCAAACTCCCCCAATCCTGTCCCCTTACTCCCGCACCCCCTAAACTCCCCCAAGCCTGTCCCCTTACTCCCGCACCCACCCAAGCCTGCCCCCTACTCCCGCACACCCCAAGCCTGTCCCCTACTCCCACACCCCCTTTAGGGACCCTGTGATGTAGTCAGAAAATTGGAGATTAATAAGTCCTTCAAATATTACCATGAAACACCACCTACATGGAAGGAGCCTCCGTGTTTCGTTTCATGCTCAGGAAGGAAACAGAAGCCTCCAATTTTCATCCACGATCACAGGGTCCTTAAAAGAGTGACAGAAAAGGTGTGATGAAAGTGAAAACGAGTACAGGTAGGTTGTGGTAAAGTACAGTTGCCAAAAAATGTATTGCGACAACTATTGATACAACATTAAATATATTAATGTCCATAGTTGTTTGTAGGGATTATAAGTATGTATTACACAAGGGTATGTATATTTCCTTCCGTTATACATACATACATATAGTTGTGAATATGTATTACACAAGGATATGTATATTTCCTTCCGTTATACATACTTATAGTCCATACAAATAGTTGTGGATATTACTAGGGTTAAAGTTCTATCAAGATTTGTAGCAATATCTTTTTTGGCAACTGTACATATATAAGCATATTAAGAGGGAAATACACTTTTGGTATATACAGTACAATTTCCTCTCTTTTTATGCGAGTTTAAATTATGCGCATTTGAAATAGTGCGTATCATGAAAAAAAATAAAAATAAATGCAATTTACACAAACTCTTAAAATACGGTAACTTAAGGTTGTCTGTTTCCTGGCTTACTGTACTGTAGTTAAGGGGGGGTGTGGGAGTAGGGGACAGGCTTGGGGGGGGACTGGGGGAGTGCGGGAATAGGGGGACAGGCTTGGAGTGGGTAGAAAGCCTGGTCCCCTATTCTTGCACCCCCTAACCCCCCCCCCAAGCCTGTCCCCCTACACCTGCACCCCCCAAACCCCCCCCCCCTAGCCTGTCCCCCTACACCTGCACCCCCCAAAAAAACCCCAAGTCTGTCCCCCTACACCTGCACCCCCCAAAAACCCCCCAAGCCTGTCCCCCTACACCTGCAGCCCCCCCCAAGCCTGTCCCCCTATACCTGCACCCCCCAAAGCCCCCCCAAGCCTGTCCCCCTACACCTGCAGCCCCCAAAACCTGTCCCCCTACACCTGCACCCCCAAAAAAACCCCAAGTCTGTCCCCCTACACCTGCATCCCCCAAAAAACCCCAAGCCTGTCCCCATACACCTGCATCCCCCAAGCCTGTCCCCATACACCTGCACCCCCCAAGTCTGTCCCCCTACACCTGCACCCCCCAAACCCCCCCCAAGTCTGTCCCCCTATTCCCACACCCGCTTTAAGAGGAATCACTATACTGTACTATAAATACACTGCCATATCAACAATGTCTACCTCCTTGTGTTTAGATGTACTGTATAATAATCCTATGGGTGAGTCAAGGCGCTCTAATACAGTGAAGTACAGTATATAAAAAATATATTTATCACCTCTAAAAATAGCTACTGTACTTACTACTGGTTTGAATCAACAACAATACAATCTTGTCTATCTTCTTCTTTGTGTTTAGCTGTACCTGTACTGTATATTAATTCTATGGGTCTGATATATACCAAAAATATATTATTACCAACCCTCTTAACCTATAGTCTGTTCAAAACTTGTATTCCGCTGGCCTCTTATGCTTAGATAGATAGAAATAGATAGATAGATAAGAGATAGATACATAGATAGACAGATAAGAGATAGATAGAGATAGAGACAGATAGAAAGATATAGATAGAAATAGAGACAGATAGATAGAGGAAAATGGAACACAAGTTTTGAACAGACTATAGCTACTTACTACTGGTTTGAATCAACAATACAATACAATAATTAGGCTTACAGTACCTCCTTTAGAACTGACTTGAAACGAGACCTTGTTGCTGTTTTCTTGGTCGCCTCTGTCTTGTTTGTCGTTGTAGATTTTTGACCACAATGTGTTCTCTGGTTTCTTGAATGAATTGTTGCCCATTTGAGATGAGGAGCTTCCCCTTCCAACACAAAGACTGGCTTCACTCCGGCGTTGATGAGAGCCAGAGTACGAAACAATAGATTCCTGTAAAAAAAAAATATATGTACACTCTCCTCTCTTTTTATGCGAGTTTAAATTATGCGAATTTGAAATAGTGCGTATCATGAAAAAAATTAAATAAATGCAATTTACACGAACTCTTTAAATAACAGGAACAAGGAGGCTCCAGTTTCAAGTTAAAGTACCATTATTTCTTATGGAAATGTACAATTTACTTTATGCAAAATTCACTTTATGCGACCCCTTCAGGAACCTAACCTGTAATAAAAAAAGAGGAGAGTGTATATATATAACGTGATAAATATTAGCACAGCGTCAGGGAGAGGAATACAGAGAGAGGCTTGGGGGCTTTGGGGGACAGGCTCGGGGGGGGGGGGGGGGGGTTAGGGTTGTGTGGGAATAGGTTACTACAGGCTTTCTACCCCTCCCCACCCACACGCCCCAAGCCTGTCCCCTTATTCCAGCACCCCCAAAGCCTGTCCCCTACTGCTGCCACACTCCCTTAAATTTAGCACATACAGGTACATGTGTGTGTATAATAAATGTATGTGTATGTGTGTGTGTAATAAATGTACAAATGTGTGTGTGTGTGTGTAATTAATGTACAAATGTGTGTGTGTATGTGTGTGTGATTATGAGTTGCATCAAAACACCCCACCATCTCTCTCACTCCCTCACTCTCTCTCTCTCTTTTACACACATAAATACTCCCTCTCTTTCTCTACACATGTATACAGTATATATGCCGTATAAGTAAATAAGATGACTAAATTTAGCACATATTATATTCTTGTAAGACAGCCTCAGTAAATCACTTACACTGTGCTCTTTTTTTATTACATTATAGGTTGGTGAAGGGGTCGCATAAAGTGAATTTTGCATAAAGTAAATTGTACATTTCCATAAGAAATAATGGTACTTTAACTTGAAAATGGAGCCTCCTTGTTCCTGTTATTTTAAGAGTTCGTGTAAATTGCATTTATTTAATTTTTTTCATGATACGCACTATTTCAAATTCGCATAATTTAAACTCTCATAAAAAGAGAGGAGAGTGTATATATATAGACAGTCAATCCTGGATATAGAATTATTTAAGGGGTGTGTGGGAGTAGGGGACAGGCTTGGGGGGTTTTGGGGGGTGCGGAAGTAAGGAGACAGGCTTGGGGGGTTATGGGTGGGTGCGGGAGTAGGGGGACAGGCTTTCTACCACCCCACCCCACCATTATTCCCACACACCCTTACGTTAGCACATATATGATTACTGTACATTCTTTTAACACAGGCCTATAGTCTGTTCAAAACTTGTGTTCCGCTGGCCTCTTATGCTTAGATAGATAGACAGATAAGAGATAGATAGAAATAGAGACAGATAGAAAGATATAGATAGAAATAGATATAGATATAAAGATATAGATAGAAATAGACACAGATAGCGATAGATAGAAAGATATAGATAGAAATAGAGACAGATAGCGATAGATAGAAAGATATAGATAGAAATAGAGACAGATAGAAAGATATAGATAGAAATAGATATAGATAGAAATAGAGACAGATAGAGATAGATATAAAGATATAGATAGAAATAGATATAGATATAAAGATATAGATAGAAATAGACAGATAGAGATAGATAGAAAGATATAGATATAAAAATATAGATAGAAATAGAGACAGATAGAGATAGATAGAAAGATATAGATAGAAATAGATATAGATATAAAGATATAGATAGAAATAGACAGATAGATAGAGGAAAATGGAACACAAGTTTTGAACAGAGTTTTTTTTTTATAGTAAATATCTAAATAGTATACAGCAGGTCCTGGAAATAAGATTATTTAAAATAGCACATAATTATATCCTATTAATACACAATCACCAAATTATTTATATACATTACACAGTACAGTTGACCCTGAATAGAAAATGATTAAAATTTGCACATACATGTACAGTTGCCAAAAAAGGTACTGCGACAACTATTGATATAACATTAAATATATTAATGTCCATAGTTGTTTATAGGGATTATAAGTATGTATTACAGAAGGATATGTATATTTCCTTCTGTTATACATACATACATATAGTTGTGAATATGTATATTTCCTTCTGTTATACATGCATATACATACATACATATAGTTGTGTATATGTATTACAGAAGGATATGTATATTTCCTTCTGTTATACATACTTATAGTCCATGTACAAATAGTTGTGGATATTACTAGGGTTAAAGTTCTATCAAGATTTGTCGCAATACCTTTTTTGGCAACTGTACATGTATATTCTTTTAACACACGGAGGGTCAGTAACTCACTTAGTCGATAATTATGGCAATGAATAAATAAATATATCGCTATCCTTTTTTTTTTTTTATTAACACAGGGAGGATGAGTAAATAATTTTGTTTCATAGCATTGTACTAATAGGGGATGTGTTTCATAGCATTGTACTAATAAGGGATCTGTTTCGAAGCATAGTTTTGGGGGAATAAGGAGCGCTTGCATGGCGAGGCGACAACCGCGCTTCCGTAGCCTCCTGTAAGCTTCCGTGGCCTCCGTACCTGAGGTGAGGCTGCGTGACCTGGACCAAGTTAAGACTCTTGGTGTCCACTATCCAACAGGACAGGTCGACGGCAACAGACTGACCCGTGAGAGCCGTCAGTGGTAATAGTTGACCCGTTGGTGACACGACACTCCATAATTCCTTCACTCCCATCTCTTATACAGTCATTATACGAGTACTGCCATTCTGTAAATAATATTCTTACATTATATTGACACTAAATAATATTCTTACATTATTCTGACACTGTAAATATTATTGTAACATTATATTGACACTGTAAATAATATTCTTACATTATATTGACACTGTAAATAATACACTTACATTATTCTGACACTGTAAATAATATTCTTACATTATTCTGACACTGTAAATAATGTTCACTTCTTTCTTTCAATTTTTTCTCCCCTTACATCTCTCTCTCTCTCTCTCACTTTCCTACCCTTCCTTCTCTCTCTCTCTCTTTCTAACTTTCCTCCTCTTCCTTTTCTCTCCTTACTTCTCTTTCTCGCTCACTTTTCTTGCCCTTCCTTCTTTATCCCTCTCTCATATTCCTTCGTCTCTCTCTCACTTTCCTTGGTATTTATTAAAATTGATTGATTGATGGATATTAGGCGCCGCAACATGGAGGTGGTATAGCGCCAGAAAAACGTGATAAAGAGGTGTGACAGCAAGCAGGAAGGAAATGAAAAGAAAAGAGGGACAGTTGAAGAACTTAAAGATGGGAACTATTTAGTCTGGTCTCTCACTAGCGACCTTCCTAGCATGGGAAACCCTCTCTCCCCAAAATCGGGGCAGAGCAGGGGCCGTAGCCCCCTCTAGTATAGCTCGCCAGGTCCCAGACACACAAGCCCCACACCACGTCAAGGCGGTTCCCGTTGGGAGGGTATTTATTAAAAGAATTGCCATTTCGTAGCAGTGTTGCCAGATCCGGCTAGGTACCAGTATATTGCCCCGGTCATTTCCCAGTAGTTTGCCCAGGTTAGGTCCCGGTAGTTTGCCCAGATTAGGTCCCAGTATTTTGGCCAGGTTAGGTCCCGGTAGTTTGGCCAGGTTAGGTCCCAGTAGTTTGCCCAGGTTAGTTCCCGGTAGACTGAGAGAGTTGAAGCTGTACTCTCTCCAGCGACGCAGGGAGCGCTACATAATCGTATATGTATGGAAAATCCTGGAGAAAAGGGTACCAAACACAAATATACAGGAAAACACACACCCCAGACGTGGGAGGCTGTGTTACGTTAGGACAATCCCAGGTTCAACCCAACGAATGAAGTCTCTGATTCATAACAGCTTCACATACAACGGAACAAGACTGTTCAATTGCATTCCACAAAAACTGAGGAACATGAAGGATGTATCAACAGACACCTTCAAAAACCACCTTGACAAGTGGCTGGCAGACATCCCTGACCGGCCTCCAACACCAGGCTATCTCAACATCAACACAAATAGACTGCATGACTGGATCATGGACAGTAAGGTGCAGCTTGGTCCCAGTGGAGCTCCAGCTCAGCTGTGTCACTAACAGACAAAATATAACTTAGTATAACTTAGTATAGTATAGGTCCCGGTATTTTGGCCAGGTTAGGTCCCGGTAGTTTGGCCAGGTTAGGTCCCAGTAGTTTGCCCAGGTTAGTTCCCGGTAGTTTGCCCAGGTTAGGTCCCGGTATTTTGGCCAGGTTAGGTCCCGGTAGTTTGCTATGGTCTAAGTTAGGTTAGGTAAGGGCTAATTTCCAAATTAACAGTATTTATTTCAATATTTACCAATTCCTACTTCATCTCTCTCACTTTCCTCCCCCTCCTTCTTCTCTCTCTCACTTTCCTCCCCCTCCTTCTTCTCTCTCTCACTTTCCTCCCCCTCCTCCTTCTGTCTCTCACTTTCCTCCCCCTCCTTCTTCTGTCTCTCACTTTCCTCCCCCTCCTTCTTCTGTCTCTCACTTTCCTCCATCTCTCTCACACATTCCTCCCTTTCAAGTTTCAATCTCTCTTTCTCACACTTTCCTTCGTCTCTCTTCTCTTAATTAACATCTCTCTCATTTTCCTCTTTCTCTCTCCTTAAACATAATTCATAACACGTACAGTACAACAAGAACATTATTATATATTACTATTACCTAATAAATTACACCTTTACTTTATAACCTACATACATACATACATTACCTTCAACAACAAGTGTCAGTGTGTTCAAAGTTTGTGTTGGTTGATCTCTACAATACTGTTTTTTTTGTTTTGTTTTTTGTCTTTTCTACGGCTCACAAGTTTTCTTACTTTTACTTAACTTTGATTTACTTATTCTTGTTGTTAAATTAGTCGTTCACGTTTATTCTTGAGTATATTAAGTACCTGCTCAAATTATTTTCCTTTTCTCTGTAGAAGGAGTAAATGGGAATGTTGAGTACAGTATCTGAGTGGATGTCTGTGGTGAGACGGGGCTGTTCTTGGCAAACACCTTCTTTCAGCACAAGATGATCCACAGGTATACAGTGCCTGGAGGAGAAGGGATGAGAGAGGAGAGCAGAAGAGTCTGATTGATTATGTGGCCGTAGATGAAAGCTAAAGGAAAGAAGGTGTTCGATGCAAAAGTGGCGAGAGGAATTATCCAATGCTCCGACCATTTTGCGGTGTTGGTAATTTATTATTAATATATAAGGATGAAGGTTAGGATTAAGTGGGAATATGGTAGGAGGCAGAATCAAGTGAATACCTTATCTAACGTGGAATATTATTACCCCATCATTGGATCAATTCTAACTGAGACAAGGATCTGTTACTGTTTTTGTTGGGCATAGCGCTTGTTACACTTGCCCAACAAACAGCAGTTACAGCTCAAGTACTTAGGCCTGGTGCTTTGGTTGAACATTGTCTGAAACAATAGTTATTTTATCTATAAAGATGTTTTCTACAAGGTTATGTTAACTCTGTAGAAAGTGTGGATACAAAAGCTTTATGGTGATGAGTAGGAAAGTTTAAGAAAATGTTCATTCCTAATCTCACAATGGTCCGGAGCCATATAGGCCTAATAACCATCCACCCAAACGTGTTGGACTTTACCATTGCAAATTAATGTCACACTTGTTCTCTGTTGGAATAGTAGTAATGTTTAGTACTGAAGTGCTCATGGTAGGAAGTAGTATTACTGACAGTTTTGAAAGTACAGTAGGATGTGGGAAGAGTTGATTCTGGAATTATGAATGAAAGTTCACACTGTGTCTTGTTTGCTAAAATGAAGGATATAAGCAGGACAGACATACAAGTGTAAGTATGATGTGAGACAGTCATCCAATGAATGTTTTTTCCAAAGTGTCTATGGCAGTATAATCTTCAGATGAGACTATGTATTGACGTGACTTGTCAATATTATTTACCCTAATTGGAAATGGTCGTAATTCCCAAATATTAAATGACGTTTTTGACTTGAAAGGAATATTTAAGACTTTTCCTCTATGTTCAACCAAAGCACCAGGCCTAAGTACTTGAGCTGTAACTGCTGTTTGTTGGGCAAGTATAACAAGCGCTATGCCCAACAAAAACAGTAATAGATCCTTGTCTCAGTTAGAATTGATCCAATGATGGGGTAATAATATTCCACGTCAGATAAGGTATTCACTTGATTCTGCCTCCTACCATATTCCCACTTAACCCTAACCTTCATTCTTATATATTAATAATAAATTACCAACACCGCAAAATGGTCGGAGAATTGGATAATTCCTCTCGCCACTTTTGCATCGAACACCTTCTTTCCTTTAGCTTTCATCTACGGCCACATAATCAATCAGACTCTTCTGCTCTCCTCTCTCATCCCTTCTCCTCCAGGCACTGTATACCTGTGGATCATCTTGTGCTGAAAGAAGGTGTTTGCCACACAGACATCCACCCAGATACTGTACTCAACATTCCCATTTACTCCTTCTACAGAGAAAAGGAAAATAATTTGAGCAGGTACTTATTATACTCAAGAATAAACGTGAACGACTAATTTAACAACAAGAATAAGTAAATCAAAGTTAAGTAAAAGTAAGAAAACTTGTGAGCCGTAGAAAAGACAAAACAACACAAAAAAAAACAGTATTGTAGAGATCAACCAACACAAACTTTGAACACACTGACACTTGTTGTTGAAGGTAATGTATGTATGTATGTATGTAGGTTATAAAGTAAAGGTGTAATTTATTAGGTAATAGTAATATATAATAATGTTCTTTGTACTGTACGTGTTATGAATTATGTTTAAGGAGAGAGAAAGAGGAAAGTGAGAGAGATGTTAATTAAGAGAAGAGAGACGAAGGAAAGTGTGAGAAAGAGAGATTGAAACTTGAAAGGGAGGAATGTGTGAGAGAGAGATGGAGGAAAGTGAGAGACAGAAGAAGGAGGGGGAGGAAAGTGAGAGAGATGAAGTAGGAATTGGTAAATATTGAAATAAATACCGTTAATTTGGAAATTAGCCCTTACCTAACCTAACTTAGACCATAGCAAGCTACCGGGACCTAACCTGGCCAAAATACCGGGACCTAACCTGGGCAAACTACTGGGACCTAACCTGGCCAAAATACCGGGACCTAACCTGGCCAAAATACCGGGACCTAACCTGGCCAAAATACCGGGACCTAACCTGGGCAAACTACCGGGAACTAACCTGGCCAAACTACCGGGACCTAACCTGGCCAAACTACCGGGACCTAACCTGGCCAAAATACCGGGACCTAATCTGGGCAAACTACCGGGACCTAACCTGGGCAAACTACTGGGAAATGACCGGGGCAATATACTGGTACCTAGCCGGGTCTGGCAACACTGCTACGAAATGGCAATTCTTTTAATAAATACCCTCCCAACGGGAACCGCCTTGACGTGGTGGGGGGCTTGTGTGTCTCTGGGACCTGGCGAGCTATACTAGAGGGGGCTACGGCCCCTGCTCTGCCCCGATTTTGGGGAGAGAGGGTTTCCCATACTAGGAAGGTCGCTATACTCATTCTATCTCGTACTGACCCACAAGGCTGTGGCTCCTTCCGAGTACACTGTTGCCATATCTAATTAACGGTACCCTATGACAACTCCAAAGAGAATGGGAACAAAATCGTTCTCTTTATATTTGTATGTATGTGACCTCAGTCACCTCACTCTCCACACCCCGGAAATTCCTGGGTCGGAAGTAGTGGCAACGTCTTTAGATTGATATGCCACATCACACATGAAATATCTTCTCTATTTTACGTACATAGCAATTGTTCGTATCATTTACCATTAAATGAAAAATGCATTGTGTGTAGAAAATTTCATGTCAATATACTCTCGTTAGTGAACAGTTTCCTTTATGTGGTGAATGTTTTGATTCTAGATTTGGCAACACCGCGGTCACCTCCTCACGGGTCAGTACAAAATAGAAACACTATAGTGAGAGACCAGACTAAATAGTTCCCATCTTTAAGTTCTTCAACTGTCCCTCTTTTCTTTTCATTTCCTTCTTGCTTGCTGTCAAACCTCTTTATCACCTTTTTTCTGGCGCTATACCACCTCCATGTTGCGGCGCCTAATATCCATCAATCAATCAATTTTAATAAATACCAAGGAAAGTGAGAGAGAGAGACGAAGGAATATGAGAGAGGGATAAAGAAGGAAGGGCAAGAAAAGTGAGCGAGAAAGAGAAGTAATGAGAGAAAAGGAAGAGGAGGAAAGTTAGAAAGAGAGAGAGAGAGAAGGAAGGGTAGGAAAGTGAGAGAGAGAGAGAGAGATGTAAGGGGAGAAAAAATTGAAAGAAAGAAGTGAACATTATTTACAGTGTCAGAATAATGTAAGAATATTATTTACAGTGTCAGAATAATGTAAGAATATTATTTACAGAATGGCAGTACTCGTATAATGACTGTATAAGAGATGGGAGTGAAGGAATTATGGAGTGTCGTGTCACCAACGGGTCAACTATTACCACTGACGGCTCTCACGGGTCAGTCTGTTGCCGTCGACCTGTCCTGTTGGATAGTGGACACCAAGAGTCTTAACTTGGTCCAGGTCACGCAGCCTCACCTCAGGTACGGAGGCCACGGAAGCTTACAGGAGGCTACGGAAGCGCGGTTGTCGCCTCGCCATGCAAGCGCTCCTTATTCCCCCAAAACTATGCTTCGAAACAGATCCCTTATTAGTACAATGCTATGAAACACATCCCTTATTAGTACAATGCTATGAAACAAAATTATTTACTCACCCTCCCTGTGTTAATAAAAAAAAAAAAAGGATAGCGATATATTTATTTATTCATTGCCATAATTATCGACTAAGTGAGTTACTGACCCTCCGTGTGTTAAAAGAATATACATGTACAGTTGCCAAAAAAGGTATTGCGACAAATCTTGATAGAACTTTAACCCTTGTAATATCCACAACTATTTGTACATGGACTATAAGTATGTATAACAGAAGGAAATATACATATCCTTCTGTAATACATATACACAACTATATGTATGTATGTATATGCATGTATAACAGAAGGAAATATACATATTCACAACTATATGTATGTATGTATAACAGAAGGAAATATACATATCCTTCTGTAATACATACTTATAATCCCTATAAACAACTATGGACATTAATATATTTAATGTTATATCAATAGTTGTCGCAGTACCTTTTTTGGCAACTGTACATGTATGTGCAAATTTTAATCATTTTCTATTCAGGGTCAACTGTACTGTGTAATGTATATAAATAATTTGGTGATTGTGTATTAATAGGATATAATTATGTGCTATTTTAAATAATCTTATTTCCAGGACCTACTGTATACTATTTAGATATTTACTATAAAAAAAAACTCTGTTCAAAACTTGTGTTCCAATTTCCTCTATCTATCTGTCTCTATTTCTATCTATATCTATTTCTATCTATATCTTTCTATCTATCTCTATCTGTCTCTATTTCTATCTATATTTTTATATCTATATCTTTCTATCTATCTCTATCTGTCTATTTCTATCTATATCTTTATATCTATATCTATTTCTGTCTATATCTTTATATCTATCTCTATCTGTCTCTATTTCTATCTATATCTTTATATCTATATCTATTTCTATCTATATCTTTCTATCTGTCTCTATTTCTATCTATATCTTTCTATCTATCGCTATCTGTCTCTATTTCTATCTATATCTTTATATCTATTTCTATCTATATCTTTCTATCTGTCTCTATTTCTATCTATCTCTTATCTGTCTATCTATCTATTTCCCACGTGTTAACGATAGAACCTCATAGATTTTCTATAGGGTTCATATCGCAGTCTTAAATAGACAAATCTATCACCTGCAAATAATCATGAGCAGTAAACCATTCTTGAACTTTCCTCGCCATATGGATAGGGAATCGGTCGTGTATAGGACAGATAAGGGTGAGTAGTTGAAAAGAAATTAAAAACATTTAGAATATGTGCTTCATTATATTGCATTTGATCGATCTATTAAACAAAGATACTGTCTGTTGTTCACCCCCGTAGAGAGATACTGATTATAATTATTATCCTTTGGATATTAAGCAACAAATAACGGAGCCGAGACAATTAATTTTCTGTCTTCAGCTTTAACTGTATTCTTTTCACCCCTCATGCTGGTAGTCCCCCTCTTTATCACCTCTTCTCGCCGTAAAATAAACTTAATACCT
Organism: Petrolisthes manimaculis; assembly: GCA_034508575.1. Taxonomy (NCBI): domain Eukaryota; kingdom Metazoa; phylum Arthropoda; class Malacostraca; order Decapoda; family Porcellanidae; genus Petrolisthes; species Petrolisthes manimaculis. The sequence continues at coordinate 547,648 of JAWZYT010000072.1, read as the reverse complement.
ATATCATTCAAGTAACTGGCAACCTCACACAACCTCCTCTCCCCTGTCTCCTCTCTCTCTCTCTCTCTCTCTCATCCTTCCTTGCCTTCTGAAATATTCTTTATCTTTTCTTTCTCATATTTTTAACCCTCTCATTCGTTCTTTCAAAGTTTAATGACATAGGCCTTTTTCCCTTATGCATGACGCCGTTAAGAACTTCCGCCACTTTTTGTAGGGCAGAATGTTTCACATCTGGAGAGATCCTAAGCCTCTGCCTACAACGATGAATCAAATCGTGGCCAACTTGGTCTCCACGAGTGACACGTCATCTCGCCTTCATATCGGAGTTCACTACGGATATCAGACACGTCCAGGGGGAAGACAACGCTGTGGCAGACGCCTTCTCTAGCAGTCATGATAGATCTACCGAAATTTCAGTAGAACTACTGAATTTTTAATGGATCTATCGAAATCATGAATAATGTATGGATTCTACTGAAATTCCAAAATTTCTCCCTAAAATCTACCAAAATTCCATTGCTGTGACCTTATAAAATCCATAAACCAACACCTAATGGTTTTTTTGTGTGGATTGCTTCACACAAAATGGCTGATTTCAAATAGAATATACTGCCACAGCTTTAACATCACAAAGGACACAAAGAAAAGAATGAGAAGTTGTATATAACCTACTTAGGTGAATGAGGCAGGTGATGACTCTGACAATGACCATACAAGCTCAGGAGAGTGATGCATGAGAACTAATATTATTCTTGTATCCTATTTGTTGCCAATATTATACATTTGTAATGCTTATTTATTACTGTCATGTTCACTGAGTATTTTTTTTTTTTAATATTAAGTTTGTGTTCCCTCAAATTCATCATTATACGCATGTCAGTGGTCTATTTGTAGCCTATATTTTAATGCCTGTTTGTTACTATGATAAGTTGAGCGTGTTTTTCAATAAAAGTGTTTGTGTTTTCATCAGATTCATCTTTATTTAACCCACGAATTATTATAAGTACCTTGATAGGAGAATCTACCGAAATTTCACTAGTGTCTACAAAAAGTTTGGGTCAGAATCTCATGAAATTATTTCACTAGTACCATTCATCTGGTAACACTGCTCTCTACAGCACCGCCCGCACATACTCTAATGACTAGCACAGTGGTAGAGGTTGTGGCTGCAATTCTGCGGCCCAGCGTTCGATCCTTGCTCTGGACACGTTAAAAATGCCACTGATGCCGGAGGTTACCACCCCTGTGGGGTGGGGGGTTTGAGTCGGCTGTCTGAGGTCTTCCTGCTTAGTCAGCCATAGCCGAAGCTGACTCGGGTCTCACGTGGGTGGAGAGGTCTCTGAGCCACTCATCATCCTTGTGATGTGTGCTATAATTGTGTTTCATACACACAGTGTGTGCTACACTCTGTCCCAGTGACTGCCACTCATTGGCACCTTTACTAACCTTTAATAATACATGTAGCACATTCCACCTCTGGATTACCCAGCACTTGCCAACGCCCAACTCAATGATACCCGTACCTTCAGGAGCTCCTCTCAGGCCTACGGCACCTCCTACTGCACTCCGCGCCCATATATCCCCGAGGAGCTCAGACATATGGTGTTCAACCACTACCACTCCATCAACTACCCTGGCATCGCAGGTACACTCCACCTCGTCAGTCGCCGGGTAGTAAGGCAGGTGAGGGAGTGGGTGACGTCTTGCCTGTCATACCCGCCTGCCACTCCACGAGTTCACTGTCCCTACCAGCAAGTTCCACACAGTACACATGGACATCCTGGGCCCTCTGTCCTCATCCCATGGATGCCATTCCCTGCTTACGTGCATGGACAGGACGACTTACTGGTGCACTGCGATTCCTATGTGCGACATCACTGCAGAAGGGACTGCCTGCTACTTCTTCAGCAACTAGGTTGCAAATTTGGTCCACCGGCGTGGCAGGACATGCTAGGCGGTACTGGGGACACGCCAACAGCGCACCACCGCTTATCATCCTGCGAGCAACGGTATGGTTGAGAGGTTTCATCGCCGACTCAAGGATGCTTTCCGTGCACCCCAGCCAGATCACTTAAAGAAGGATCTCAACCATTCCCTGTCTGAGCTTCTCTTCGTAGAGGACCTATGCCTACCTGGCCAACTGACATCAGCAGACACTGACACCTCTAGCCTATCCTTCCTGTCTCTCACGCCACCGCTATAAATAGTATCACCCTGGATACACATATACCTCAGGTGCAACCCTCCACACTTGACCTCACCTAACCTTACAGTGACACACCTCAACCATTACCTCATTCCCCTTCACCTCCTCCCATCATTCCCCTTCTCCCACCTACACATCCTTCACCTACGACTTCTTCCCCTTCCTCCCACCACTGTTACTCACCTCTCCTTCCCACACCGATCGTCGACCTGGTTCCTGTACCAGACCTGCCCTTGCCAACTCCTTTCACCGACATTACTTCCCCACCCACACCTACACCTCCTGAACCTGCTGTTCCTTCCCCAACCCCCGTTCCTTCATCCCTGCCTGACAACCATTCACCTGACTAACCCACCCCCGTTACTTCCCCGTTACCTGACCTCACCCTGCCTGAACCCTTGCCCCCTCCTGTCATTTCTCTACCTCTTCAACTCTCACCCGTTAATCTCCCGTTACTTGACTCCAACCTACCTCAACCAGAACCTTGTGCTCTAGTCTCCCTCAGGACCTGCCGCCTGTGATTCACGTCATTCCAGCCACGCCTCCTCGCCCGCGCAGCCCTCCTCACCAGCTCAAGGCCCGTCTATGCCCAGAGACACCGCCATCTCCACACTTCGAGGTACAGGACAACGATAGCCATCCATAGTCCCTGATGGATATACCTCCTGGTCCAGGCGCACAGTATGACACCCGGCCAAATATATCGCCACCATGCACAACACAGACACACACTCACACCATACCAAGCTGCACACATCTACCATACACACACACACACACACATGTATCAACAGTCACACGTACACCCTACCTGTACACCTTTGTATGACACTCCCTTTATTATATATGTTATGTATTTTGTGTACATTTGCTATATGTTGTAAACACTCGAAAACAATAAGCCTATTTGTAATGATATATTGCTCTTAGGTAGTCTTACATTTCCTATAATCATGTAAACCATCGAAAACAACAGTGTATGTACGAATTATTTACCAGTAAGATCTATGGGTTACTGACCTGGAACGGAGGTATACAGACTAATAGAGTGGTGAGAGTGGTGTGGTGTTTTTACTGCTTTAACGCGAGGAACATAACCAGTAATGCTATACTAAATCATACATCATCAATATAAATCTGTTACCTAACAAACTTGACATTGTTTTATGGCTTGGGAGGGATGCAGGAGTAGGGGACAGGCTTGGGGTTTTTTTGGGGGATGCAGGAGTAGGGGGACAGGCTTGGGGGGGTTAAAGGGGTGCAGGAATAGGGTGACATGCTTTCTACCAACCCCAAGCCTGTCCCCCTATTCTCGCACCCCCCAAACTCCCCCAAGCCTGCCCCCTAACTCCCACACACCCTTAATGTCTTATGGCTGAATTATTTAATGCATTTGGTGAGTAAATTATATACAGTGATCATCATTATCTAACAGTTTTAATAGATTTTGTGAATGTGGATACTCAGCTTTTGGAAAATATAAAAAAAAACTTACAAGTGTGTTTGGTTGGTAAGCTAACAAACAAATACCACATAATAATAATAATAATAATAATAATAATAATAATAATAATAATAATAATAATAATAATAATAATAATAATAATAATAATAATAATAATAATAGTAATAGTAATAGTAATAGTAATAGTAATAGTAATAGTAATAGTAATAATAATAATAATAATAATAATAATAATAATAATAATAATAATAATAATAATAATAATAATAATAATAATAATAATAATAATAATAATAATAATAATAATAATAATAATAATATGTAGAATCGTCCCATAGTCTCAGCTGTGTATGTTTTTTTTTTTTTTTTTTTTTTTTTTTATACATGTTCAGTATAGGCCAGTGATCAACAACAATGAACTGCCTCATAATATTAATGATAGTTACTGCATATAAGTCCATTATCTTGAGTGTGGACTTTGATAATTGATTGATTGATTAAGGGGAGAGTAGGCTATACTTTTGATAGATTGGAGTGCCTCGATTCCTCTAAAGCAGGGGTTCTCAACCTTTTTAATCATATGTTCCCCATGAAGTCTTTCAGTATTAGTCACGTACCCCTTACCCACAACGCAGCATCAGTAAGGATGAAAATAAATGCATGGTTAATTGGCTTAGTTTATTAAGCTTAAATTGTTACACAGACACATGTTACTTCATTAAAATGCAAGCATAGAAAATTCAGTGAGATGGTTGGGCCTGTTTATTTGCTACCAACAAGTCAATCCTTGGCACAGTTTTTGAAAGAGCCACTCTTATGTCGTCTTTGACTGCAAGACGTGAACGTAACTTGTTTTTAATCAAGCACAATGCTGAGAATCCCTGCTCACAGCGATATGTGGATGTAAACATCAGGAGGTTCCGTACACAATTCTTTGCTAAGGTTGGATAAGAACATGCCATTGTTGACCAGAATCTGGTCAATGACAAACTATCAAAAGAATCTTTTGCAGTTGAGTCATTGACAAAGTCGATGAATTCTTCTTGCAATTCATCTGGAAGGGATGTAGGGTCCACTTTTAATGGATTTCGAATGAGCTTGCAATCTAAGTCTGTGATATCAGGAAAATAATTTTCTAACTCTTGACTGAGAGAAACCAAGTGCTTATTGATGAGATCACTGACCTCATTCACATCATCTTCACACAGAACTGATAAGCTATCGCTCATATTCTCAAAAACATCATACCGACCCGCTGTGATTACAACCAGATTACTTTCAGAAACCTGTCACGTACCCCCGAATTTCTTCCAATGTACCCCTGGGGGTACGCGTACCCCAGGTTGAGAACCCCTGCTCTAAAGTATGCCAGGAAACAGACCCAGATGAAGACAAATAATGGTATCCTGTTGTTGCCTGGAATAGTTTGGAGGAATCAGTTGCTCCAGATTTGCCAACACTGTATTTCCCCCCTTAATTAAAAGGTACTAGATGAAAAAAAGGGACCGTTGGAGAAGTGAAAACCCCTTAATTTTAGTCGCTGTAGTCAGAAAATTGGAGGTTAGCGAGTCCTCCAAACACTGCCACGAAACACCACCTATATTGAAGAAGCCTGTTTCGTGGCATAGTTAGGAGGAATCAGAAGCCACCAAATCTCAAACACAATCACAGGGACCTTTAAGGGGAGGTTCTTTTGTAGGTGATTTGGAAGGCTACTGATTCCTCCAAACTATGCCAGATAACAGACACCCTCAATTATATAAATAGGGGATCTGTTTCGTGACATAGTTAGGAGGAATCAGAAGCCACCAAGTCTCAAAAACAATCACAAGGACCCTTAACGACACATATCACACCACCGACTGATCTCATAAAGTTAAAATTATAAAGTTTCCTAGGTTGGTCGATCCAAGCTAGTCACTGTGATCATGGCTTGATTTACGGTCAATTATAACAAAATCCATTATTTTACGAGCATTGTGAACTTTGGTAGTAGAGTCATGAATACGATCATTCTGGACAACTCGAGTCATGAATACGATCATTCTTGACAACTCGAGTCATGAATACGATCATTTTTGACAACTCCAATAAAGGGTAATATTTTATCACTTTCATACACTTCAGTTTTGACATTACCGTGTGATTATAGACGGTTTGTGTCAAGTTACAACAAAATCAATGTGTAGAGTCAAGATTTCTCTCTCTCTCTCTCTCTCTCTCTCTCTCTCTCTCTCTCTCTCTCTCTCTCTCTGTGTGTGTGTGTCCAGTCCTGTTGATTATCTTATAAAGGTGTCCCGCTTCTCCACTCACCCGCCCCATCCTTACATTAACCTTTGCACCACGGAAATATTTTTGAAGGCTAGAATATCTTTCGTATAGTTGGTCACAGGAATTCTTACCCAGGCTATTATAGAAGGAGAGGTCATTCGTTTTTCTGGAAGTACTGCAATGAATGTTTTACCAAGTGACTCTATGCCGGTGGAAGGAGAACGACTGACGCCCAGCCTTTGTAGTCACGGCAGCAGCAAGCAGATATTGTCACCATCTGTACCAAGACTGCATGTTGTTGCCTTAGCTGCAGAAGGATTAGGGTTAAATCGTCTCTCTGACCTCCTACTGGACATCTTCATGAGAAATAGTTTGCCACAAATAGCCATTTCTCCTGATCTACAACCACTCACCACCACCACTACCACCACCACCAAGAAATGAGGCAGCAAGCTGGCACGACGAGGGGGGAGCAGAGCGGATGTTCAATAACTCCTACTCTGGCCCACCCCTGTCACCGGTTAATGCTGCCTCGTCCACTCAACTGGGACATTTTGTGAAGGCCCCACCACCACCTGTACCTTCCCAACAACACCCCAAGATTGAGAAGGACAATCAGGACAATAACACCAATTCCTGCTCCACCTCCACCATCAGATATGACTGACACCACTGACAACAATATGAACCTAAAGGATAAAGGGTAAGTGGCAGACGATGAGGAAGAGGATGAGAAGGACTGATAGTTCACCTACCAACCCACCACCCACAGTCACCGTGAACTTTTGGTTGTCCATCTCACCTCGCCTCGATATGTTCCACCAATACATCTCCCGTTGCCAAGACCCTGACATCTACCAGGTCAATAAAGTGTAGACGAGTGAGACGACACCAGAGAACGGCTTCACCAAATCCAGGAAGGAAAAGAAACGAGACACAAGAAAAAGACAAAAGGCTGATTTAATTAATACTCTCATAATGGGTGATAGAATTTAAAACAAATCATACAACAACAACGAACCGGACCTCTTCATGTATGTGTGTGTGTGTGTGTGTGTGTAGCAAAGGGTAGGATGAGACGTTGTGTGTGTGTGTGTGTGTAGCAAAGGGTAGGATGAGACTTTGTGTGTGTGTGTGTGTGTATGTGTGTGTGCGTGTTGGAGGGTTGGTGGGGGGTGCAGGAATAGGGGGACAGGCTTTCTACCCACACCAAGCCTGTCCCCCTACTCCCACACACCCCAAGCCTGTCCCCTACTCCCACACCCCCTTATGCTGACGACTGTACAAAACTCCACCAAATCAAATGAGCTAGATACACTTTGGTTCGATTAATGAAATGAAGTATATATAGTTAAGGTCTGGCCTGGCTGACCTTCCTCTCTGCCAGTCACTAACAAAAGAGAGAGAGAGAGAGAGAGAGAGAGAGAGAGAGAGAGAGAGAGAGAGAGAGAGAGAGAGAGAGAGAGAGAAGGGCAAGCTGTCTCACTCATCCTCTCACACCTTACACGGATGATGATAGGATGTGTGTGTGTGTGTGTGTGTATCTAATAATAATAATAATAATAATAATAAACGGTTTATTGAACATAGTGCAGCCCTGAGGCTGAAAATATACATACATAATAAATTGATATAATGGACATAATGGATGAATAGGGTAAGATGTGTAATATATATACAAAGATGATACATGAATGAATATAGTGGATGATTACTTATTTATTATATTTGTGATGGTAGGAATAGGATTATTTTTGTATCTGTCCGTTCTTGCTTTGATGGGTTTTAATTTATTATAGTGACGGGCTGCCCTAGATGGAGGGGGCAGGGTAGGGGGTAGAAGTGGACAGAGTCTGGGGTGTAGCAGCAACTTTTCCCCAAAGGTCTGGAGGTCACGGTGGTGTCTCTCTGTCAGTGAGGGTAGCTTAAGGGAGATTAGCGCCTGGTCGTAGGTAGTGTAGGTGACCCCCAATATAATTCTACAAGCTCTCTTTTGTACCCTCTCCAGCCTGCGTTGTTGTGTGATGGTTAGTGATGATGAGAAGGCTGGAGATGAGTAGGTCAACTTGGGTAGGATGAAAGTAGTATATATATTCCTGAGTTGTTGATGTAGGGCACCCAGGACTTCATTGTTTTCAGCATGTAGAGTCTGTAGGTGGTTGCCTTGATGATGGTGGTGATGTGTTGCTTCCAGTCCTGGCGATGATAGGATGTGTGTGTGTCTGTGTGTATCTGTGTGTTTGTGTGTCTGTGTGTGTCCTGGCGATGATAGGATGTGTGTGTGTCTGTGTGTGTGTGTTTGTGTGTGTGTGTATCTGTGTGTTTGTGTGTCTGTGTGTGTCCTGGCGATGATAGGATGTGTGTGTGTCTGTGTGTGTGTGTTTGTGTGTGTGTGTATCTGTGTGTGTTTGTGTGTCATGGCTGTGTGTCCAGGAAAGTTAATGGGAATAATAGATAATTACTTAAATGATTTTGGTGCCCCAGTAAAGAGAGGTCATTATTCTTACACAGGCTATATGTAAAGAGAGGTCATTATTCTTACACAGGCTATATGTAAAGAGAGGTCATTATTCTTACACAGGCTATATGTAAAGAGAGGTCATTATTCTTACACAGGCTATAATTATGGAAAGAGAGGTCATTATTCTTTCACAAGTTATGTAGAAAGAGAGGTGGTCATTATTCTGGAAGTATTACAATAATTAATCTACCAAGGGATTCGGTAATTAGCAAACCATCCAACATAATAATAATAATAATAATAATAATGTTGTATTGCAGTTACGTAATCATATGTGTCTGTATGTTGTAAAAAAATGTAAACCTTCGAAGACAACAAACAGCGGGTGTACGAATACTGGCGAGCCAATAATACCAAAAACACAAATTGCAACTACTGGGACACTATATTTGTAAACATGACATTCGTAAGGTGTAAGTTATATATATATATGTATACTGTATAATCAACTCTCAAAATAATAAGTAAAAAGATCGAAAGGCAGTGATTTCTCCAAGAACAAAAATTGGGAAGAAACGGACTATTTAACAGAACTCTCCTAGTGTTTGTTACCTTGACTCGTCTCATGGCAACACTGACATTAAGGAGGAGGAGGAGGAGGAGGAGGAGGAGGAGGAGAAGGAGGAGGAAGAAGAGGAGGAGGAGGAGGAGGAGGAGGAGGAAGAGGAGGAAGAAAAGGAGGAGGAGCAGGAGGAAGAGGAGGAGGAAGAAGAGGAGGAGGAGGTGGAGGAGTTAACAAGGTTGTATAAAGAGCTGCTCTATGATCACTACACTATCCAGGAGCATTACAGTTGTATAAAACCGCGACAGTGTGAAGTCTGGAGGCAGTAGCAGGTCAGTCACGGCAGAGGGTGGTCGAACGTCGCCTGTCTTTACCTCGAGGGGGACCAAGCGGCTGAACTCACAGGCAGGACTCATCGAAGAGAAAAAAACAGCCGTCTGGGATTCATATCAATTCTCAAGGTGGGATTATATCATATAATTATGCTAGAAGATTTTATTTAGAAGATGAGGTAGAGGGTTATAGAGAGGTGGGAGGGTAAACACAAAGGTATAATTGAAGGAAAGTATAGTTGAAGAATTGAAAGAAGGGAGTGAAAGTTGAAGAATTAAAAAGGGGGTTGGAGTAGGCAGGAAAAATCAACGTACAGTAAAATCTTAAATATTATAATTGAAGGAAGGTATAGTTGAAGAATTAAAAGGGGTTGAGTAGGCAGGAAAAATCAACGTACAGTAAAATCTTAAATATTATAATTGAAGGAAGGTATAGTTGAAGAATTGAAAGAAGGGAGTGAAAGTTGAAGAATTAAAAAGGGGGTTGGAGTAGGCAGGAAAAATCAACGTACAGTAAAATCTTAAATATTATCATCATTTAAACTCCCAGAATAAGTCAAGCAGTCTATTAATATGACACTATTATTTCGTCTCATATCCTGTCTTCTATCTTCATCCTACCCTTTCCATTTTTCTTCTTTCCATATTTTTCCTTTTCTGTAAAGTCATGGTCTAATGTACTGCAACCTGGTGAATAAAAGCGAGCTATTTGAGTTAATTTATGAATCAAAATTGCACACACCAACAGCTATAGTTTCGGATCATTTTTCGAAGCCATCTCATTGGAAGGTGTTGCAATACATTAGACCAGGACTTTACCTTCATCCTTCCTTTATACAGTATATATATTTGAGGATGGAAAAGACGACTCTATATATAGCTAGATATGTAAGACCCAGTGAGATGAAAGAAAATAGGATAGAGAGGTAAAGTCATGGTCTAATGTACTGCAACACCTTCCAATGAGATGGCTTCGAAAAATGATCCGAAACTATAGCTGTTGGTGTGCAATTTTGGTTCATAAAATTAACTCAAATAGCTCGCTTTTATTCACCAGGTTGCAGTAAAGTCCTGGTCTAATGTACTGCAACCTGGTGAATAAAAGCGAGCTATTTGAGTTAATTTTATGAACCAAAATTGCACACACCAACAGCTATAGTTTCGGATCATTTTTCGAAGCCATCTCATTGGAAGGTGTTGCAGTACATTAGACCATGACTTTACCATACTGCCTGGTTATTATAATCCGTTTTATCTTCCCCAATACGGCTGCGTGGTCTACAGAGATGTATGTGCAATTGTGTAAACAAATTGTCGCCCCTTGAGACCCGAGCCAAGTCCAATCTAGAAATCCATTTATCCACTCTCACCCCTTTTTTTTTTTTTTTGTCCTTCGTGCTTGTTGTCTGTCCCTCATCTCTCTCTTCTTTTCTTTTGCGAAATTTAAGGGGGTTATTCACTTTTGTTACATTGGAGTGCCATATGATTCCTCCAAAGTTTAGAGAAGTCAGTTGCTCCAGATTTACTAAAACAAAATTTTCTCCTTAACGTCTTTCTGTTCGAGCAGTCTTCTTTCATCCTTTTTTTTTCCTTCATCAATTCATCCTGTGTTGGTAATTCTGGATCTACTGAATCCTCCAAACTATTCCAAGCAACAGAACACCATTAGTATTGCCCCTCTGGTCCTGTTTCCTAACATACTTTGGAGGAATTAAGGCACTCCAATGTACCAAAAAAGAATTACCACCTTAAAAGTGACACGTTTGAAGTGTGTCTGTTTCATGTGGCCGCAACTGTATATCCAAAATCAAAACCACACCGAAAATGTCCATGCCTTGACTAGAAATATGGTGGGATTCTTCTGTTAGCATCTTGAATATCACGATGGTAGGAAAATGTCAGAGAAGTTGGCTGTTGATGTTGGGTGTAGAGGAGTCACCTGCTGCCAGCCCCCTCACTGGTAAATTGGAACGCTCGAAAGTTATTGATTTTTATGCAGTACTGGTTTTCATGCTCAATGCACAAAAGTAAGTTTTTGTTGTTGTTGTTGAAGTTCCTCAAGCTGTTTGACCGAGCAGCCCAGACTTAAAGCAAGTTTGCAAACATACTGTACTTTATCAGTTGTAATTCATCCTAGTCAAGGTATGTACATTCACGAGTACTGATATGTATTCTGGTGAGCTTCGAATACCTAGAGACAGAAAATAAATGCACAACAAGATCTTCTTTGGAATTAGTTTGTTGGTGAATTCCCGGGGTCACTAAATGAAGGGTTGCGTGTGATCGCCAGCGGTTTTAATATGGAAGTTGGGGAACAGAGTGTTGGCCCAGATAGATGTATTTTGTAAAATCTTCCCCGCGATAATTACTGATACATCGTACGTCTGCACTTTAAGATGTTATTATTCAGTAATTATATTAACATCATAGATAAGAATTGGTGTGCAACATACAGTAAAACAGCAATTACAAGCATAAAATAGTACAGGGGTTGGCAGAACTAATAACATTTATATTAGTTCATACCTGCACATTTGGCTTAAAACAAAATAACACTATGTTTCTGAAAGAACAATGCCCTATGTTAAAAAAAATGAGAGCAATCAGAACAGTTTTTCACCTCTAATTATACATTTTTATGAGTCCGAAATCATGCGGGAAAGAGATCACCGATCGAGAACTTCACCATGCTATTTAATATTTGCCCCAACGACCAACCAGCGTTCACAGACATCAATGGCTTCATATATGTTGACGACCTATGTCTTGCAACACAGTCACGCTCATTTGAAACAATCGAAATCGAACTGTGAGATGCTCTGAAACATCCCACAGACGAAACTGCCTTAATGCCAACCCTGGAAAAACACATCTCAATAACACATCTCAAACACATCTCATTCCATCTCAATAACCATCAGGCAAACCAAAAACTAAACATCCTATGGGACAACAACAGACTCAACAATGATCAACACCCAGTCTAGTCCTTACCATGAATGAATGAACAAACTCTTAGCTCAGGAGTCAACTTTACTATATATGTATGATAAATAAATAACGTCCCTGTAAAATTTCTACTGGACCATAGAGAGCGGGAGAAAGTGGTATGAAACAGCATCTCCACAATACAATTCAAAGATAAAGGTCTATAAATTTACTTCTTGGTGAAATGGAAGATAAAAAAAATAGTAAGTGGAGCTCGAGATGGGTGTACAGTCAGCGGCAAAAGTCCTGTCGCCTATCTTGCTTCACCGAGGCACGTGATGTTCATAGACTCGAGATTATCAGGTATATATAAACCGTACGTATATATCTCGGTGAAGCACGAGAGGCGACAGGATTTTTGCCGCCGACTGTACGTTACACCGAGGTTCCACATATTTACTTAACACCAGGGCGAGTCATATTCCTTTTCTCTGTTCGACTATCATCTTCCATTTCTATAAGCAACACTTTAAGAACACACACAGATGGTAAAGTCAAGAATCTTGGTGTTGTTGTTGAAGTTCCTCAAGGTGTCTGGCCGAGCAGCCCCAAGAGAATAAGGCTATACAAGAGAATAAGGCTACACAAGAGAATAAGGCTACACAAGAGAATAAGGCTACACAAGAGAATAAGGCTACACAAGAGAATAAGGCTATACAAGAGAATAAGGCTATACAAGAGAATAAGGCTATACAAGAGAATAAGGCTACACAAGAGAATAAGGCTACACAAGAAAATAAGGCTACACAAGAGAATAAGGCTATACAAGAGAATAAGGCTACACAAGAGAATAAGGCTACATGTACAAGAGAATAAGGCTACACAAGAGAATAAGGCTACACAAGAGAATAAGGCTACACAAGAGAATAAGGCTACAAGGAGCCAGTACTGAACCTTAGATTATAGTTTATGTAGCTAACTTTTTAGTTTGCATTTTATACAAAGATAATCAAGTTCGTAACTTGCTGTACTTATTGCTGCGTTCAGTGATTCGTATTGTTCAGAGGAAAGGAAATATTAGGAAAGCTATTTATACACCAAAACTTTATTTTAAGTTTCAAAGAGTAATGTGTAATTAGAGGATATGTTTATATAACTTGTGTACAACATTATATTTCTTATGTTCTCCGGTATAATAAGTGCTTTATTTTTTATAAAATATCCTGTTCTAATGATTCACAACAAAATATTTTAATATCTGTGAAAAAGGCCACCCATAAGGCTTATTACCCCAGGCATGGGATAAAAGGACCATTTAGTATATATTATTAAACAAATATTTTCACAATTACAAAAACTTAGCAAAGAAACATGAATTTTATTATTAGTAGTGCATTTCATTGAACAAGCTTTCTAACTATATCTGTTTCAGAGGAATATCTGTAGTATTGTAGACAACAGGAATTTTCCCTTAAGTTAAGGGGGCTTCATACTCCACTCTACTCTACTACACAAGACCTATTTATAATGCAAACTACAGTAGTTAATGTTGACCATATTGGCAAGGAGAAGTTTGTCATTCTGTAATATTTTAGGTTTATTTATTTATTTACTTTTATATATATATATTTATTTGTTAATATAGCTATTTATTAAATCATAATTTTTATAAACGAGATTGGTCTGTTTTCTGACTTGCATTGCCTAGTTTTGCCGAGTTATTAAAAGGAGAGTTTCTAAGGGTAAGATAAATTTACTGAGACATTTTATTGAATATATTTATGATATTTATTGGGTATATATAAGCAAGATTTTCCGTGGCATATTCAATCACGAGCTATAACAAATATACAAGTCTGCTTTAAATATTCTGATAGAGTATTGAACAAGCTTTACCAAATATAAGAATAGATAACGACTGTGAAAAGCTAACTAATGTGTCAGATAATTAATTCCAAACCTTTACTAAGCCAGACGTGAATATGGTAAAGTCATGGTCTAATGTACTGCAACACCTTCCAATGAGATGGCTTCGAAAAATGATCCGAAACTATAGCTGTTGGTGTGTGCAATTTTGGTTCATAAAATTAACTCAAATAGCTCGCTTTTATGCTTTTATTCACCAGGTTGCAGTACATTAGACCATGACTTTACAGTACTTGTTATGTTTCGCTCGTGACATGTGTTGATTCATCATTTATAATAAGGGTGGGTGATAGGGACAGTTGCTAGGGAGAACGCAGTAAGGGTAGTCTGGGTCGGAGTTGAAGACGAGATCACCGCCACAAGTCAGGATTGTTCCAGTAGCACCATACGCCGAGCATTCAAAGTACTGAGGCTGACACGTATAGATGCACATGGAGAAGTAGCCGGCACCAGGACAGACGAGGGAGTTTATGCAGTCTGTGATGGGGATGGTGGGGGTGGGGGTACCAGGGCCGGTGGGGGTGGGGGTACCAGGGCCTATAGGAGGGGTGTCAGAGATGGAGGATACAAGGATGAGTTTTTGTAGTTGATGGATGATGGAGGATACAAAGATGAGTTTTTGTAGTTGATGGAGGATACAAAGATGAGTTTTTGTAGTTGATGGAGGATACCTAGGATGAGTTTTTGTAGTTGATGGAGGATACAAGGATGAGTTTTTGTAGTTGATGAAGGATACAAAGATGAGTTTTTGTAGTTGATGGATGATGGAGGATACAAAGATGAGTTTTTGTAGTTGATGGATGATACAAGGATGAGTTTTTGTAGTTGATGGAGGATACAAGGATGAGTTTTTGTAGTTGATGGAGGATACAAGGATGAGTTTTTGTAGTTGATGGTTGATGGAGGATACAAGGATGAGTTTTTATAGTTGATGGAGGATGATTATAATGACTGTTTATGTCAGAGATTGAAATTATACTGTTCTTACATAATGATAAAAATAAATATCCTGTGTAAATAATTTGCAAACATGGACGACACAGCGATGGGTATCATTATCATTATCATTATCATTATCATTATCATTATCATTATCATCATTATTATTATTATTATTATTATTATTATTATTATTATTATTATTATTATTATTATTATTATTATTATTATTATTATTATTATTATTATTATTATTATTATTATTATGATTATGATTATTATTATTATTATTATTATCATTATTATTATTATTATTATTATTATTATTATTATTATTATTATTATTATTATTATTATTATTATTATTATTATTATTATTATTATTATTATTATTATTATTATTATTATTATTATTATTATTATTATTATTATTATTATTATCATTATTATTATTATTATTATCAATTGTATATTAAAAATTGCAACCTTTCCAAACTTTCAAAAACGCTCATGGTTTCAATCATTTGTTTTCAATTTTTAACGATTTTACGATAAAATGTTTCCTCTTCACTATTCCCCAGAGATACAAGAGACATTGCCCTTTATATTTGGCAGAGATAGATAAGTATTAACAGCTGGGGGTGGGGGTGGGGGGAGGTTGGTAAACAAACACATTAACGTTGAGGAGTTAAGAGTGTGATTGTTGTCGTATAGTAAAGTGTATTAACAATAATCATAATTATTAATGTAATTAAAAAAAAAAAAAAAAAAAAAAAAAAAAAATATATATATATATATATATATATATATATATATATATATATATATATATATATATATATATATATATATATATATATATATATATATATATATATATATATATATATATATATATATATATATATATATATATATATATATATATTGTGTCTATAACTTGAGACGGTGCAATGTGTTAAAATGGGATAGCTATTGAGGCCTCCAAACTATGTTACGAAACTGATTCGTTACAATAGTAATATTGAAATGGTGTTTCCAAGCATATTATGGAGGAGTCTATAACCTCCTCAGTTTACCGTTAAGAGATTACCCCTTCATTGATATATTGGGATGAGGTGACGACTATAGTTAATAAATCGGTAAAATACAGTTGACTCAATAATGCTCTTATAATTTTGAAACAAAATGAAAAAATAAGCGACTTGCTACAAACTTATCTGACCTGGTGTAGCGGTAGGCTTAGGTGTTGACGACGGCCAGTTGATATTCCCGTCCTGACAAACGTTGTTGCATTCTGTTCCATCAATGCATCTGGAGGCATGAACCTCGAAGTGTTGTCCAGCAGGGCAAGTAACATGAGTATTCTCATTGGCGGGTCCAGGTCCTAAGCAGATGTAGTACTTGGTGCAGTCATTGGGGTCATACGTTTGAAGAGTATTAGGGGAGCAGTATGGAGAGCAGGGGTTGTCACAACATTCGTTTGAATTAACTATGCAGTGTACACCATCGAAATATGGCAGTTCTGGGGGACATTCATACAAGTAGGTTCCACCAGGCAAACAGGCGTAGTATTCACTACAGTTATACATGGATGGAATTACGTCAGTCGTTTGAGTTGTATCACATGCATACCTACATTCTTCTTAGTTACACAGGTTGGTGCATGGACCTCCCAGACAAGTTTCAGCTCCATCGGGGAATCCATTACCTTCCGGGCAAGGGAGAGGGGACTGAGCGTGATGGCCTTGTCCATCACAAACGTAGAACTCGGAACAGTTCCTAGGGTTTGTGACCATTGCATAAAGAGGCTTATCAACGCAGTCTGGTTCACAGCCAAAGGACATCACCCCAGCACCACACACAACCTAAAGGGAGGACAGGGTCAGGGGGATATAAATCATTTGCTCTCTCTCTCTCTCTCTCTCTCTCTCTCTCTCTCTCTCTCTCTCTCTCTCTCTCTCTGAAAAATAGCATATACAAACGGCAAGTTAGAGAAAATTTATTGTTTGGAAAAAGACGAAAACAATAACAAGAGAAGTGTTAAAGGAAGTGTCGTGAAGGCAAATTAAAGGCAAACTGATTCCTCCACACTATGATGAGGAAACAGGATAGCATCTCAGTATAAGGGTACGGGATATCTCTTTCTTTTTTCAGTTAGTGTGAAGGAATCAGAAGTCCTTCCGTTTATCCACGACAGACGTACAGACGTCCTCCTTAAGGGACCCTGTGTCGTAGTCAGAAAATTGGAGTTACATGAGTCCTTCAAATATTGTCACGAAACACCACCTATAAGGAAGGAGCTTGTTTCATAGGATGGTCAGGAGGAATCAGAAGCCTCCAATTTTCATACACGATCACAGGGTCCTTAAGGACCCTGTGATTGTATGTGAGAATTACAGGCTTCTGATTCCTCCTGACTATGCCATGAAACACGCTTCTTCCCTATAGGTGGTGTTTCGTGGCAATATTTGAAGGACTTGCTTACCTCCAATTTTCAGACTACATCACAGGATCTATTAATTAAGCACATCTTCTATATTAGCTTTGTATGATGAGTATCAATTGGAAGATGATGTCTAGTTCTATAAATGTTTGATATACGGTAATACTATTTTGGTGTTGTTTACATTACAGGCTTTATACTGAAAGATCCATTTAACGAGAGATTCTACTGTTGGTAAATTGGAAGGGTACTGATTCCTTCTAACCATACCAGTAAACAGACCGACTGGCTGCTACACTAATAGGGAATCTGTTTCGCAATTAACCAACAAAAGAATCTCCCCTGAAATGAGATGTAGAAGCCATGGAGGTAAATTATATGAACACAAACTTTGGCCTGTACTAAGAGTCAGGAAGGTCAAGGCGAAGGTATAACCTTCGACCATCAGCAGGGTCGAAGGTTATACCTTTGCCTTTACCTTCAATCCTTATCACTAGTCATTTGTCCTAGCTGTTCCTACCAGCCCACTCCCTCCCCTTCCTTATCCTACTCCCCTAACTTGAATAATATATTGTATATTGATTATTTTTGTAATAATACATTGCCATACTAAGTAATTTACACTATATACATGTAAATAACAATATTATAATACTTTTCTATACATATAGAGAACTATTTCAATAACTACTAAAAAAATATAAGAAATATAAGAGCATTCTGTAGCAGGAGGCTGAGCTGACGTCCTCCCCCTTTAACTTTTGTTATATAACTGAAGGAAGGATACGAATCATACGATCATCATTACGATGACCGTTAATTATATATATATGGGACGGGAGAATAGCCAATTAGCTAATAACAATGATAATATTATTATACTCCTCTCACCTCCTCTATTTCATCTTTCATAGTCTTAGATGACATGCTCACTCTACAACACTTGTATTAACATGAGAAAAGCAGTATATCTTACTTATTAACTGAAAATATGACTTTGAAAACTGTCAGATGGCAATCAGTCAATGACAAGCAAAACCTCCTTCCCGACATTACCCAAACTCATGGTGGAATTCGTAAGTGTTATAAATAACTCACACATATTTCCCGAAACAAAAGTATCGATTTAACACCTTTTCATACATTATCTGATGTTGTTTACAGTTCATCATATATATCTATTTTCTCACAGTAGTTTTGTATAAGTTTGGAAATAATTGTGGAAGGTCAACGGGAAGACACGGGCATACCCTTGCCTTGCCTTCGACCTTCCTATAGACCTTCGTTCCAATAACGGCTCTGACTATTGGTACACTAATGCCTTCCCCTGTACCTTCCACCCTCGACCTTCCTCACTCTTAGTAGGAGCCAAAGCATCGTACAGATAACAACAACCCAGAGAAAAAGATGACACTACAAGAACGGTATTTGGATGATCTTACCGCCAAGCATACCACCAGTAAAAGTCTCCTCGCTCCTTCCATGGTTGGCTGAGTCTATGTTTGTATGTGCTGCTTATTGACTGACTGATTGCAGCTTGGAGTTTTACCCACCTGCAACCTGCAACTCCTCGCTCACTGTTGACTGTATATATTACCCTCGGCCCTATCAGCTGGCGACCACAGTGATGGGGAGGTGGCCATTGTGATTGTAGTTCATGTAAAAATGTAAGAGTTAAAGTGGTCAGATTGAGTATTGTTTGGGAAATTACATGAGACTTATATATTGTAGAGGAAAGGTTGCTCAGTCGTAGAGATGGAGTTTTGACAAAGTACTCCTCTGTATTGCACCAGATATCCCACTCAATAACATCACCCAGCAAGTCCCGAGGATAATGGAAGTCCAAGAGTAAAAACAATTCCCCACCTTTAATCAACGTTATAAACAAGTCACAAGACACTCCATCCACAAATAACACTCGCCACTGGTACAGCAATAAGTCACACACAATTATCATTCGCCACTTGTAGCACAATAAGTCCAGGGGTGAACACGACTCTTCCAGGTGGTAGCAGCAGGGTAGGCTACACAATGTGGGAGCGACGCTCAGACCACACTTTGTACACTTGCAAGTACGTAGACGGTGTTGAGTAAGTAGAGTACGTAGAGTAAGTGGGTGTGACACGGAAACGGCCCAGTGACCGTGACAACCCGAAGAGTAGTCTTTGGTGGAGGACAGAGAAGGTGGAGGTGTGAGAGCTCTGGAGTCTCAGTCTGCTCTGCCCGTTGTTGAAGGAAGCAGTCCATGACGTTGGCTTGGTTTGGAGTCGAGACTGACAAACAATACAGCATGAGCTAGAAAATATGAAACAGATATAGACTCCGAATCATATGAAAATGAACTGGATGGTATAATGAATCCATTAGATTAACACTTAAGCAAATAAGGTAGTTTTCCCTTACACTCCTCCACACCAAGACTCGATATGAAGTATCGAGCATTAAAATATATACAATAATTTGAACAAATATCGATTAGTTTACCAATAAAAAGTTACACTCTGCTTAACAAATCAGCACCTATGTTATCCTTGCCAGAGATATATACTATCCTAAATCTGTAGCTTTGCAAACAAAGAGCCCAACGCAATAGTCTGTCATTGCCTCCCTTAAAATGAGTTAGGTATACAAGAGGTTTATGATCAACTTCTAAAATGAATTCTTTACCTCTTAAATAATAATCAAAATGCTTGATACCGAATACTATCGCTAAGCATTCCTTTTCAATTGTACTATACCTATTTTCTCTGTCAAGGAGCTTACGACTAGCATACGCCACGGGATGGGGAGTATCCTCTGTATACTGTAGGAGAACAGCACCCAAGCCATGGTTGGACGCGTCTGTCCGAAGCACGAAAGGACGACTGGAATCCGGGAGTTGTAGGATGGGACGAGAGTGTAGAGATTTCTTCAGGTGTTCGAAACAAGTCAACAATTCTTCTGTCCATACCAATGATTCAGGAGCACCTTTCCGAAGCAGATCTGAGAGGCTGGAAGTATAAGATGAGGCATTAGGAATAAATGCCCTATAAAAAGATACCATACCCAGGAATGATCGTAGCAGTTTCTTTGTCCCGGGAGGAGGTACTCTCATTATCGCCTCTACTTTACTCTTCTGAGAATGTAGAGTGTATCCATCTACCACAAATCCCAAGTACTGGATTGAATTGAATCCAAAGCGACACTTAGACGGACGTGCTGTCAATCCATGTTGTCGTAGGCGATGAAGTACGGCGAGAAGAGCCTGGAGAGGAGTTTCCCACGTCTGTCCATAGATGAATATATTATCAAAATAAAATGTAACTCCACTTAGGCCAGCCAGGACAATCCTCATTAGTCTAACGTAGGTGGCACAAGCCGTAACCAACCCAAAAGGAAGTCTAGTAAACTCCATGAGGCCAAGGTGTG
This sequence comes from Petrolisthes manimaculis, assembly GCA_034508575.1. Taxonomy (NCBI): domain Eukaryota; kingdom Metazoa; phylum Arthropoda; class Malacostraca; order Decapoda; family Porcellanidae; genus Petrolisthes; species Petrolisthes manimaculis. Next base: position 526,704 of record JAWZYT010000072.1, on the reverse strand, counting down.
ATGGAAATGCAGTGTAAGTCATTGCTCTATCGGTTAAAGGCACTTGATAGTATGCCTTGGTTATATCTATCTCTGAGAAGTACTTACTGCCATAGAATTTATGAAGGTCTTCCGTGATGGATCCAATTGGTTCAGCATCGAAGGTAGTGATGGAATTCAGCATTCTGAAGTCTATAGCGAGGCGGTAACTGCCGTCAGACTTCTTCACCATCAGAACAGGTGAGCAATGAGGTGAAGTCGATGGTTTGATGATTCCCTGAGCAAGAAGTTGTTCCACTTCCTGTTCAAAGAAAGGTTTTAAGTGAAGAGGAATAGGATAATGTTTAGGTTTTATACGCTCAGTTGTACACACATCTATATCATGCTTAATGGACAGTGTACATCCAGGTAATTCTGGAAGAGTGTCATGGAAATCTTCCATGATGCACTCGAGATCGTCTCGTTGTTCTGCAGTGACCATATTTCCTACTTCTGGAAATTTGTTAGAGTCTGGGGTATCTGAGCGACCATCAGGTGTTACTGGCATCTCTATATCCTCCATACACTCCACACCGTTTCCTGTAGACAAATTTTGGACTTCGCAAGCAACAGTCGGTTCATCCAGGAGGGTTGCTTGGTTCACCGAGGTACGACGATGATATCTCTTCAAGAGGTTGGCATGATATAGCTTAGGCTTACCCTTATCATTAATCACGTAATTCACTTTATTTTTCCGTTCAATAACTGGATATGGCCCACTCCAAGACATGAGTAACTTGCTCTTAGAATCGGGGAGGAGGACAAGTACTTCATCTCCCTGTTTAAATTGCCTGTCTTGTGATCGCAAATCGAAGTAAGACTTGTACTTCATTGCACTGACATCAGCATTCTCAGCAGCAATCTTGGCACATTCTGCCAGCTTATCCTGGAGTTCAATCACATATTGAAAACATGAACGTTGATCGTCGTCTAATTTGGCATCTTCCCACAAATCTCTTAGAATGGAAAGAGGTCCTCTTACTCTTCTGCCATACAGCATCTCGAAAGCAGAGAATCCTGTTCGATCACTTGGCATTTCTCGAAGTGCAAATAGAGTAGCAGGGAGGTATCTGTGCCACTCACGAGGCTTGTCAGAGCATAATTTCCTCAAAGAAGCTTTCAAAGTAGCATGGAATCGTTCCACTCTTCCGTTACCACTTGGATGGTAAGGGGTAGTAAAAAGTGGCTTAGTACCGAGTAACCTATGAAGTTCTCCCATCATCTTAGAGGTGAATTGAGTTCCTCTATCTGATAGAATCTCTGTAGGGATGCCAACCCTAGAGAAAATAGTTAGCAATGCTTCAGCAACAGAAATGGAAGTGATTTCCTTTAAAGGAACTGCCTCTGGGAAACCAGTAGCAAAGTCTATCAGTGTTAGTAAATAACGATGTCCTTCTGATGACGGAGGTGAGAGAGGTCCAACTATGTCCACAGCCACTCTCAGGAAGGGTTCAGTTATAATAGGAAGTGGTTTCAATGGGACTGGTTTAACTTTCCCTTTTACAGACATTCTCTGACACTTGTCGCAAGATTTACAAAATGTTCTTATGTCACTCCACATGCCTGGCCAATAAAACTGTTCACAAATTTTCATACCTGTTTTACGATGTGATAGATGACCAGCTAATGGGCTTTCATGAGCAAGGGTTAACACTTGTCGACGACACTCCGATGGGACAACAAGTATTCTTTTCCCGCCCTGGGTGTCTGAGATTGAAGAGCGGCAGATCCGGTAATACAATCCGTGGCACAACTCATAACCATAAGTAGATCCAGTCCTAGTCACTTCTTCACCAGTAGATGCCTTGTCCCTTATAGCAGAAAGAGATGGACATGAAGCCTGTAAGCGAGAGAATTCATCAGGGTTTACAGATAATGGTTCAAGCAAGGGTAACACAAGTGGGTGAATCTTCTTAGCACGACCAGCTCGCGTCTGAACTGCTCGTACGTTTTCTTCGTGAGTCGGCAGCAGAGAAGCCTTGTCTGGATCAGGATCATCCGGTGGGCGTACTCCTGGAACATTACCTATAAGGATACTACAAAGTTTTATCGGGGCTCTGACAGCATCGACCCATCCTTCCAAATATGGACAACGAATGTAACATCTCACCAATGGAAAGTCGTCTACTCGACCCAGATAGTCTGTAACAGAGACCCTTTTACAACTTGACACGTCTACATCTGGCAAAGCTTCTTCCGACACAACCACACAAGTACAACCAGTATCTCGAATGATTGTGGACACTCTCGAACCATTAATAGTACCAGAAGTAAAATATTGTTGGGGTGATGGTTTAGAAAAGCAAACTCCAATTTTATAGGGGGTCTTTGCTTCATGTGTAAATTTGGATTTAAACAAACTGGGATTTTGAGGACAATTTGGTCTAATGTGGCCTACCTCTCCGCAGTTGTGACACTTCATAGGAGCTTTCCGGACCAGAGGTGGAGAAGTTTGGTGTGGAAAATCCTTCACAGGGCTGTAGGGTTTCTTGGGACGGTCCATAGCTTGTCGATTCCTGGGATAAGCGTTGTGAGCTGCAGTCCAGATATCTGCTCGTCGGACAGCTTCGGATAAGGACTGGACATCATTCTCCTTCAGGAACATACGAAGCTCTGGGTTAAGAGAAGCTAGGAACTGATCCAAAATAATAAAAGATTTTAATGATGAGTAAGTTTGCCCCACACCACAAGAGTCGAGCCAATGCTCTAACAAACGACACAGATTAATAGAAAATTGTTGGAAGGTTTCACCAATACCAATTCGAGCAGACCTAAAACTGCTTCTATAATGATCTGAAGTCTTGCGAAAACTCCTCAAAAGAGCTGCTTTCAGCTGTTCATAGTCTCCCGTCACTTCATCAGATAGGGTAGTGTAAATGTCTGCTAACTTACCCGTCAGAAGACTTCCCAGTTGGATAGCAAATCCACTTTCTTCAATGTGTAGCAATGAAGCGATACGTTCAAAACGAGTGAAGTATGAAGCCAAGTCTTCATTTTCTTGATATCGGGGTAAAGACGGACGAGGGGTTGAAGTCGCATCTGTAGACATTGAAGCACCCATTGTTTCAGAGGGTGGAGCTCTTCGTATATCAAGTTTAAGTTGTTCAAGAGCGAGAATGTGCTGACGTTCCTTTTCTCGTTCTGCTCGTTCTCGTTCCTCTCTCTCTCTCCTTTCTACTCTTTCTTGTTCCCTTTCTTCCCGCTGTCGGGACTGTTCACTAGATACAAACTCCTTTAGCTCCTCGTTCTGGTATCCAAGGTCCCGACCAAGGTTAACCAACTCCTGAATTGACGACATTGCAACAGTAGAATAAAATATATACAACAATAAACAACAAGATGGTTACCCAAAGGAAATAAGAAATAGCCAAAAAATATAGTAACAAATAACCAAGAATGGCAACAACAAAAATACCAACGCAACAGCGAACACTGCAGCAAACAGAAAAACAACAACAATAACACAACAATAACAAAATAGTTCAATGCCAGAAGAGTTACCTCTGCACCTGACAATATCGGGATCACAAACCAGAGTCCAGCAAAGACGCACCTGGCGTGTCTATACAAACAATGAGATCCCACAACACTCAATCACCAAACACTTACTTCCGAGCCCAAAGACAGCAAGTGGGAATAGGAAGATACATCAGATACCCACGGCGATTAGTGATGAATCCTAGACTTCTTGATCCGTCGAGCCCGGGTTGATGGAGGAATCCTGGCGAGGTCGCCACTTGTAGAGGAAAGGTTGCTCAGTCGTAGAGATGGAGTTTTGACAAAGTACTCCTCTGTATTGCACCAGATATCCCACTCAATAACATCACCCAGCAAGTCCCGAGGATAATGGAAGTCCAAGAGTAAAAACAATTCCCCACCTTTAATCAACGTTATAAACAAGTCACAAGACACTCCATCCACAAATAACACTCGCCACTGGTACAGCAATAAGTCACACACAATTATCATTCGCCACTTGTAGCACAATAAGTCCAGGGGTGAACACGACTCTTCCAGGTGGTAGCAGCAGGGTAGGCTACACAATGTGGGAGCGACGCTCAGACCACACTTTGTACACTTGCAAGTACGTAGACGGTGTTGAGTAAGTAGAGTACGTAGAGTAAGTGGGTGTGACACGGAAACGGCCCAGTGACCGTGACAACCCGAAGAGTAGTCTTTGGTGGAGGACAGAGAAGGTGGAGGTGTGAGAGCTCTGGAGTCTCAGTCTGCTCTGCCCGTTGTTGAAGGAAGCAGTCCATGACGTTGGCTTGGTTTGGAGTCGAGACTGACAAACAATACAGCATGAGCTAGAAAATATGAAACAGATATAGACTCCGAATCATATGAAAATGAACTGGATGGTATAATGAATCCATTAGATTAACACTTAAGCAAATAAGGTAGTTTTCCCTTACATATATATATATATATATATATATATATATATATATATATATATATATATATATATATATATATATATATATATATATATATATATATTATAAAAAAACTGAAAATTGATAAGACCGCAATAATTTCGGTTGTAGAGATCTGATTTTGATCAGACTTTCTCTGTAATAATCTATGTTCAGTTCTGTTTCTAATGGTACTTGAGCGATGGCCGTATTCCTAAAACTCGCGATTTGAGCATTAGGTCGAAAATCAAGGGGTCTGAATTTATAGGTCAATTTCTCCACATGCATTTTGGTCACTGTAGGACTCACTTCTGGTCCGATTTCGACGAAATTACTAACACAGGTAGGATGTACAATGCCGATCTCACCTATTGACTTTCAAGTCAAATGTCAAAGGTCAAAGTCAAGGCCATCACTTTTTCTGCCATACTATCGCCAAATGAATACTTCATTTATATATATATATATATATATATATATTTTTCACATGAAACACCAATATATTGCTGAGTTTCTCGGACTCACAATATTCGTTATTTATGACGTTAATTTGATGGATATCCAATGAATTCTTTTTGAGATATCTGGTTCACTGACAATGTGTATTGATCAAGGGAGAAAAGTGACATCGTTTTGGTTTTGGTTGTGGCTTGTTGTTGAAGGGAGTGCGGGAATAGGGGACAGGCTTGGGGGAGGGGTGTCGAGGGGGTTATGGGGGGTGCGAGAGTAGGGGGACAGGCTTGGGGGGGGGGGGGGTAAGAGGGTGCGGGAGTAGGGGACAGGCTTTCTACCCATCCCAAGTCTGTCCCCCTATTCCCGCACCCCCCAAAACCTCCCCCAAGCCTGTCCCCTACTCCCACACAACCTTAAGGGGGGTGAGGGAATAGGGGGACAGGCTTGGGGTGGGGGGTGCGGGAGTAGGGGTGGTTTTGGAGAGGGACTAATGATATTTGTTTATTATTATTATTTTTATTTTTTATCACACACACACACACACACACACACACACACACACACACACACACACACACACACAAAACACGGGGTTCAGTCTTGCAACATCTGAATGACTAATGAAAAGGAAACCAATAATGGAAAAATGATGCAAAATTATAGTTATTGGCCTCTTTTGTGTGTGTGTGTGTGTGTGTGTGTGTGTGTGTGTGTGTGTGTGTGTGTGTATGTGTGTGTGTGTGTGTGTGTGTATGTGTGTGTGTGTGTGTGTGTGTGTGTGTATGTGTGTGTGTGTGTCTGTGTGTGTGTGTGTGTGTGTGTGTGTGTGTGTGTGTGTGTATGTGTGTGTGTGTGTGTGTATGTGTGTGTGTGTGTGTGTGTGTGTGTGTGTGTGTGTGTGTGTGTGTGTGTGTGTGTGTATGTGTGTGTTGCCCTCCCCCCCCAAAAAAAAAATATATATCTGAATTCCTATGCCTTCTTTCCTTCACTCCCTCCTCATGCACTGATCTTCTCTTTACACACACACACACACACACACACACACACACACACACACACACACACACACACACACACACACACACACACACACACACACACACACACACACAGACACACACACACACACACACACACACTATTAAGGTAAAATGATGGATTCTATTGACAGAAATAATATGAATAGTATTAATCCCAAATTATTGATAAAAATTGTGAATGAGTTTCCATTTGCTAACTTGGATAACAGTGAATTAATTATCCTATATATATAATAATAAAAACACACCATGCAGCTTCTAATATGGATTACTATAAGGGGGAGTGGGAGTAGGGGACAGGCTTGGGTTTTTTGGGGGGTGCGGGATTAGGGGGTTAGTGGGGGGTGGTGCAGGAATAGGGGACAATCTTTCTACCCCCTCCCCCCTCCCACCCCAAGCCTGTCCCCCTATTCCCCCACCCCCCAAACCCCCCCAAGCCTGTCCCCCTACTCCTGCACCCCCCCAAGCCTGTCCCCTTTTTCCCACACCCCCTTAACCATACCAGTTAAAATTTATATTTATGCATGAGTATAAATCTCAGAGATGCCTCAGAGATAAGTTATTCACAATTTTGTCCAAGAATATTGTACAGTCGTGGTCAAATATAATCATCCATATAGGGGTAACTCACGTAAGATTTTGACAGCTTATCTCTGTTCCTTAGCTGATAAACTTTCCATTAAATAGGTTAACTACCATCTTTTAATTTACTACAAGCAGTTACACACTACTTAAAACAATAATATCATATGTGAACGTGAAAACATTAAACAGCAAATTGTTAAAGTTACCCATATGTGGATGATTATTATTGACCACGATTGTATGTGCAACTTCAGATTTTATACACCCATGATATTGGTATTGATGTTATTGGTCTCTCCTTTCTTCCTTCCTTCCTTCCTGGATTTAGTAATTTTCTGAGTCTCATTATCATTTGCCGTTCTCTCTCTCTCTCTCTCTCTCTCTCTCTCTCTCTCACTCTCTCTCTGTGTGTGTGTGTGATTTGTTCTCTCTTTATTTTATTCCCTCTCTCTCTCTCTCTCTCTCTCTCTCTCTCTCTCTCTCTGTATGTGTGTGTGTGTGTGTGTGATTTGGTCTCTCTCTCTTTTATTCCCTCTCTCTCTCTCTCTCTCTCTCTCTCTCTCTCTGTGTGTGTGTGTGATTTGTTCTCTCTTTATTTTATTCCCTCTCTCTCTCTCTCTCTCTCTCTCTCTCTCTCTCTCTCTCTCTCTCTCTGTATGTATGTGTGTGTGTGTGTGTGATTTGTTCTCTCTCTCTTTTATTCCCTCTCTCTCTCTCTCTCTGTGTGTGTGTGATTTGTTCTATCTCTCTTTTATTCTCTCTCTCTCTCTCTCTCTCTCTCTCTCTCTCTCTCTCTCTCTCTCTCTCTGTATGTGTGTGTGTGTGTGTGTGATTTGTTCTCTCTCTTTTATTCCCTCTCTCTCTCTCTCTTATTAAGGGAAGAGTATACTTTTGCTACATTGGAACGCCTTGATTCCTCCAAAGTATGTCAGGAAACAGGACCCTATTAACAAAAATAATGGTGTTCTGTTGCTTGGAAATAGTTTGGAGAAATCATTATCTCCAAAAATGCTAAATCTATACCCTCTCCTTAAGGAAATGTTGAAGGTGTTTGTGTTGGTCTGGGATAATATTTTTCTTGCATCAGTTTACAGGCCACCAAATATCAATATAAATAATTTCTCATTGTATATATAATGCAATAAGACAATAAAGTATATCTTATCTTATCTTATCTTATCTTATCTTAAAGAAGTCCTTGAATTTATTAATAATAATACTTTCAGGGCTGCATACCTGTTTGGTGACTGGAATATACATTTGTTGAACCCAGATGATCCACATGTCAATGAATTTATAATGCTGATGTATAGGTTTTCTCTTTATAATGCTGATGTATTGGTTTTCTCTTTATAATGCTGATGTATAGGTTTTCTCTGTTACCAGCAACCACGAAACCAACCAGAGCCACGTGGGATACAACTTCACTCATTGATCATATTTGGTCCAATCAAGCGGAAATGAACCAAAGTAACACACTAATTTACACTGATATCTCTGACCATTTCCCCATACTATCTCAATTTCACTGTATAACTTCAAACGAGCCTTCCTTAAATTTGTAAATAAAAGATTTTTCAATAATGTTAATGAGCAGCAGTTCGCTGAGGACGTCTCGTTGGTTGACTGGAGTGATGTACTTGCTTCACAGTGTCCTGACCTTGCTTATATGTTTTTTGATACGTTTAACAAATTATTCTAAGAGAATTTTCCTCTTAAACGCATACAAGTCACTAATAAATCAGGAAAAGGTCCTTACATGACATCTGGCTTAAGACAGAACGTTAAAGAAAATGATCGCTTAGAGCGACTATAGTTCAACCACTGTACCCTGGCCCCTGAAGGTGGGGTCACTCAGGAATTTCCGGTCATCAAGACCTTTAAAGCGTTGTCATATCTTCAGCCTCTTGTTTCTTCCCGTTCCACACACACATGTGATGTGCGTGCCACTCTCTTTCTCACTCTCTCTCTCAGTACTATTTTATAAAGTAAGCTACTTTTGCCATACATCTACATTTTATTGACTATGCAAGGGCGAAGAGTGGTGTGTTGGGTAAGCTAACATTTTACCGTCTCAATGACGAGCCAGTAAACACTGACTGTGGCAGCTGTGGCTGGGGTTAACCTCACTTGACAGGTGACCATATGTATGGGTCGGCAACACTGTACATAAATACTGTAGCACTGGTGCTACATTTCTCTTAACGGTTTATAAATATCGTAATATTTAAGCTTACTGTTCTATCCTGCATATTGCAGTTGAAATTAAGATGGTATTGAAATGTGTTTACGTCTTTTGTGTAGCATTATATAAAGGTCACACTTATTAGTATAGCCCAGTTATTTATGATGTGGCATATGAGCATTCCTGAGTGACCCCACCTTCAGGGGCCAGTATACAGTGGTTTGACTATAGCAAATAAGTGGCCAATAACTTACAGGGAAACATACAGAGTCTACAGAAATACCTTAACTAAATCATTACGTGCAGCAAAAAATGAATATTTAAAAAATCAAGTTCTTAACAATCAGGGTAAATCCCAAAACACATGGAAAACTATAAATACTTTACTGGGTCGTCATCGCCAACCAACTGACATTGATATCGGTGTGGAGGAATCTGTAAGTAACAGCTAATGCTTTTAATCACCATTTTCTCGATATTGTTAAGTACTCTACTAGTGACACCAACACAAAATATAGACAGTACTTACACAATCCTCCTAACTAATCTATGTTTCTATCACCTTGCCAATACTCGGAAATTATATCATACATAAACTCTCTTAAAACTAATGCTGCAGGCTATGATGATGATAATTATCCCCTGTAACCTTTTAAAGTTAACTGTAGATTATAACTGTAGATCTAACTTACCCTATATAATTAACTTAAGTTTTCACAGAGGTAAATTCCCAGATAATTTAATATGCTAAAGTTATACCATTACACAAATCAGGTAGTATAAATGATATGAATAACTATAGACTCATTTCGATTCTAGTTTTAGTAAAATTTTTGAAAAAGCGATACGTAAACGACCAGTAAACTATCTGAAAAAATTTTTTTTACTGTCCACTTGCCAATATGGATTTAGGAAAAAAAAGGTCAACTGAAACTGCTCTCTTAAATTTTGTCTCTAAAATATACATAAATTTGGATAAAAAAATTGTATGTAGTCAAGGCTTTTGACTTTCTGAACCATGCCACTTGCTTGATAAACTTCCTTATTTTGGAATCAGGGGAACCCCACTCAAATTATTTAGGAGTTATTTATTGGAGTTATTTATTGAATAGACAACAGTGTGTTTACTGTAATAACAAGTGTTCTAATTTCGAAATGATAAAAAATGGTGTTCCTCAGGGTTCTGTTTTGGGTCCAATACTGTTTTTAATTTATATTAAGGATCTACCTAACATTAGTAATAATATAAACTTCACACTTTTTGCCGATGACACTAATTTTATAGCTACAGCCAGAAATTTAGAATCGTTACACAGTAAATTGAACATTGAATTGTATAGATAAGTGGATTACAGTCAATAAATTAAAGCTTAATGTCAGGAAGACACACTTATTGGTATTCCAAAACAGATCCCTGAGTATTAATCTAGCGCCTATATATCTGGATGGAGTGTTCAGTCAACCAAATGTTTAGGTGTAATAATTGATGAACACATAAACTGGAAGCAGCATATCAGTGCCATGGCTCTGTGTAAATGTATCCAAAATATGTGGGATTTTACATTGTATACGTGATAAATTAACAACTGAAACCTTGATATTAATTTATTATACTTTATGTTATTCTAAACTCATTTATTGTGTCTTAGTGTGGTGTTGTAGTACCTGGCCCTCATTTCTTAATGACATATGTCTCCAAGGTCCAGAAGGCTGTTCTAAGGATTATTACATATAAGGCAAACATTGATTCTACAGAATATATCTTTAAATCTTTAAAATTAATTAATTTTCACACGGTGCATAAATATTTTGTAATACTCAGCATTTCTCGTTTGATTTGGAGCAACTGTAATAATGAATTATTATATTACAAAATCACGATTTAAATACCAGAAGAAATCAATTAAATATATTATGCCCTGTTGATAGAACAACGTTATTCTATAATTGTATTTTGTGCATAGCCTATAGGCCCAAACATGTAGAATTCCCTACCATTTGATTTAAAAATGTCTTTGCAGTCAAGTTCTGAAGAGAGCTTCAAGTTCAAATTAAAGAACTATATGTTAAGGGACCCATGATTTAGTCAGAAAATTGGAGGTAAACGAGTCCTTCAAATATTGCCACGAAACACCACCTATAAGGAAGGAGCTTGTTTCGTGGCATAGTCAGGAGGAATCAGAAGCTTCCAATTTTTATACACGATCACAGGGTCCTTAAGTCTACAAAATCTTTAGGCTATCTATAAAAGTTTACCATTTTAAATAAGGGTGATGTTTTGGATGTTATAGTGTTGCTCGGTATTATATTATAATGTAACATACTAATTTGTAGATATTTTTCTTTCTTTGTTTTTACTATTGTTTCTGTGCTGTTTTGTTGATGGGATTGTGTGTTTTATTGTTTTATGTTACTAATTTTGTAGGTATATATAGTTTCTTGGTGGTGATACTGTTCTGTTTTAGTGGTGTGTTTGAGTGTTGCTTGGTTTTATATTAAGTTTACTAATTTTGTTGAACCATTATTCTAAACTATTACTACTATTTTTATTTTTGCTACTATACTGTACTCAATTTTGGAATATTATGTTGCTGGGTGGTGATATTAGACTGTATTTGTATGTTTTTATTGTTGTATGTCTGATATTGTACTATATCAATTGGTAGGTACTGTGTATCATACAAATTTGTTTGTGATATTGTCTTTGTTGATGGTGATATTTTCCTGAGTTGTGTATTCTTTGTTGCCTGTTCTGGTGTAAGAAAGACTTACTTACTTCCAAACATATGAGTCGATAGGGTAGGGTGGCTGGCGACTGGTTTGTCTTTATAGTGTCTTTGTTGTCTCTTCGGAGTTTGATTTTAATTATTAGGCTTTCTATAACTATTATGGTTGAGAAGATACAACAAGGTTAAAGTAGTTTACTCACTTTTTATTTATAACACGAGTTATTATACAGAGTCACAATATGTAGCTTGCACGGGTTTAAGCTAGGCTAGGAAGCTAACTTTAAAGAGAGATAACACGCTAGAGTAACCTGTGATCGGGTCGGTTATCTGTAGCTAACTGAGAGCTATAGGAGCGCAACTAGGGCGCTTCCCTTGTGTATGATATGAACTGTGTCGTCACTTTATGCTAGCGTGTTAGTGGTTCCCAAGCGTAGGTCAGCAGTATTGGAGCATCATGTGACGGGTGTAAGTCTGAGAGTCTAAGTGACTCATATAAGTAAGTATCAAGTAAGTTATTATAAGTAGCCCTCTAATGAAGGTGAAACCGGAACAATGCTCGGCCACTACCATCCTTCGCCCTCGAAGGAACATTTATAATAATTTACATGTTATATAAGGGTATTATTATCTACTGGCATATCTTTCCAGGTTGATTATTAATATTTTCCCTATTAAAAAAAACCTTAAGATTTAAATATATAGATATTATTATTATTGGAATACATGCAGTCTGTAGATGTACTTTATTATTTCTACAGATAATAATTAATATTACATGTCCAATATACATTATGGGTAATACATCCTATCTAAATGTGTAGTGGTGTGTAATTAGCCTATACATTTGTATCCTCATTACCTTGTGACACTTGTCTTTGCCGTTCACGAGCTAATAATTGTTGGTACAAGCGTACACCTTCCGTATACACCAGCTAAATACAATAGTACAACAATTAACATTAGTGCAGGTATGATGTGTAGAGGTAATACAACTTCTCTTAAGAGATGTAAAGGTAACAAATTATTCAACTTTGAGGTAAACTCTGAGTCTATTAAAAATTGAAGGATCTTTATGTTATCTAAAAAAAAAATTATGTTATCTATAGAGATGTTTTCTACAAGGTTAACTCTGACATTAACTCTGTAGAAAGTGTGGACACAAAAAAGCTTTATGGTGATGAGTAGGTAAGTTAAGAAAAATGTTCATTTCTAATCTCACAATGACCCTGAGCCATATAATAACCATCCACCCAAACGTGTTGGACTTACCATTGCTAAATAATATCACACTTATTCTCTGTTTGTGTAGTAGTAGTTGTTAGTACTGAAGTGCTCATGGTAGGAAATATTACTGACAGTTTTGAAAGTACAGTAAGATGTGGGAAGAGTTGAGTCTGGCATTATGAATGAAAGGTCACACTGTGCCTGGTTTGCTAAATTCCATGTAAACATATAACCAGGACATACAGTACATGCAAGTGTAAGTATGATGTGCGACAGTCATCCAATGAATGTTTGTCCAAAGTGTCTATGGCAGTATAATCTTCAGATGAGACTATGTATGACTTGTCTACAACCAGCAGGGTATTAATTACTCTTAATTGGAAATGGTCGTAATTCCCAAATATTAATTGACGTTTTTGACTTATAAGGAATATTTAAGACTTTTCCTCTATGTTCAACCAAAGTACCTGGCCAGAGTACTTGGGCTGTAACTTCTTTTTGTTGGGCAAGTGAAACAAGTGCTATACCCAGCAAAAACTGTAATAGAATCTTGTCTCAGTTAGAATGAGTCCAATGATAGAGTAGTAATATTCCACGTCAGATAGGGTAAATATAGAGTTAAGCTTTTAAGTTTTTATAGCTATTTCCACTGCTGCCTGCGACTGCCATAGAAGTAACAACTTCGAGTTTACTCTACCCAATCCAGTATCTACCAAGTCACTTATGACTACTTCGTTTAAATAATTAAGTTTCTTAACAGCTATGTCAATGGCTGCTATGTACTCACTAATTAATTGGATGAGTTCAATGTTAGGTATTATTCCAATTAATTCGTTTAGCACATAAGATAGTTGGTTAGTTAGTTCGTTCAATTATTTCATGGGTTTGTGTCGTAGGTGTTGCCGAGCTTCTTAAGTTCGAATGACAATTCTTTTCTGTTGCCCTAGGGTAGTAATTACCCCCCCCTAGTTTCTTACCTAAGACAGTGACATCATCGGCCAGAGCTTCTTAAGTTTGAATGACAATTCTATTCTGTTGTCCTAGGGTAGTAATTACCTCCCTTGGTTTCTTACCCAAGACAGTGACATCATCGGCCAAAGCTTCTTAAGTTTGAATGACAATTCTTTTCTGTTGTCCTAGGGCAGTAGTTACCTCCCCTAGTTTCTTACCTAAGACAATGACATCATCGGCCATTGCTGTCCCAACAACTGGTTACTCAACAAACCCATAAAATTAAAAAAAAAAAAAAAGGCCACGTCTCTGACGACGAGCATGAGCAGTGTCTATATGTCTGTGTAAGTCTGATACATGTTGTCCAAGGTTTAAAATTATCTTTGGCATTTCTAGCAATCCGTGAACTTCCAGTTGTACAGTAACTAAATCTTCCACTATCAAGACTTTTACCCTATTTTCAACCAAAGCACCTGAAGCGCACCTGGCTTCAGTACTTGGACTGTAACTGCTGTTTGTTCGGCAAGTGTAACACGCGCTATACCTAGCAAAAACAGTAATAGAATCTTGTTTCCCATTTGAAATAAATGTCATTATTTAGTTTATGTTGCAGACCTTAGTTTTTGTCTGTGTGTGTGTTTGAAGACAGATATGTGGGAGTGGAGGTTAGTATTTCTTGTGCTTGTGCTGTTACTATTATAGATGGTTCATTTAAGTTTATCTGTTTACTTCTATCTGCATGCATTATTTCTACCTTCCCCGTTTTTATACATTTTATTTTTATTTTATTTCTATTTCCATGGTGATGTCGATTATTTCATACGGACCAACAAACTTTGGAGTTAACTTTGATACTCTTTTCTGGGGATTTTATCATGACATTTTCCCCTACAGCAATATCTATCTAAATTCACAGCTTGAGTATGTTGTTTGATCAACATCTCCTGCCTACTACCTTTTAGGTGATTCCTGACTTCCTTATGGATGTTATTAAACACTTGTAGTTGTCTAATGGATAATGATCCATATTATATGCTGGAGGAAAATTTCCAGTAATGATTTAATATGGAAGTCGTTTGTCTGTTAGATAGAATCTGTTGAGGGGACTTGCCCACTGATGAGTTTATGGAACCTTTAATGGAGGCAGCTGTAAAGAATTCCAGTCTTCCCATGATCCGTGCATAGGATTAGCCATTTGTCGCAAAACTTCAAGTATCTTGCGATTGCTTGCTGGATGATATGCTGTTATAAAAGTTTGCTTTATATGATATTGATCACATATGTTGTGTAACAATTATTAGTAATTTCTTTACCATTGTCGGTTAGTATCACCCTAGGTGTGGTGTACTGACAAATTAAATTCGTTACCTTCGTTAAATTCGCTTGTGTGGTAAGTTTAGTATTTATACCAGTTACATCCCATGTTTTTCAGGTATTGGGTAATTTAAAATTGGAGCTGGGCCCATTGTATTACCTTTATGAGCATGACATGATTCACCATTCTTAATATGTTTCTGGTTTGTGGATGATTATGCATTAGTGTTAGTACAGTCTTTATTAGTGTATCAGGGACTACTACTTGTGAAGAAATGTTAGTCTGTTTCTCAAGTTTCCTGAACAAAGTGTCATCTATTACCTCAAACTGTGTTAGTGGAATGGGTAACTCCGGTAGGTTAGTTTCTTCGTCCCCTGGAACCAAAGCATAAATGACCCTTGCCCAAAATTTATCTTTCTTTTGTTCAGTTCTAACAAGTTCCACATTGAAGTCTACATCACTGTTAGTGGGAATGACAGCAGCAGCTGATATATTACGAGATAAGGCATCTGCAACTTTATTAAAACGCCCCGGAAGATATTTAATTATAGGCTGAAACTCTGAGATACCATCTGGCTAACTGACCTGTCAATTTTTTATTTTTTTTTTCTTTACCATGAATACGGTGATAGGGTACCCTAGAATTATTTCCCTGAAGGTCTTTAAGGCCCAAACCACCGCTATAGCTTCCAAATTCGAGAGGCTATATTTCTTCTCTGTATCCTTCACCACCCGACTGGGATATACACAAGCCCTGCAACATCCTTCTGTGGTATGCTGCATAAGGACAGGGCGTAAACCATCGTTTGATGCTTCAGTACAGAGAGAAAACGGAAGGTTCTGGGTAACTTAAGATAGGAGTAGAATGTAAGCTAAGTTTAACTGATCAAAGCTATCCTACTCTGTTTGAGACCACTTAATTCGATATCTTTCTTCAGGAGTCTTATTAGTGGGTTGGCTATTTTAGCAAAATTCATTATGACTGACTTGTTATATGAACCTAATCCAAGGAAACTCCTTATTTACTGTACTGTAGTTGGTTGAGAAAATTCCTTTACTGCTTTAATCTTGGAATCCAAAGTGTGAATTCCTTTACTATTTACTTTATGACCCAAAAAACTCTATTTCAGCCTTAACCTTTAATCCAACATCCTGCAGTCGCTGAAAAACTCTATCCAGTTCTGAAGGTGTGAATTTACATCAGGCTGACAATAATTAAGTCATCTGGGTATGCAGGTTTGGATTGGTCATTTAATTCTACTTGCCAATATCCACTAAGTCAAGACTAGTAAAGACTCGGTTGTTTTCCCCAATCTCCCTGAGGATATCTTTAATTAAGCACAGGTAATGGGCACCTATCCTTGACAGTTTTCTCATTTATCTTCCTAAAATCTATAACAGGACGGAAATCGCCTGTGTTCTTAGTTACTAAAAATAATGGGCTGTTATAAGGACTGTTTGAAGGTTCAATTATTCCCTCTTTTGACATATCATCCACCATTTTATTCATTATTTGCCTCTGACTATGAGGTAATCTATAAGTTTTAACATATACTGGATCTGTGTCAGTTAATTTTATATGATGTTTTACTAGTGTTGTTTTCCCCAACCGCTCACCAGGTAAGGCAATAGCCGACCTGTGATTAGCTAATGTGTGTAAAAGCTGTGTGCGATGTGAAGGAAAATCATTTACTTTTACATGCTCACTTAATTCATTAGTAGTTTTCGTAAATTGCAATTCATCAACAATGTGTATGTTGGCTAAGGGAGGAGATTCTTTTTCCACCTCTATGGGTTTAATAAACACAAGAAAATAATTTATATAAGTACCTGGTTTAATGTTCACTGCCAATGTACCAGTCCTGTTAGGCTGTAACTCGTTCAAGTTCTGGTAACTTATTTGTATTTGCTTCTTGGTACTTGTAGTCTTGTTATTATTATTAGTTAGTTAGTGTAGACGTGGGTGTTTTCTAAGGTAATTGACTTCACAGTTGTAACATGGAAAGTTCATTTATTTACACTTATATCTCTATACACACACAGACAGAGAATGATATTGATGTGCTTCTTTCTGATAGAGTAATGTGTCTCTCTTGGCGAGACAATTATGTATAATAGCCCTAAGGGAGCAAGTTTAAGAATCCTACCTATTAGGTAAGTGTCACTGTTTATATACAATTTCACTTGAGTTGTCAGTTGTCTTTGGATACAATTATTACTGTGTGTTGTCATGCTTACGTGGCCAGACAAGCCACGTGGGTCTTGTGGTAGGAAGCCACGTGTCTGGTTGTCATGTGGTCATGAGGTATAGTCCTCGTGTTCTTAGTCCTACCCATTCTGCTACATTAATCAGTTTATATTATCTGTGGATTAGGCATATCTCCTTGTGACCATTCCTTAGTTATGTCGGAGTCTTACTCTCTTTCCCTACTCTCCTTTCTACTCTCTTTCTCTACTCTCACATGGGTACCACTGTGACTCACACTGTTTATTACTAATATCTGCCCTCTGCTTATCTTGTGTACAGGGTCTTAGGCAGGCAGTCTGTTTACCTGTGTATTATCTTATGATTGTGGCATACAGCACTTGCCTTATTGTGTACAAATGCTCGAGGCCGCTACCGTAATCTGTCCTCAGATAACCTTGATTGTGGAAACAAACATACAATGTAGGTAGGGTACACAATAACTAAGATATTATCAGTGAATACCTCAATAATAATATAAAATTGACATCAAAGACATAGGCACATCATATACTTAAAATGAACATCAATACATGAATAAAATACACTGGTACATACATAAAGAAATAATCTTAAAATTAATGTGTTGAGCTAGGTGCTTGTAGTTATGTGTATAAGCTAACCTATGCTAAAAATTCACACATTAATGAAGATGCCTTGTTGCTATGTTGTGGCTGTGCAATAACAGCTAAATGTTAATTTTCCATAACAAGATAAGTCAGTCTACATTGATAGAGTTCTCTTATACAATGCAAAATATGACAGTAGACTTTTTCTATATAAATTTTTTATAGTACCTGCCAGAAAGATAAGACATGGGATAATAAATATTTGTACCAAGTTTTATTTTCATCAATATATGGAGTAACCAACTGATATTAAAAGGATGTTTGATTCCCAGTTTCCTTGCGTAACTTCCAAGTTTCACTTTTTCTGAAACAACTGATAATAGGGAGATATTAAACAAGTCGATATTAAATGAAATATATTGAAAGATGGAAGAGAGTGGGATATGTTGTCTAGCAATTATATATTTTATTTTCCAATGTAACGATTCCCTTGAATCGATTTTATCTGAGTCTGCCTCTCTACATTAGCCTTAATCCATGCCATGTGTAGGGTGAGTAGGGTAATATATTGTTAATAGTCTATCAGTAGGTAAGTATAGATAGTAGGAATAGAATTTTGATGATATAAGAGAGGTTTGATTAGTAATAGATATGAATTACATGCATATAGTGCCTGAATTGCTTTAAAGCACGTGGAGATTTCGCATCCTTTGGAGGAATACTTGCCAATATTTATGCAGGACCAACATATAAATAAGGACATGCAACATGGTACTTGAGGAGTGTGTGTCATTGATGACATCATCACTAAGTATAATACTTCTTGGAGGAAATTTGAACATTAAAAGATTATTTCTATTTTCATTGGGAATTCTTGAAGTGCGTAGCTTATGAATAATACTTTACCTTCTATGGGAATAATAATGAGTATATACTCTTGTATTAAAATACTACGCACTATTTTAAATAATATTTCAAATAGGTGGAAGAAAGATATTTGGTAAGATAGTACTTCACACTGATTTTTCCTTTGCATGTTAGTTATTATGTATGAGTTAATCTTATCTTACCCGCAGTAAATATTCTCCTAATAAATGGTTGTACTTTCTTTCTAAGTTTCTGTACTCGTAATACAGCTTTCTGCTTCTCGCAGAAGTAAATAGAAGCCTACTAAGTATATGTGAATATTTTCTTTTATTGGTAAAGTAAAGCTCTATAATTCGTATTTAATATCTGTGCAATGCTTTTTACCTGTTACACTTACCACGATATGCAACAGTTTGTCTCATAATCCTTTATTTTATAGGATATATTTGTATACCACTATGTAAGCAGTACCAAATAATGTTCACGCAAATACACGTAAAAATTTTCCAACCACGCTCTGGGCTGTGGTGATGGCTCAAGCCATTATATATTTTGTATAATAAGCGAACAATATTACCTTAGTCGCTGGATTCCATTTGTGTGATACCTGTCAAATAAACTAGTGTATCAGTAAATACTTGTAGCTGTAGCCACTGCTCACTGGGATAAAATCTGTAAAGAGTAAGAAATAGTGATTATATCATTTGTCACCATTAGTTTATTTATTTTTCTTTTCTTTTCATCTGCTTGTTAATAAAATTGTATAGGAGAGCTCTCGGATTGAAGACGTCATTTGTACTGCTTTGTGTTCCTCGTCTGAGCCTGGAGCTGTTGAGAGTAGAGACAAAAATTATTATCCATTTTGGTTGATTTGGGCCACATCTGTAAAAAGAAATATTATTTTATTTCATAGAAAACCGATCGGATTTATGTTTGTAATTGATTATTTTATTATATAGTATATAGTAGGGATAAATTTACTAAGAAGAGGAAATTGTTATGTTTCAGTGATATTGATTGGTTTTATTTTGGATGGTTTTGCGCGCTTTACCAATCTCTTTATCCTGTTTACATATACAATATCATCCGCCTGGTAAAAATATTCTTTATTATAAGTTTATTACCTACTAAAGATATGACTGTGTGAAGTTTTTAAACTTTGATCGGGTACCCGTATTATTTTATGTATCACCTGGAGTGAACATTTGAATTATTTGCTTTATTAGACCGGCGATTACGCATTTTATTCCTGCAAGCCAGTAAATTGCTTGTGTAGGCGATTACGCATTTTGTTCCTGCAAGCCCGTAAATTGCTTGTGTAGGCGATTACGCATTTTTTTCCTTGCAAGCCCGTAAATTGCTTGTGTAGGCGATTACGCATTTTGTTCCTGCAAGCCCGTAAATTGCTTGTGTAGGCGATTACGCATTTTTTTCCTTGCAAGCCCGTAAATTGCTTGTGTAGGCGATTACGCATTATTTCCTTGCAAGCCCGTAAATTGCTTGTGTAGGCGATTACGCATTATTTCCTTGCAAGCCCGAAAATTGCTTGTGTAGGCGATTACGCATTTTTTTCCTTGCAAGCCCGAAAATTGCTTGTGTAGGCGATTACGCATTTGTTTCCTTGCAAGCCCGTAAATTGCTTGTGTAGATTTCTTGTGTAGGCGATTACGCATTTTGTTCCTTGCAAGCCCGTAAATTGCTTGTACATCATGATGAAATTGTTGAACTGCAACTCACTGTTGTTCAGCGAAGTTGTCCTTGTTGTAGCCTGGCTTCTGTGTGGCAATTGTTATGTCATATAATTATATGAAAGACGTTTCTTGTACGCCATATAGTATTTCCTGAGGAGTTATTTCCTTTTATTTCAACGTTTTGTAGTATTCATAGACTGTCATTTTTTGATGCAGTCTTTCCATGTGGAGGGATTTCCATTGTTTCTGTGCCACCAAGTACTTGTTGTATTTTACGGTTTTGCCGTATTGTTAATCCATTAGCTGCTGGGAGATATGGGGAGATATGGTTATACAAACGTTTGCTTCAAATTAGTAGAAATTAGATATCTTTATAATATCGGGACATGTATATGAGCATATAATAATTTGGGATTAGATATATGTGCACGTATTATTTGCGGTTTTTATCATGTAGTGGTGCCGCCACTAAATATTTAGAAAAATGGTTAACCATAGGTAATAGTTTATTTATGCCCTGATTTGTAATTGGTAAGGAAAGTAGAATTATTCCTATTATGTCTCCTGATTCGTCCAGGATTATATTCCTGTCATGGAGCATTGCATGTTTCGCACTGAGCGATATACTGTATATGTTTTTTCATCTGCCCATAGTTTATGTTAATTGTCTATTATATGGAGATTGTTTTAATATTCTCTCCCAGGAAGTCCTGTTGCATTTTGATAAAAGGGTAATTAACACTGAGGGAAGTATTGTTTAATGTATCACTTTCATTGGTTTATAAGTCACTTTTACTAAGTTTTTTTTTTTTTTTTTTTTTTTGTAAAAATCTGATCATAATGGGAAAAGTTATTTAAGTGACTGTAATTCTCGTCTATTATTTTCATCCTCAGAGTTAAATAATGTCTTATTATATTTTAGCATAGGAATTGCTAATGTTTATGCATGTTTACCACGTCCATGAGTGACTTCTGAAGTAAATGACAAGATGATTGTTTAAGGGATTTGTTATTTTTTTCTATAATCATCCTGGAAGGTAGTTAATAACAATATGTGAGAGAAATTCCTTAATGGTTCGATAATATCTGGCTGATTTTTCACGCTAAGGTTTGAGATTATACTAAGCCAAGAATATATTAGTGATTCACGAGTATTTGTAAAGGATAGCCTAATACGATTTTCTAAAAGTACGAATTGCCCCTAACATTATTTGCTAACTTTTCCTGGTCTGCTACAGAGTAACAAGTTTGCTGTGCATTAAATATTCGTTATGCATAAGTAGATACCCGACGTAGAACTTAGCTATATCTTACATAAGTACAGTGCCTAAGTCACTGAAGAAGCATCTGTACACGTGATATTATTATTATGTATTATTATTATTATATATATGGAAATGCATGAATTGGAGCTGTCATTAATTAACCTTTATTAACTTTTCTGACTTCCATACACATCTGTCACTCTCCTGAGGAGATTATTTTAGTGCGTTTGTTAAATGGGAAAAATGTCTTTATAATGATTCTCTATATACGAACATAAACTCGAGTAATGTTACGTTAGTTTACTTTCATTGTTCGTATTTTATGCTTGTGTATGGAGCCCAGTGGTGGTTAATGTATAACCTATCATTATAATATCCTGGTAATATAATGAAACATATATATTTAACGTTTGAGGCCTACCTCATGCAATGTCTATTTAACCTTCCTTATTGTTAAATATTGTGATTGTACCTTATTAGAAAAATAATCAAATTGTCTGGGTAAGCGATGACTACGTTATTAATAACACTAACACGAAA
Organism: Petrolisthes manimaculis; assembly: GCA_034508575.1. Taxonomy (NCBI): domain Eukaryota; kingdom Metazoa; phylum Arthropoda; class Malacostraca; order Decapoda; family Porcellanidae; genus Petrolisthes; species Petrolisthes manimaculis. The sequence goes on along the minus strand of JAWZYT010000072.1, from coordinate 504,609 downwards.
ATTTAGCATATGCTTAAATGTTGATTGAGCATTACGTAACCCAAATGATCTACGAATGTATTCATAATAACCATGGGACGTATTAAATGTATTATTATATAATGCTACTTGCCAGTGTCCACTGACCAATTTTAATATGTTTTGTTTGAGCAATGTTAGAGAAAACATCCTTAAAGGAGGGAGGGGATATTTATATTTACTTGTAGCATTATATCTCTATAAAGAAGTACTGGCTTAAATTCACCATCATTTTTGAAACCAAAAACATTTGACTGTTAAAAGGGGGAGTTAAAATCTTAATAATACTTTCATCCAACATTTCATTTATCATTTATAATTTTCTGTCTAGTATAAGGTATGGTCGCCTATATGCTTATTTATAAATAGGTTATTCCTAAAAATGTTACCAGGTAGGGCAATCGCATTTTGATATGTGGCTAGTATATTAATAAAATTATCACGATAAATTAGAAAATATCGTTTCCTGACCAATTTTCTAAGTTTCTCCCTTATATGATTATCTTTTAACTCTTCGGTTATAATTGATATATTTCTTGTGGTTTTTAGTCTAACTTCCATCTTGTACAGATCATATAAATATGTCCTTTTCTTTACCTGATTAATGGTAGTTGATTTCTTAAAGATATAGATAGTAGCAATATTATTATCCTTTACATTAGTGAAAGTAGATACATTCCCAGGTTATTTTCCCAGACTCTACTAAGGATAGAACACTAATATGTGGTTGTAACATGAGATGGAAGCTCTACCTTCGATTCATGGACGAAATTTAGTGGTAATATAGTATTATCTGCAGTAGGCCTTTATGATAATGGAATAGTTCCCGTTTTTTGTTTTGTTTTTTCAATACATATATATGGACTTATATTTTGGCCTGGACAATCCTGTATTAAAATACATTAATACCTAAAATGTATTATTTTATGTTTAGTGCATATTATTATGTGTATTTGGTTAGTTTTTGTCTAACCGTACAGGAAGGGTTTAGTGTCCCTAATACCTGTTCATTTATTATTTGTCATATGTGACAATTTTATATCACCTGTTCAATCTTAGTTTATAAAACCCGCTGGGGATCTAAGTTGCACAATTTGTTAAAGGAATTATCCGATAACAAGGAAACTGCTGTTCCTGTGTCTATCATTAATGAAATATTACTATGTGATACTTAGACAGGGATTATTATTATATTATAGGTATTTACGACGACAGGGCAGTATTTATTTACTTATGTGATTATTGATGCCACTTTAATATCGTGGTGGTCTCGTTTCATACATCATGTTGCGATTGTGCAAGCTTTGTTTCCTTTTGTTAAGGATCATGTGTTCATTTAAGGAATACGAATTTGACTCATGTGAATGACAGTATTTATGCTTTGATTTCCCCTTATTTCCTGTGGATTTATTACTATCAGATTCACTGGTCTTATGCTTATCTTCGTTACAATGTTTGCAACGTTGTCTGTGTGATTCCCTTTGAGTTATGGTATCAAAATTATAATTCTTCTTATCCCTGGAGTGAGTTGTATGTAATACATGATGTATGATGCGAGATTTCTTTGAATATAATTCTAGCGATCCTGCTGATGCAAGTGCTTTTGCTAGTTCCCTTGTATTTATTTTGTTTGCCTTTCTTTTAATCATTCTTTGAACCCTTGAGAACAATTTATGTACTTTACCATCCCCCAAAACATCAATAAGTGACTGTCTAAATGTGGCATATGACGTTAAATTCTTTGGATTAGAAAAAGCACTTGTGTTTAACCTAGAACTGGCTGGACTATCCGGTGCAATATACTCTCTTACCAATGCTATTTTATGTTCGTCCTGCTCTATATTCGCTTTGCAAAATATCTTCTCCAAATGACGCAAGAAGAGATGAATCCCATATCTTGGATTATCTCCCTTAAAATGCTTTACATGAGAAATGGTGGTAGGTAAGAGTTTCATTGTTAGCATAGAAGAGACAGTGGAATCAGTATTTGTTAGATGATGAGCAGAGACGATAGGAGATTGTAGAGGAGTAGTCATTGTTAGTGATAATACAGGATGATATAATAGACAGATTGAGTTTTTAATGGGGTTATGGTTGGAGAAGAAGAAAATGTACTCGTATGTGTTGGCACCACAACGAGACTTTTTAGGGAGGCAGGGGAATCTAGCTCAGAGGATATTGAATCATTATCAGGGATATTCGAAGTTATTGCGATACCTTTAGATTAATGGGGAAGAATTCTTTACTTTGTTTTAATTTGGCACTTCTTTTCTTTCTTTCTGGGCTTTAATGAGGAAACCTAATTTTATCCTAACATGTTCGTAGACAAGTGAAAAATAATGTAATGTACATGTAATGTGTACCTACTTTTAGTACTTTAGTTGCAACGATGATGATGACGACGAGTTGACGTCTAGGTGGGGTGTCTGGCCAGTCGTGGTGAAGAGTAGCTCGCACACTAACACACTAGTAGTCGTTCTTGGAGTGAAGATGATGAATGTTGACTTGCCTTTTACGAGAGAATTTACGTAACAAGGTGTCAGCTTGGAGAATGGAGATGATGAAGTGATGACGTTGTCCTACGTTCCAGGGACGCTCATGGGTAGTGATGAAGTGATGACGTCCTTACGTTCCAGGGACGCTCATGGGTAGTGATGAAGGGATGGCGTTGTCCTTACGAGAGAATTTACGTACAGGGACGCCTGGGGTAGTGATGATTGATTGTTGTGAAGTAGATGAGGTCCCGTTGTAGGTCTAGTTGCAGTTATGTTGAAGTAGGTATCTTGTAGGTGATGAATTTGTGGTTTATCTCCCTCGTTTATAGAGGTCGTGAGAAGAATTTACCTGAGAGAAATTTACAAGTAAAATCTTCAACTTGTCCTTGAACTATGTTATTCACTGTACTCCCTGGAAGTCAACTCCTTTGCAATCTTGTTGTTGCAACCACTGCTGCCACCATAATGTACCAGTCCTGTTAGGCTGTAACTCGTTCAAGTTCTGGTAACTTATTTGTATTTGCTTCTTGGTACTTGTAGTCTTGTTATTATTATTAGTTAGTTAGTGTAGACGTGGGTGTTTTCTAAGGTAATTGACTTCACAGTTGTAACATGGAAAGTTCATTTATTTACACTTATATCTCTATACACACACAGACAGAGAATGATATTGATGTGCTTCTTTCTGATAGAGTAATGTGTCTCTCTTGGCGAGACAATTATGTATAATAGCCCTAAGGGAGCAAGTTTAAGAATCCTACCTATTAGGTAAGTGTCACTGTTTATATACAATTTCACTTGAGTTGTCAGTTGTCTTTGGATACAATTATTACTGTGTGTTGTCATGCTTACGTGGCCAGACAAGCCACGTGGGTCTTGTGGTAGGAAGCCACGTGTCTGGTTGTCATGTGGTCATGAGGTATAGTCCTCGTGTTCTTAGTCCTACCCATTCTGCTACATTAATCAGTTTATATTATCTGTGGATTAGGCATATCTCCTTGTGACCATTCCTTAGTTATGTCGGAGTCTTACTCTCTTTCCCTACTCTCCTTTCTACTCTCTTTCTCTACTCTCACATGGGTACCACTGTGACTCACACTGTTTATTACTAATATCTGCCCTCTGCTTATCTTGTGTACAGGGTCTTAGGCAGGCAGTCTGTTTACCTGTGTATTATCTTATGATTGTGGCATACAGCACTTGCCTTATTGTGTACACCAAATTAACCTTGTTAAAAATTAGAGCTTCAATGAAGTTGTCTTCTTGTATCAGAGAAATTATGGACATAATGACATTAATTATTCTACATGTTTCACTTAAGGATATGGTTTGATTTCCTTCAATTATCCCCTTTCACTTGTACCTTAATTATAGCAAACCCTTTACTTGGTAAATGAGTAGTACTTTTGACTGTGCCTGCCAGTAGAATGTGTGAGTCACATTCTCCCTTGAGTGCCCCAGCACCCAGCTGGCTGGTGACTGATGACTCAGAGGTCAACATGTCAACATGGGTACAGCCGACCTTGAAAGATAATTGACTGTAGTGAGATTGCAATGTCAAGGTTATGTTCGATTAATTCTTTTAACTCAATAGACCATCAGTTGGTAAAGTGAAGTTTTCAGTTATAGAAGGTACCGTACATTCTAGTCTATGACTACTTAATGAAAGTGTGATAGGAAATTGTACTATTCCTTTAGTGACTAGTCTACTACCAGATAAGGCAGTTAAATGTTTAAATCTGATGGCTAGATAGTCCATCGTTACTGCGGGTTTTCCCTTAACAGCCGTTTAAATGTTACTTCAGAAAGTAAAGGAGACACAAGCTCCTGTATCTACAGCTAGAGAAACATTTGTATTCCCCATGTTACAAGGAAGTGAAAGAATATCCACTTTAACCAAAGCAGCAACAAGTATATTTATTTATTATGTAATTAATGTGAAGTGTTTTGTTTGTTAAAATCTTCACCTGTTTTTGCACATTTGTTATTGACTTCATACCTGGCATTCAACGTTACTCTACATTTATCTGTGTTATGTGTCACACTGTTATGAATAATGCAAAACTGATTACTTGGCTTGTTGTCACTTTCACTTACTACATTATTATTATTATTATTATTCTTACTTTTGGCATTTGAGAGATTATTCTTATCAAAGTAACATTTTTCTAGGCTGTGTCCATATTTCCTACAGATCATACAATAAGGCTTCTTCTTCGCGCTCTGTGGTGTGAAGTTTGTAGTGGGTGGTGTGTGTGAAGTGCTTGGTTGAGTGTTTGTGTGTGTGTTTACAGCTACAGGTAGGGCTCTAGGTACATTTACTTGTTTGTTCAACCACTCTGACCCCCATAAGAGTTGTTTAGCATTGCTAATGGTCGAACCTACTAACGCTAGAGTCCTACTTAGTTTGACTGTTACACAATTACTCACTATACTTCCAACCATTCTGTGTACCCCTGCTAGTGGACTGCCTAACTGCCCCCTACCGATAACATCTATGAGGCTTTCACAACACAGAAGAAAATTAAATAAAATATCTGGATGGGTGAGTGCAGTTGCGGTCAGTAATGTCCTAGCAATGAAGTCTGGTTTACTATGTCCACTTACGAAGCTTATGTTGTCATTTGTAGTCTGTAGTAACTGGAATATGCACATGAAAATTACAACATTAAGAAAAAAATGGACAATATAAGTTACAATGTCCCAAGTGACTGATTTCACTGCATGAGTTTGGGATGAAACATTAGTAATAGTAGATGAAGTGTTATTATTAGTTGCCATTGTTGTTGTTGTAGAGTTATTATTCGTTGCCACGGTGTATGATGAAGTGTTAATTGCTATTTTGTTGATGAAGTGTTAGTTTGTGAAGCCGTAGAATAAGTACGTTCTGATCTCGTGTTATTAGGTGAAGTTACTAAGTGTTATCAGGTGTAGGTTAGTAGTAACGAGTCAGTTAATTATGTAGATTTAGTAGGAAGAATATTAGTGGTTAATTCTCTACCTTGTATGTCTAAATCTAATGCAATAATATTTACTCAAAAGAGAAGTTGCACTTTGTATAATACTTACACTTTAATTAGTTATCTCGGTTGAATCAACTAAGCTTTCACTACTTTGTTAGTATTGCCAAGCTACGTGTTCGCTTGCTTAACTAGTGTTAGTTATAGTGCGGTAGTATACGTATTCTTTCACTCATTCCCTGTCACTTTTTGCTTGAAAAATAACAAGAACACATCTGTATATATACGTGAAGGCATACGCACATATTAATACTCACAATTATGAATACATAGAATGTGTAATGAAGAAATATTGTTAAATACGTGTACATATAATATTATATCCTAGTGTGATGATGTAGGATTGTGTGTGTTATATATTTGTAATATATAATTATATGTACCTAGCACTGACCATATTATAGGAATAAACGTTGTTGTAGTAGGTTATTATTTCAGTTGTAGTCGCGATGACGTACCATAACCAAGCTTACGTCCTTCTTTTCCTTAGTTGTGAAGTTTTGAGTTGTGAGTTATAATCCCGTAAGATGAAGTTGAAGTTCGATTATCACTTCCCTTGACTATACTGTATGGTTAAGTATAGAAGGTATAGTGATGTAGTGATGTCGTACCAAACCACGCCGACGTCCTTCCTCAGAAGTGTGTGTGTGTATGGTTAAGTCAGCTGGCAGAGTGATAATGAGTATAACGATGACGTAATAGCCACGAGTGTGTGGTGTAAGGTGGCAGAGTCGATGACGTCACCATTGGCTACTGTGAGGGGTCGAGAGAGGCTAGCTTGTTGTGGCTAAGAGGTGCTGAATCGGGTTGACCCAGTGTGACCTCTTGCAATCACTCTCCTCTCGCTCTCACTCTCGTAACCTCTTCTTCACTGTCTCGCTTAACTTCACTTACTTCTCTTTTACCCTTTTATTATTTTGTGCTCTTTTCTCGGATTCCTTGCTTTTTACTGTTTGTATTTCTCCTTTATTATAAACCATTTACTTCGTATCCCACCGCTGCCACCAAATGTTCTGGTGTAAGAAAGACTTACTTACTTCCAAACATATGAGTCGATAGGGTAGGGTGGCTGGCGACTGGTTTGTCTTTATAGTGTCTTTGTTGTCTCTTCGGAGTTTGATTTTAATTATTAGGCTTTCTATAACTATTATGGTTGAGAGGATACAACAAGGTTAAAGTAGTTTACTCACTTTTTATTTATAACACGAGTTATTATACAGAGTCACAATATGTAGCTTGCACGGGTTTAAGCTAGGCTAGGAAGCTAACTTTAAAGAGAGATAACACGCTAGAGTAACCTGTGATCGGGTCGGTTATCTGTAGCTAACTGAGAGCTATAGGAGCGCAACTAGGGCGCTTCCCTTGTGTATGATATGAACTGTGTCGTCACTTTATGCTAGCGTGTTAGTGGTTCCCAAGCGTAGGTCAGCAGTATTGGAGCATCATGTGACGGGTGTAAGTCTGAGAGTCTAAGTGACTCATATAAGTAAGTATCAAGTAAGTTATTATAAGTAGCCCTCTAATGAAGGTGAAACCGGAACATGCCTGTTAATACTATGACATAACCTTTATATACATATTATCTAGACAAGCTATAAACTAAGTTTATTATCTAGATCTGCTAATGAGATTCGTCTCAGCAGACCTTACCATGCATTTTACATACATTATTATAATCCATTTTTTTTTTTTTTTTTTTGTAAATATTATGGCAATAAACATTTGAACTTGAACTTGAACTTGAACACACACACACATTTACCCTCACCCAACTCCTAATTGACACACCTCCTCAGATAACCAGAAATATTTCCTACATTTATCGTATTCCTCCCATTGTGTGAGAGAGAGAGATAGAGAATACACCCATTGTTCCTCAAAACACTCACTCACTCACTCTCTCTCTCTCACTTATCAAACACGTATTCCTCTCATTGTGTGTGTGAGAGAGATAGAGAATACACCCATTGTGCCTAAAAAAAACCCCACACACTCTCTCTTTCTCCTGTTGATATATAGGGTAAAGCTAGGGCGAGGCAATGGAAAAACCTGACCCATCCCTTATTTATCAAACCCCTTCCCCAGTTCATTATTTTCCTCCTTCCTTCTCCCCTTTCATCCTCTCTTCATCTTCTTTCTCTCCCTCCCTCCCTTCCTCTTCCCCTTTTATCTCTCCACCTTCTTTCTCTCCCTCCCTCCTCCCCTTTCATCATCTCCACCTCCTTTCTCTCCCTCCCTCCCTTCCTTCTCCCATTTCATCATCTCTCCACCTTCTTTCTCTCCCTCCCTCCCTCCCTCCCATTTCATCTTCTCTCCACTTTCTTTATCTCCCTCCCTCCCTTCCTCCTCCCCTTTCATCTTCTCTCCACTTTCTTTCTCTCCCTCCCTCCCTTCCTTCTCCCATTTCATCTTCTCTCCACTTTCTTTCTCTCCCTCCCTCCCTTCCTCCTCCCCTTTCATCATCTCTCCACTTTCTATCTCTCCCTCCCTCCCTTCCTCCTCCCATTTCATCTTCTCTCCACTTTCTTTCTCTCCCTCCCTCCCTTCCTCCTCCCATTTCATCTCTCCACCTTCTTTCTCTCTCTCCCTCCAACATATATTTTTTTCACGTAATAGAGTAACAAGAGATCAAGCAAGAAGGAAATGGATGAGAATGAAAGACAAAGAAACAGAGTAATAATAGATGTACAATTTGGTGAGGATGGGAAGGAAACACAGACAAGTTGAATTAAGTAATGAAGCTCAGTTAAGTTTTTTATATGATTTTGGTCTCCATTTTTGGAATGTATGGCTACTCATTAACCAGCAACAATAACAACAAACAACATCAACAACATCATGTTACCCATTTCCTAGTCCGACCCGTGTGTCTAAATACAGTAAATACAGTAAATCTAACTGTAGAATACGGTACTTCACTCGTCATATGTAATCCCTGACCAGAGACGAACGGCAGGCACCACACACACACACACACACATACCCAGCATTCGAACTCAGCCTCTTTATGTGTACTGAGTTGGGAAATGAGCAATACCAGGTGATTCGAAGCTTTCTCATCCTCACTTTCTGGTCAGAAATTATATATCATGAGTGTATAGTATCGCATGGAACGCAAATTAATGAAATTAAATGAAAGGTGGAAGGGGAACAAGTAGATGAACGGTGTGGATGGTAAATAAATGAAGAGAGGATGAAAACGGTATATATAGATGGTGGGAGAAAGACAAATGAAAGACAGGGGAGGAAATCAAAGGAAATCTCATTTGGAGGTGGATGAGGTTGACTCCAGACAACAACAATACGGCTAATGGGGGAACCATCTTGGAAAAAACGACGGGCAGAGAACACACCAGGGTATTCCTTGGCAAGATTTGGGTCAACATCAATAGGAAAACAGGTGAGGATGTAGCTGAGAAACTTACGAGGCCTCTCGGGTGAGTCTTCAAGAATGAGAGCCAGAGACAAAAATTCACCAGCCTTGACTCTATCAATAATGTCCTGACGCTTCCTAGAGATGTAGACAAACCGGGAGGTGACAGCAGCCATCTTGACTTGAGCTAGTTCACGCTGCAGCTGGAAGGCCCTGTTGACATCAGACAGGAGGTGACAGCAGCCATCTTGACTTGAGCTAGTTCACGCTGCAGCTGCAAGGCCCTGTTGACATCAGACAGGAGGTGACAGCAGCCATCTTGACTTCAGCTAGTTCACACTGCAGCTGGAAGGCCCTGTTGACATCAGACAGGAGGTGACAGCAGCCATCTTGACTTGAGCTAGTTCACACTGCAGCTGGAAGGCCCTGTTGACATCAGACAGGAGGTGACAGCAGCCATCTTGACTTCAGCTAGTTCACACTGCAGCTGGAAGGCCCTGTTGACATCAGACAGGAGGTGACAGCAGCCATCTTGACTTCAGCTAGTTCACACTGCAGCTGGAAGGCCCTGTTGACATCAGACAGGAGGTGACAGCAGCCATCTTGACTTCAGCTAGTTCACACTGAAGCTGGAAGGCCCTGTTGACATCAGACAGGAGGTGACAGCAGCCATCTTGACTTCAGCTAGTTCACACTGCAGCTGGAAGGCCCTGTTGACATCAGACAGGAGGTGACAGCAGCCATCTTGACTTCAGCTAGTTCACACTGAAGCTGGAAGGCCCTGTTGACATCAGACAGGAGGTGACAGCAGCCATCTTGACTTCAGCTAGTTCACACTGCAGCTGGAAGGCCCTGTTGACATCAGACAGGAGGTGACAGCAGCCATCTTGACTTCAGCTAGTTCACACTGCAGCTGGAAGGCCCTGTTGACATCAGACAGGAGGTGACAGCAGCCATCTTGACTTTAGCTAGTTCACACTGCAGCTGGAAGGCCCTGTTGACATCAGACAGGAGGTGACAGCAGCCATCTTGACTTCAGCTAGTTCACACTGCAGCTGGAAGGTCCTGTTGACATCAGACAACCAACGCAGCTTTGTGTCCATAGATGGGTTCCCAGGGAAGGATAGCTTGACATAGGCAGTTCTCGAGGCAAAAGCAGAAAGGTTAGACGAGGGTAAGGAGTTGGTATACAAAGATGAAACACTATGGTGGGGCAGAGAAGAATATGTCATGCACAGTTGAAGCATCCTTCACAGTCTTAGCAGCTGGAGGCAAACAGTCCACACCATCGGAATCCTGCAAGGAGAGTGACGAGGCGTTAATAGGTCGCTTGGTAGAGGTTGAGGAGGTGGAAGGCTGCAGATTGACTCATGAGGATGGAGGGGAGGGGGGAGGGTTGCGAGAAGGCAGCTCAGGCTAGTGATCCTCGATAGGAGATTCATCCTACTTCGACATGGCCAAGTTGGCCTCCAGGAAGGAAGCCACATCTGAATCTGTGCTCTCCATTTGGTCTGGCAAGGCCTAGATGGGAAACAAACAACAACATGAACAACTAAGCACTCAATCAGGCGGGGACACACATACACACAATCACCCTCACACACAGAGACAATCACAACAAAACTATACACAGAACCACAACAGACAAACAATACCAGCAACACCACAGAAACAATAACACATAAGCAAGAACTCTCAAACAATACAAAAAAACAAACATACAAGAGATCAAAAACATCCCAAACAACAGGACAAACAAGAATGGAGGCAGAGAGCCACGAGTATGTCCACACTTCATCAGTTCTGGAGAAAGACTGTGAACTAACCTAATCTATGCTAAGCAAACTTGAGCTGCCCTAACCATAGCTAATTCGTCCAACTCGCCTAGCACGCGAGAGGTCCCGTGTTCGATTCCCGGGTCAGTAGAATTGTTGTAAAATTTCCCAAGCCCCTATGTCCCTGGTCACCTTGCAGTAAGTAGGTACCCGGCGGTAAAAACAAGAATAGCAGTAACCTTGTAGGCTGGGGGAAGATATGTTGATGTAACAAGACTGACTGCCTTAATTAATGACCAACACGAGTTGATAGGCATAAAGCCCTAAAATTCTTCTATAAAAGAGTGGCATCTGTGTGTGTTTTTTTTTCTGTGAGCTTTTTTTTTCCCAAACCAAAAGAAATAGATAATACAAACCATTTATATTCTGAATGAAAGAGCATGACTTTCTGAACCCTGACTGACTTTTTCCAGAAGGGGTTCTGGTCTCCACCTGATGTGAAAACATTTCAGTCTTGTTACGTTTGTTAAAAATATTCCGCGATCTCAGGCCGCTTGCCAGTTGCCAGACGTACAATGCTTCACTTTTCTAATATTTCGAGCAAATGTACCACTGGGGTCGGGGTAGAGGAGTTGGATGTGGTGTGTTCGATCGCCCGGTCGTGATTGGCTATTAGGGTTATTTTTGCTATTAGGGGGGAGAAATTAATACTTCCGGGTGTACATAAAGACGGTATAGTACATACGTATTTTCAGCTTGAAGGCCCGAGACTGACTGAATTTCCATTTAGTCTTTTTGCCTTCTTCAGCTCTAATGGAGAATTTCTGTTCGAACTATACAGCCCTGGATGATAGTGGTGAACCAAGGTCCAAGTAGTGTTGGAGAACAACTGAACAGAGTTCGAAAAAGTGAGTCCTTTAAACCTCTCTCAACATTAAGAATGGTTTGGAAAATTCACTTGTTCGAACTCTGTCTAGTTGCTCTCCATCACTCCTTGTTCCCTGATCCAGCACTATCACCCATGGCTATACAGTACATTTGGCAAACGATTTTAACGTAATGTTTATGTCATAAAGTCTTTGCCAGTAGTGCTGATTCAGAATATATAATTTTAGGAGTGAAACATTTTTTTTTTTTTTGCGAATTTCTAGTTGAAGACGTATTTTTTACGTCGAGTTACGTCATGTTATGTTATACCAAAACCTGCGCCTGGTTATGGTGATTCAGAATATTTATGGGTTTTGGCTGTAGGTGTAACTGTTTTCGAGTTATACGAGAACAAACAGAGACGGTTTGCAATTGATAGTATAGGTATAGATATATTTTAAAAATATAGAATGGTAAATGGAAATTAAAAATAAATAATTATTTAAAAATAAATCTGTATTATTTTTTATTTCACATTTAAATATTTAAAAAGTCTTCTGATACTTGAGTTCTAGAAGTACCTGATCTAGTACTTGGAAAAACAAAACTTAAGAAAATAAAGAAAACACGGCGGGTACAGTATTGAGCAAATAACCCTTTGTGTAAACCATGCTGAATTACAAAACAAATTTGAAAATTTATTGTTGTTTCTCCTCCTCCTGGCACTGTACCTAATCACTTTAACCCCTAAGAACCGCAATTCATTACAACAGCCTTCACCCACAACTGCAAATACAACCTGATTTTTAAAGTTACTCTAAGGTTAGTTTTAGTCTTATAGGTTTGTAGAGCTTTATTTTACACACCAGAATATGAAAACAAAAGTCTTCTATCTCCACTGGTTGGAGTACAGCAGCACACCAAAGTAGGAAAATAATATGACAGTTACCCCCCCAAATAACATACGAAGGCATACGCATGTGTTATGCATGTTTATAATGAGTAGAAACATGAGTATGTGTACCTCGATGTGTGCTTGCATGTTTGTGTATGTAAAACCAGTATATAAATGCACTGAAATAAACAGAAAAGGCAACATACAAGTCATCTTTGCTTACAACTGTGCATACCTGTTATAACACTTAACGCATGCATGTACAATGTTTGAAAGTGTGTTATACTATGTCTAATGGCTATAAGATCTATGGGAGGCAGAGAGAGGCTAGGGGAGGCAAGGGAGAGGGAGTGTATGACAGGCCATGAGTGATCTTATTGGTTGCAGATAGCACACAGTGGGTGTAAATGTACTTTGGCCACAGCCACCTACACCGAAGGGGGGGGGGGGGAAGTCAGCCAATCACGATCAATGACAATAGTCAAAGGCTAGAGTTTTTCTTTAGTACCACTGCTGTGGCTATATGTAGCCCATTTATGGGCTGTTAAATAGAGGCGTTAATCGGTTTTAAGGCTAAAATTTCTATTAACGCCTTAAGGCGTTGATAGGTCTTTAAGGGTTAAGTTAGGTTGGACCAGCAAAGCGGGCCGGGTACAGCTTGTCATAGTATTAAATAGACGACAAAACTTCTGAATACCGCCCCTACCTTATTTATATATATATAAAATGCTCCGTCTGTCTGTGTGTATGTGTGTGTTTAGCCGCTGTGCATAGCCGCATCATTTTACCTGTAGTAAAAAGTAATTCATCATTCTGATGGGTGAAGCCTGGGAAGTTTCCTCGGCCTACAATTTTTTTTTTAAATGACCAATGGGGAGGGGGTTGTGGGTGGGTTCGAAACCCTGCAGTAGGGCTGGGCAGGATCCGTTTTCTTCGGTACTGGCAGTTCTGGCAGAACTGCCAGAAACGGTTCCACACATTTACCGCCAGTGCAGTTTGTAACGTCTCAGAGGTGGATCTGAATTAATTCTTTCTATAGGTGTATGACTCGTATTAATCAATTATTAAATATGTTTAGGTGTCTCAGACATTTAGTAATATTCTTACCTTATCCCTTTCAAGCGTCAGTTTCATTATAATGGTATTAGCTTTTTTTCAATATATGAAGGAACAGTAGGTGTGGTTACTCTGAGGCGGAGTGTTGCAGCACTCACATTAAAAGAGTTACTATTTCATTAAGAATTGGTACTGATAAATAATTTACTTTGCAATGTATTGGTTCCTTATATATATATATACTTTTGTGGTTGTAAAGCTGGCATGGTTTCTCTGGGAGACCAGAAACCACACCGGATAATGGACCCCTCCCACCTTCCTAATAAGTACACATAAAAATAATTAGAGGAAATTTATTGACAAAACCACATGTAGGATCTTCACCCGGACAACGTCGAGTATCGCTGCTAGTATATATATAAGTATTATTTATGTATTATGCATATATGTATGATTGTATGTATTATGTTTCTAATGCACTCTCTCTCTCTCTCTCCATGGGTAGAAGAAAAACCCAACTACCTTGCCTTGAGTAGAGTGATGACAGCACCATTGTCATCACGTCACACAAAGTTGTTATGGAACAGTCAGTCACAGTCAGAGAACTTGGTTATTGTCTTAATCAATTTCGTTCGTGGTTCCCTATGGTGGGATTATTGCCTCTAAAATTATGAGGCTTAAGGTTTTTTTGGACCGTTTTGATTCCAACCCAATCCTTTCTTCATTTGTCCCTCCTTATTTTCTTTTTCCTTCATGCTTGCTGTCTCTCCTCTCTGTCGCCTCTATCCTCATGAATATTAAGATTGTTCTTGTCTAATACAGTCTTCATATTTTCTTCTTTATATCACTCACTTTGTAGGGTGATAAAAAATTATCACACTTGAATAATACACAGCTCATGTTTACATTATTCTTAAATGTAGAAAAGATTAAACAAGATTAAACTTTTTTTTTCAGGATGCTTTTAGATTTAGTTATCATCTTGGTAAAATACCAGTCCAGTCCATGTGATGATCATGAACTGCTTTGAGTTGGAATAAACCTTTACCTGTTAATAGTCTATTATTATTATTATTATTATTTAGGAGTTGTGTTTTATCAGTCATTATCGAAACATTTTTTTCTCTTCTAATGTTCCCTCTTTGTGTTTTGCAGATGGTGGTCACTCACTTCGCCTTAAGATTGGTTTCACTCACACTAATCTTCACTACAGTCCTACCAAAGCCATCCACAACCTCCACTCACACTACGACCAAACTGTACCCGAGTCAAACAGGAAAGTATTTTGAGCACAGTCTACTCCGCAGCGCACCTCTACCACCTCCACAACAACAACAACAACAACAACATTCTTCTACATCCCAACAGAGCTCTGTGAATTTAGAAAAGGGTTTAGAGTGTGACCGAGAGGATATCCTTCCTTCTGGTACTGATAATCATCACCAAATTAACAAAGACAACTCTACAATAACAAAACCGATTTGCAACAACATAGACTCTTGGAAGATATCGGCGGCAACAAACATAAAGCGTAGTGCATCGCTGACAAGGGAAAATAAGACAAACACAGGTAAAATACTAAGATGGAAGATAGAGAAAAGTGAGAAGAAAACTGGTGATGGTGACCTGGTGGGAACAAGTGTGACGGATGAGACATATCTGATGAGCCTACTGATGGAGATAGTGATGGGGGATCTGAAACACTGTTCACTCCTGTTGGCCTTTCACTCTGTTTACACCCACTCCGTCCTTCTCCATTCGCTCCTCCACGCCCTTCCCAACCCCAAGCAGGTATGTACTATTGCGTCCACGAGCTTGTTGCCACCCTCTTCTGGCCAACTCAAAGATTGATTGGTGGATATTAGGCGCCGCAAGCCAACTCAAAGAGAAGAACTGGGAAAAAGAGAAAACGTCCTTACATGAACAATTACACATTGCCTATGCCGAGGCTACTGCAACAACAAGATAGAAACTGGGAATGTTTTTTCCATTCACTCAGGTAGAATTTTTGTAACAGGAGCTCCAGTCAGATGCTGGACTGATAATCACGTCAGTAAAGCTTTGACATTACGAAGCTTAAATACAAAAACATATCACTATCTGCAGAAACACAATAACTTTCCTTTGCCCTCTGCCAGCACTTTCATCGCTGAATGATGAACCAGAAGTGTTGTATAGACTTTTTTTTAGCTTCTTCAGAATCAAAGTATTTACAAAAGTTAACTTGAGAGAGTATGTGTCCTTTCATCTTATGCCTATGATGGTACAGTTGTGGCAAGGCGTTTCTTTATCACCCTGGGCTCCTCTATACCCTATACTCTACAAGGAGGTGACAGAGGTGTAGAGAGTTGAACATATAACGACGGAGATATTGGTCGATGAGTTGCTAGGAAAGGTTAGTGATAATATAAACTTATTATATCTAAACAAGAGAGCATTGTAGTGAACTAAATATATTATGTTTATTTGCCACATATACAGTATATGAAGAACAGTAGCATACATTGTTAATGAGGAACTGCATTATAACGCATACTGGAATAACACCCGTAGTTTTAAAACATTTGAGGGCCCTTACTGGAGCTCTATGAACCCTCCAAACTACTCCAGGCAACAGATTCCCTATTCGAAACACTGACGCGTTTTGTGGCCTGGATTATTTGGAGGGTTCATAGAGCTCCAGTAAGGGCCCTCAAATGTTTTAAAACTACGGGTGTCACTCCTATTTTATTTTCTGTTGTTGTTGTCATACATCAGCCAACTGATGGTGATGGGAGGGAATCTGCCTGGCATTGCTTCACGGGCTCACGGCTCGTGTTGTGATTCGTTTCAAGGCTTCAAATATTCATTTCTACCTTAGTAATAGGAATAGGTTATATGCTTTTTATATCATTATAGACACATTTATAACGATTTACATTTACAGATAGTGAAGTTGTGTTATCGTTTGTTGTTAATTTTGTCATCTGTTTTCTTATTTATATTCAGTACGAACTGTTAACATTTATTTTGATAGAGTCTAGTGAGATGAAGAAAGTTGAGTTAAAATAAGCATTTGCTTGACAAAATGTTAAACAACAATAACACTATGACGACGAGCCTTTCTTGACGACGTTTCGCTATTGCATCTACAGATCAAAGGCACATCCATATAACATACAGTACTGTGTAACATATAGTTCTATTTTTATTTGTATGTGACTGTATTCTGTTTTGTTCCACTTCCTCCGTTACCATTCCAGGTATTTTTTTAATTGCTCTGATGTTCTTCTATCTATCTATCTATAGCTCTGATGCCTCACTTCATCCGGGAAATCCTCCCAAGGGGGTGGCCACGGCAGAAAAGTCTCCAGTCTTCCCTGTTTAAACACTCCCTCCTCACTTGGTCCAGCCCTCCCCTCCCTCTCATGTTTCTCTCCTTCACATACTCTGCCACTCTGTTTTGCCATCTTACTGGTGGTCTGCCTCTCACACCACGTCCCACAACTTCACTTCCATACACCTTTACAAACTCCTCACCTTTCATTCTCTCTACATGTCCAAACCACCTCAGATTATTAAATTTCACTCTCTCAACCACTCCACACTCAATACCAATTGCCTTCTCACTCCTACCACATCTCTCATACACACTCTCATTACTTTCTCTATCCCACCTTGTCAGTCCACATGTACCTCTCAAGTAACTCATTTCCACAGCACCTATTCTTGACTGATGAGCCCTACTCCATGTCCATGTCTCCGACGCATATGTCAGTGTTGACAGGATTATACTATTTCGTAGTCCCCTGTTCACTTCCATACTCACACTTCTACCCTTCATTATCCTCCCCAGTGATCCTATGACTTGTCTACCCTTCATTGCTTTCTCCCTTATTTCTCCTTCCATACTTCCATGTTTACACAGAACTGTCCCCAGGTACTTAAACTCCTTCACTTCCTCCATCCTCTCACCTCTCAGAGTTATCTCACACTTCGTCCCAGTTGGTACTTCCACTCTGTAAGGTGTAGCAAAGTCAATCACTTCAGTTTCATCTCTTTCAAACACCATCATTTTACTTTTGCCCACATTCACCTTCAGTTTCCTTCGTTTACATACAGACTGAAATTCATCCACCACTCTCTGTAAATTCCTTTCACTCTCAGCCATCAGCACAGTGTCATCCGCAAACAAACTTGCCGCCAAGGACCAATTTACTTCATTCAGCCTCAACTTCACCCCCAGACCATTCACTTTGGCTTTCATCTCTCTCATACAACCATCCATATATATATTGAACAACCATGGTGACATAACACATCCCTGTCTCAGCCCTACACTAATATTAAAACTCTCACTCAGATCACCCTCTACCCACACACATGCTTTTGCATCTGCATAAAAAGCCTCAATACCTTCCAGCAAAGATCCCCCAACACCATATATTCTCAACACCTCTGACATAGCTCTCCTATCCACCCTATCGTATGCCTTCTCCAAGTCCATGAAGGCAGCATACAACTTCCTACCCTTCCCAATATATTTCTCCATTATTGATTTTAATGCAAATATCTGGTCCACACATCCTCTACCCTTTCTGAACCCTCCCTGTTCCTCACTAACTTTATTCTCTGTTACTTCCTTCACTAAGAAGGCTTATTCCCCTATAGCTACAACACTCCTCCTTACTCCGCTTCCCCTTATAATTATAGCTCTCCTCCAATCCTCTGGCACCTCTCCCTGCCTCCATGCCATACTTTAACATTTCAGCAGTTATCCCATCCACCTTTCCCATCTTCAACTTTCCTATTGCTTTCCTAATCTCTTCCCTTCCTAATTCTTCCTGTACATCCTGTCGTCTACCACCCTCCCTAACCTGACTCCATGAAACCTCCCTTTCCCTTACCTGACCCCATCAAACCTACCTTTCCCTAACCTGACCCCATCAAACCTACCTTTCCCTAACCTGACCCCATCAAACTTAACCTTCCCCAACCTGACCCCATCCCAGGTACGATGGCTCTGTAAAGTCATGGTCTAATGTACTGTAACACCTTCCAATGAGATGGCTTCGAAAAATGATCCGAAACTATAGCTGTTGGTGTGTGCAGTTTTGGTTCATAAAATTAACTCAAATAGCTCGCTTTTATTCACCAGGTTGCAGTACATTAGACCAGGACTTTACATTTACTGTAGTAACTCAGAAATTGATCTCTCTCAAAACTCGGGACCTCTGGAATGCCAGGCGGAAATCAACCAGTGTACTAAAGGAGTACTCCTCTAGTCCAGTGATGAGATTCGCCTATTCACATCACTACACAACAACAGCAACAACAACAACAAGAACATTATGGGTTGGCCTGGGTTTCACGAATCCCATCAATCCTCTCAGCGAACACGAGATTAAGGGCCATATTACAGTGTTGGTAAATCTGGAACAGCTGATTCCTCCAAACTATTTCAATCAAGCATACAGGAATATAGAATGAATTTAAGGTCAGTCAATGCAATTTTAGCAGTGAGGAGTGGGCTCAGAAGAGTAGGAAAAAGTTACAAAAGCTATGAATTGCCCAAGGAAGTAACTAAGCAGATAGGTACTATGGCATCATACACATCAACAGAATCAGCCGATCTAATTCCTAGTTCATCAGTAACTGTGTTAGAAGAAACTGAAGAGGAGGAGGATTATATAATGTTCTCTCTGAACTAACAAACGTAAGTGTATTTAAGCTAATTGTATAACTGTTCTTATTGATTTTGCTTATACAGCTTATATGTTTTGTGGAAAGAAGTACTAATTATAATTTCGGCTATATAATATTATTGATAATATTTTGAGTGTGAAAAACGTAAATTTATAGCATCTAGCGGATTTTGTGGGTCAATCTAGCGGATTTTCGTCTATCACATTTGGCAACACTGCTGGTGTGCCGTATCGTGCCGTAGTCGCTGCAGGAGGTAGGAGGTAGGTATTATAATGTGTACGGCAGCTGGGTGATGTGACAGGCAGGACAACAGTGTGCGAGGACCTTCTGCTTCAGCAGATGCTTGTGCTAGTGTGTGTCTACAGGGCAAGACTGGCCCCTTATGTTTGGTACAAGTTGACAGCTGCTGTCTCCCAGGCGCTTAGGGTCGAGGATTAGCTTACCTGACCAGCTAAGAATATACTCGGGATCTAGGAGTGGTATACTTCTTGATATAGGAGTGGCCAAGGTCTAATAAGTACTTTTTAGTACTAAATAATACTTTTTAGACCTTGGGATTGGCCACCTGTGTGTGATACATAGTGTGATACAATGTGGCCACTACATTACACACACACACATTCTCAAGCAGTTCGCATCCAAACTACTTACTCATCCCAGACACCGAAACTTGCTGCCACCAGATGCCCCCAGACCAACACGTGAAGCTCGACACTATAACACACTCATCCCAATTAAAGCCAGAACAGACAGATTTAAAAACAGCCCAATACCATCAATAGTCAAAATAATAAATAAAATGTAATGTTCACCCCCCCCCTTTTTTTTTTTTTTTTTTTTTTTTTTGCACACACACACACACACACACATACACACACAATCACACACACACACAATCACACACACACACAATCACACACACACACACAATCACACACACACACAATCACACACACACATACAAAAATTGACCAGGATAGTCTCACCAACACCCTAATCCTAAATCCTTCCACTTAGCACCACTCCCTAATCCTTAATCCTCCCACTTAGCACCACCATTAACCCTTCTCTTGCCCTCACCTCCATCAATTTTATTGTACTGTACATACAGTACATACCAATGTATGCATGTAAATGCCTACATTTTATTTTTATCATTCACCATGTAAATACCTTTATCATTATTAACTATATTGTAATATGTATATTTTCAGCTTTCGGGCTGCCATTCCCTTAATAAACCGTTTATTATTATTATTATTATTATTATTATTACACACACTCTCTCTCTCTCTGTATAGATGGTGGTGCTTAATCTCTCTCTCTTTACAGGTGGTAGTGCTTGACAACCCCAGTGATCTAGCCGGTGTGTTGTGGGAAGGAGAGCGGTGCCGGGGTTACCTCTACTTCCTAAATCACCAACAACAACCCAACTCCTTCCTCACCTTCGCTGGCCAACACAACCAAGATCAGTGGGACTATCAGGGCAGGTCTGGATAACATTAATGCGTTTTTATTGATCCTGACGACAATGTACCAATTCCCTTCTAAGTTTAGATACACGTACATATGTTACAGATAAGTATATATATATATATATATATATATATATATATATATATATATATATATATATATATATATATATATATATATATATATATATATATATATATATATATATATATATATATATACAATGACAATGCAAGAGTCCTATAGTCCTTCAGTTTTATGAAGGCGAAATGCTGTGGCTGGGATAATCCCGTCCATAATGCGTATCTGTCAGCACCTTTATTCTAAATAATTTATATATCTTTCCCCATAAATCTCTAGTGGTTTTCTAAATTCTATACATATTGACCCCATAGGAGGGTATTACCTGTATTAGTGATGTGGGCAATACTTTAAGGGTTTTGGCGCCCCTTCGGCCCCAGCCAGTCATGCACAGCTGAAGCACCCTTCGCTGTCTTGGCAGCTGGAGGCAAATAGTCCACACCATCAGAATCCTGCAAGGAGTCGGACGAGGCATCAACGGGTCGCTTTGTAGAGGTTGAGGAAGTGGAAGGCTGCAACCTGAGCTGCTTAGTGACTGAGGAGGGGGGGGGGGGAGGGTTGCGAGAAGGCAGCTCAGGCCAGTGATCCTCGATATGAAACTCTTCTTCTTACGACATGGCCAAGTCATCCTCCAGGCAGGAAGCCACATCTGAATCTGTGCTCTCCATCTGGTCTGCCAAAGCCTAGATGGGAAACAAACGACAACACGAACAGCTGAACACGCAATCTGCCAAGGATACACCCACCCACCCACATACAGAGACAATCACAACAATACATTACACAGAACCACAGCAGACAAACGCCACCAGCAACACCACACAAACAAGAATGCACAAACAATACAAACAACACACAAACAAGAGTGGAAAAACAACACAAATAACGACACAAACAAGAATTCAGGCAAAGCGCCAAAAGGAACGTCCACACTCCAGCAGTGTTGGAGTGAGACTGTTTGTTTGTGTTTAGAGGAGGCTCACGTAATATTCTTGGCATTATCACTGCAATGGATGTGGACACAGATTTATATAGGACTGCTGTCAAGGCTGGTATTTTAGACGGTTAGTATTCATAGCCCACTTAGCTACTGGTAGACAGGTTTCAATAACTGTAACTACAATGGACCAAGGCAGTGCCACACACACCTGTGCAAATGCTTCAAAGCCAATTTGAAATACCATTCACGTTGCCATGACAGTTTTTCTTGTCCGAACAAATGATTAAGTTGTGACTTTTTATCCTATAATTGTTTTGATATGTTTTTACTTCAGTTTTAATTTGTCTTAATAACTAAAAAAGAAGGTTTTAAATGAGATGATTAGAAGGTTTGTCTTAATACATAAAGCTGTTTTGATAATCAGCCTGTTGTTTTATTCTCCCCAATCAAACTTTGGTTTGATACCACACCATATCAGTAAATACGTGAATTTCATGGATCTTTAAACCAGGTATTTAATTAATCCTCTAGGACTTTCAAGAAATACGTGAAGACTTCGAGTGAAACAGTAATTACATGAACTTCCTAAAAATGTCAGTGATTTCGTGTAATCACTGGGTTTCACTACTTCCCTGTAGCATATATAGGTGTTTATAAGGTCCAGTCTCAGATGAATACTCTTACTGGTATATCTTACTGGTATACACTACCGGTATGGGCGTTAAGGGGACAGTACAGTGTTGGTAAATCTAGACTAAACTATTCCCTCAACTATTCTTTAAGTTTGTAGCCATCATTTTTATTTCTTATCCTCCGGCGGCATATAACCCCGACAGACACGTGATAGTGGGCGCCACAAAGGAGCAGCTTCAGACCCTTTCTCTGGCCAGCAAACCTGCCAAGACGCCACATCTGATTGGTCTAGTCAAGGTATGCAATCATTCACCTCCACATCTGTGAATCTCTTTCATAACACACACACACACACACACACACAGATAATAATTATATAGTTACGAATCCTAGTTTTCAAATCTCTGAAAGCAAGTTCAATCCACCTAACCAATCCACATTGTTAGCAGAAGCCGAAGTGAAACAGAAACACGTGAATGACTCACGACCCAAGATACAAGCTCTCTGAAGGACCCAGTAAAGCCTTCACAAATACATAATGAAGTCCTTACACAGTGTAGGTACTTTACTGGTAACAAAATTAATGGTGTATGAAAGTGTGAGAGAACTTGTGCGGCAGTATCCTCCCCGTCTTGGACAGTGGAGTGCCGGTGTATCATGCAATCGTGAGTACCATGCAGAACTGAGGACGAGAGGGAAAAACGATTATACCTAACCTAACCTAACCTAACCTAACCTAACCTAACCAAACCAATAGGTGTCGCTATAATCGCTTTTATCTCTAGAGCGTCCTCACATCTGCACGGTCCTCACGATTGCATGATACACCGGGCAGCATTATTACCCACTGTACAGTCACGAGTATAAGTTTCTTTGCCCCCCTTTTCGAGAGTGAGGTCGAAGTCGTGGTTAGTGATAGACTTGACGAACAAGGTGGAGCTGGTTCACAATGCTCGGATGAGGCTTCATTTCATTACAGGGATTATATTCACTTTTTTTAACCCAACACCTTTTACGACGCCATGAATAGTTATGATGAATTTTAAAGGAATTTTTAATATTCTGCTCTTGCTATTTTGTGAGAAAGCAATAATAATAGCCAAGTCGTAGAAGAGAATATCGGTGTAATAAGGATTTTATTATCTATTACAATGACTGGTTTACTATCGTATTATTATGTCCATTATCATTATTATCATTATTATTATAATTATCATCATGATTATCATTATCATTTTCATTATCATAATCATTATCATCATTATCATCATTTTAATATTATTATCGTTACCCGGTATTATTATTATAACTTTTTATCATTTTCATTATTTTCCTTACCATTATTATCATCATATTATAATTATAATTATCGTCATTATCATCATTATTATTATCATTAACATCACTATTATTATTTATTATCATTATCATCAACATCATCATTATTATATTTATTATTATTAATAAGGAGTTGGGCAGCCAAGGGCGTGTAAGGTGTAACCACTCAGAATGTATTGCCTTAGACAAATAGTAATCCACACCAAAATATCCACATCAGAGACAATAGTTTATATCAGAAAATGCCATGTTATAACATCAAAGATTTCCTCAACCGTATACAAAGCCTCAACATATATTGACCACACAACATGTCTTTTGTATAAGTTTCCACAAATTATGAAAAACACAAAATGATTTTTTTTCTGCTGAAGAGTTATACCAGGAGTTACAAGGTATTTCATATACATTAAAACAGTATAGGAAGAAGATAATCAGCCTGTCATTTTTACTTATTTTATTATAGAGAATAGCATGTAAACTTCATTCTCCTTTTACGCCACTGGACGAGGTAATAAAGTTTAACAATAGTTGCTTACAAAACAGTTACTAATATTTTGTCCAACTCCCGTTTGCTGCAATTACTTCTTGCAGTCGGGCTGGGACTGACTGAACCAAGTTGCTGCATATATCTGGTCGACGTCGAATAGTCTCACACACATCTCTTGCTTTGTTCTCTACTGCCTGACTCGTTCTTTCAGGAACCTCCCACTCGCGAACCATCATTCCCCAAAGATTTTCTATAGGATTGCAGTCGCAACATTTTGATGGCCAGTCGAGCAGTTCAATCTCTGGGTGGCGACCAAACCAATCTCTGACTGCGTGGTGAATTGGTGATCAATCTTGCACCAGCCTGATGGTGTGGGGCTCCAGGAGAGCATACGCCCAAACCGAAGGCAGGAGAGACGTCTCAAGGATATTACTAGCCTGGTCCCGCTGACCACATTCAGCCATGAAATGAAACACTGACCCTCCCACTTCTACCTTTTCATGAATGTTTTGTGGGTCATACCTAGTATTGGTTACTCGCCAACAATGTCTGCGGATCCCTTACACGGAAGTAAAGCACTTTTCATCAATAATTTTTTTTGTATTCCAAAAGTCCATGCCAAAATTGCTATAATGCTGCGACGTCTTTAAGCACCTCTTTAATAGCGGGAACGTAGCGATGCACTCCCACCTCGTGCAAGTGTCGTCTACTCGTGGATGGGTGGCAGAGTAATTGAAGTTCACTGGTTAGAGATACAGCTGTTGATTGTTGATTGAGGAGCTCGTCTCGCTGCATTGACAAGCATCGCATCCTGTTGAGGTGTTATTTTCCTGGGTCTGATGGATCTTGGTCTCGTTTCTACGTGTCCTTCTTCGAAACGTCTGATCCACATCCATACAGTTGGTTTACTAAGACCCATCAAGCGGCTGATTTCATTAATGGATTTCCCGGCTTCGTGATATTCTATAATCATGCTTTGTCTCATAATTATCTCTGGCCGATTGTCCCTGGGACGAATAGCACGCCGTCCCCTGGCTGCCATGGCTGTAGATCGAGAGCATGTGATGCTTACTTATAAAATGTGGTGTATTGGACATATAATTATAATGAAATGGTAAAAGGTATTATTTTGTAATCAACTGATATCGAGATTAAAATGGCTTTTCTAAACATGACTGCCGATAAGATAAGCTTAATGAGAAGGTATGACCCATGAAAGCAAGGACTAATAGCTACGCTTGCTGATATTATACAAAAGATATGAAATAGCAAACAGTTATATGCCATATAAAGAAAATACACTATACATTTTCCAGTATGAGATTAATATTACATCAACACATGATACACTAAGCAAACCCCTTGTTGAGGAAAGCAGACGGGGGCTAGCTGTATACAGACCTTTTTAGTGAGTGGTTCTTCTTGCTACTGAGTACTGACTATATTGAGTCATTGACCACTGCCAGTCTGCCACTTCAAATACACTTCGTGATTCGAGAGTAAGAAAACCAACACAGTCGAACGAGTATGAAGCATCATGAGATTTATTGACTCCCTTTGTTCGTATGCCTGACCCTTCTCCATCTCCAACCACGACTTTGGCCTAACTATAGCCAGGGGGGTAAAGAAGCTTATGCTCGTGACTGTACAGTATATTGGTTCGGCACCACCTGCACCAATTACTCGGTAGGTTTGGTTAGGTTAAAGGTTGTTGTTGAGTATTTATAGATAATATGTGACGGGAGAAACAAAGAGACTATTTGAAAGCACATATTTTGGTCATTTTTATTTCTACAACCCAAGTGTCATATTTCAAAATGTTTGTATATTAACTGTGTGTATATATATATATATATATATATATATATATATATATATATATATATATATATATATATCTATATACATAAAGCCGAAATTCTGTGTGTGTGTGTGTGTGTGTGTGTGTCCTCTATGCACGCCAAGATCCTTCGTCCTAGAGTGAAAATTTTTACATGGGTGTGATCGCTAATACTTGGGGAGTGTTTTGGACCTATAAAAAAAATGTTTTTCATGTTTTTCAAAAAATGTTAATGTTTTGAGGGGGATTCGAACCCCTGGATTAGTGACACGCACAAGCTTTCTCTCTCTCTCTCTCTCTCTCTCACACACACACACACATGCTCTCTCTCACATGCTCTCTCTCTCTCCCTCACAGGCTCTCTCTCTCTCTATCTCTATTTTTAATTTCAGAGAGAGAGAGAGAGAGGGTGTGTGTGTGTGAGAGCGAAAGAGGTAATACTGGGTTTGGTTATATTTGTGTGTGAGAGAGAGATAGTGTGTGTGGGGGGGGGGGGGGGGGAGAAAGAGTGAAAAATAGATATAGTGTGTGTGAGAGTTAGAGATAGATAGCTAGCTAGACTGAGAGAGAGAGAGAGAGAGAGAGAGAGAGAGAGAGAGAGAGAGACTGTATGTGAGAGAGATAGACTATATATGCGGGAATAAGGGACAGGCTTGGGGTGGGGGGGTTTGCGAGGTGCTGGAATAGGGGACAGGCTGGGGGGGGGGTAAAAAGCCTGTCCCCTACCGTCACACACCCTAAGCATGCCCCATACACACACATCCCTACCGTACACACACACACACACACACACAAACACACACATACACTAGGTAAGGCAAGGCTTGGGGTGGGGGGGGTGGGGGTGCGGGAATAGGTGATGGTGGTAGTAGTGGAGGTGGTAGTGGTTGATGTAGTGGTGGTGGTAGTAGTGGTGGTGATTGTAGTAGTGGTGGTAGTGGTTGATGTAGTAGTAGTGGTGGTTGATGTAGTAGTAGTGGTGGTTGATGTAGTAGTGGAGGTGGTAGTGGTTGATGTAGTAGTGGTGGTAGTGCAGTTTGCATTTGCTACATATCAGTGTTGTATTATTATATCCTTTGTTTATTTAGAACTCTTTGATCGTGTATGAAAATTGGAGGCTTCTGCCTGATTAATCCTGTCTATGCCAAGAAACAAATAAGCTCCTTCCATATAGCATCCACCGCCCGAAGGGCGGCCGTAGGCCGCCAGCTCTCCGCAGGAGCTAGCGGCTCCTAGCCGCCCGAAGGGCGGCGGAGCAGCTAGTATATATATATATATATGTATGTGTGTGTGTGTGTGTATAATGTGTCGGTACTGCTTCTGTAGGTTGATGAAATATACTGTACAATATTTTAATGTAGTTGTCTTTGTACTGGGATCTCATAGGCCTCTGTATGGTTGTCATGTTAGGGTGTGTGTGTGTGTGCTAAATCTTATGGTAAATGTGGAGTCAAAGGCCTTCCGTCTCATTAACATCAACCCTCATATAGTTTCACCGCGTTCTCTGTCTCTTTGATGCAAAGTTTCATAAATTTCTTTCTTCTGTTTCACTTTTTTCTAAGTATACTCCCACTCCCCTCAGGAGACTATGCAACTCTCGACAAGCCACTCTATCTCACCCGTTTTGTATCCAACTCCCAAATACAAGAGATACTCGTTATTCTCAGTCTTTCACATACACGACTGGTTAACTCTGGAACACTCTACCCACGGTCCATTTAGTATGGACCGTGACTCTACCTACAACAAGTTTTCCCTCACTACGATTTATGTGCTTTCAAATGCCATATGTCTAGGCCTCCACAAATCAATGTGACTAACGACGG
The DNA here is from genome assembly GCA_034508575.1 of Petrolisthes manimaculis. NCBI lineage: Eukaryota > Metazoa > Arthropoda > Malacostraca > Decapoda > Porcellanidae > Petrolisthes > Petrolisthes manimaculis. Next base: position 476,801 of record JAWZYT010000072.1, on the reverse strand, counting down.
TGTTGCCCCGTTTTGCTTTTCCCACCTCACTATCCTCTCCCTCGTCCCTACAAGATCATCCAGGCCTAAAGCTGTCTTCCACCCTCCTCCTCTCTTGCAGGGTTGGCGTGATGGGGAGTGGGTCATCTACAGCAACACACTCTTCTCCAGTACGAACACCTCTCTCTCCCACATAGCAACCTGGCGCCACCATACCTTCACTGCTAAAATTACTACTGCCAACACCTTTACTGCCAACACCAATGCTGCCAATACCTTTACTGTCAACACCAGCACTGCCAACAACACAGCTTCACTCTTCCCTGACAAGCTGAGCGACCTCGGAGGGGCAGAGCTCAAGGTGATTATCATTATTTTTACTAAGGGATAAAGGGAACCAGCATCAAGCATAGGAGTTTTGGCAGTAAGGTGTCTATTGTAAAGGAAAATAATTATAGGCAAATGGATGAGTCAAACTCAAACGTTGGTTGTATTTGGATTATAAAGTGTGGAATTAAGCGTGTGGGTCGGGCAAAGACGTAATGGACTCCCTAGAAGAGTCTGTCTAAGAGAGTGGTCGGCCAAGGTAGTAAAGAGCCGAAAGGACCAGCCGCCGAGCGACTTGGAACTGGGGGAAATCAAGTGGAAGTTGTTGGCCCATGACCAGAACTCAGCAGCCTTGGCAGAGGGAAGGAACAACCACCTCTCTCAAATGGCCAAACCCAAGGCTGGCCAAGGCTGTTTCCCTCCGTCTACTGTGGTGAGATAGGTACTGTCAGAAGATCACAGAAGGGTTGATGGCTCGTACTTTGTTAGTTGTGGCCAACGACAACACGGCTTTCCACCGGCTGGTAGGGAGGGAAATATTTAATAGTCAGCACAGGACGGGACACAATATAATCTGAGTAGGCGTCTGGACCTGCCAAAAGATCGACACACTTATTGCCAGGAACTCCAGCATGACTCTAGACCAAACAGATGGAGTCTGATCATGGAGACAATATAACCTGGTGGCCATCCATCCAGGACAATCCTTCCCGAATCTACAACATAAACATTGAGGAGTTCCAGGTGATTGATTGATACTCTCTCTTTGTTTATATATATAAAATATGCATGCTAGGATGTGGAAAATACCCAATTTATTCTTTTTCCTCTTTTCATTTGTCCCTCTTTTCCTTCTTAAACAATATGGTATTCTCTGGTGCAGGTGGTAACATTTGAGTTTGAGCCCAGCGTCCTCTACTACCGTGACTCAAACGGCTCCCTTCTCTTCCCCTTCGGTATTGACATCGAGGTGGTGAGGGCGTTGTCTCAGGCCCTTAACTGCTCCTTAGTCTTCATGGAGCCGCCTAAGGGTATGTGTGTGTGTGTGTGTGTGTGTGTGTGTGTGTGTGTGTGTGTTGCTTTGCTGTCAATATACTTCCCTGTCCTAATGTTTATTTCCTTAACACGTGTGTACTCTTGTGATGGTTTACTTCACCACAATGAGGGTACGGCTGCTACTCAAGGTGATGGGATGTGTCCGGAGAACTACTGTCCAAAAGACTTGAGGTAATATAGCCAGGCAATAATCACTAACAAGGGGTTATATTGTACGAGGATATGATGGAAAGGAAAGTAATTCATTTATTGATAACAACAACCAATACACTCAAGCTCCGAATTAACCCCAAGAACAGCAGAAAATCGTCCCAATCTGCTCTAGTGATGGGAGCCTGGAACTCTGGTAATACTGTATGAGAGAGAGAGAGAGAGAGAGAGAGAGAGAGGGAGAGAGAAGTGGGTAGGGAGGGAGAGTTTTTTTTAAATTAATTGTGCAGTATCGTCAATAAAGAGGCATGCAACCATACATACTGATAGGCAGAACCCATGGGAATCAAATTACTACTGCCACACACACACAAACATCATGAAAACATAACAGAATAAAGCACAAGCATACAGACAATTATTTACATTATGGCCTCCTCAAATCCACCAAAACGAGGATGGCGCACCAGAAGCTCCTCCAAAACCTGATGGTTCAGCAGGTGTCGACAAACCACATCAAGTGTCAGGCCCCGGGGCAGCAAGTGTCGGACAGTGGGGCAGGCCAGACAATAGTGCTCTATGGTGTTAGCACGAGGCACTCGACACAAGCGACACTCAGTGAAGGGAGGCTCACCCTGCATCCCAGCAACCTGCCACGGTGGCCGGTAGCCAAGCCTCAAACGAGCAGAGACTACAATGTGCCTTCGAACCATGAGGCCTCGACGACGGTAGGAATGTTTGTGACAGCAGACAGACTCGTAATGGGTAATGGAGATACATCCCTGGGTCGCTGTACAGGAAGGAGAGCGGTGGAGCGGACTCTAGAAAGGTAACATGTCAGGGAGAGAGGACGTCCAACACCACGAGGAGGCAGATGGCAGGCTTCCTTTACGAGTCTGTCAACTGTACCATTGTGACATAAACCTACATGGGATGGTACTCATAAGAATTTGATAGTCAAGTTACGATGACGTAATAAGGACAAAAACTATCAAATCTGCTGAATAACAGAAGAGTGTGTGGGCTGAACACTTGACAGTAAAGCAATTAACAGTAGAATGAATTCTCTTCACTAATGGGGAAGACCCAACTCACTCTGCATGTTCAATATCTAGGTCGACATTGGACAGCCGAGAATTATCCTCATTGCTCTATTCTGATATTTTTCTAATGTTTACTGGGATGAAGATGCCTGAGGAGTTGTTAGAGAGCCATTGAAGTGGTGTAAGTCGGCGCTGGAGACGACACAACAAGTCCTGGACAATAGGATGGTCTTGAGGTCTAGCAGGAACAATTGGCCAAATATTGACTGGCGCACCCAGGTAATGGTACTGGGAACACATGGGAATGACAGTCCCTCCAATGGTGAACACTGGCCAAGTTTGAGGATACGGCAGGTGAATATTCTACTCTTATCTGGTGAGACAATAATACCACAGTGAGAGGAGGCCACAGAGAAGGAGTCAAGAAACCGCTGGAGATCCCTTGGTGAGGTAGAATGAACACAGATATCATCAGCATAGCACGTAATTGTAGTACTAGGAATATCAGGGAGAGAAGTGAGCAGCCGATGCATCCAAATATGAAATAACAATGGGCTGAGAACACCCCCTTGAGGCGTACCAAGATGAAAACTGCGCTAAGGACTGAATGCACCACTGAAAAACACACGAGAGTTCCTGTTACTGAGGCATCCCCGAATCCATCGTAGTAGATTATCCTTTATACCAAAGTCAACCAGTTGATCCAAAATGACGTCTCTATTAGCAACATCAAAGGCACTTCGAAGGTCAATGAAGACCACCACACTGTCCCTGGAAAGGCGAGAGTACAGGTCGACTAGGCAGTGGTGTGTGCTCCGCTGGGAAGGAAACCAAACAGCCATGGAGAAAGGCGATCCTGCAGTCTGTACATTAGACGATTAAGTAAGATTCTCTCCATAACCTTACAAAAACAGGAAATAAGGGAAATTGTCCTGAACTTCTCAGTGCCGGGCTTAGGGATGGGTATTATTGTGCTGCTGGTCTAGGCTCGTGGTACACAACCATCACGAAGACAAAGATTGTACAGTTGAAGTAGGGGGTTCCCAGGAACTTGTTGAAGTAGGCACAACACAGCATAAGTAATACCATCATCACCAGGGGAAGAAGCTTTACCCCAGGAGAGAGCACGGTGCAACTCTTCCTCAGTTATCTGATCTGCATCATCGTCATCATCATGCAACAGAGCAGACATTAGACATAGCCGATGGATAGCAGCACGGGAAGTGAGTACATCTTGTATGTGGATGGGTAGACTGGCTGGGGTAGATTGTTCTGACCAGGCATCGACAAGTTGTTTGGCATAGTCGGCGGGAGTGTGATGACGAGCAGTGGCCGGCGTCTTTTTAACAACCTGGCGAATTGAGTGCCACATAGAAGCCACACTTGTTTGCTGGTTAATACTGTCCATGAACCGCTGCCAAGACTCAGTGTGAGAACACTCTTGCAGGGCAACTAAAGCATCCCTAGACATCTGGTAACGATGGAGCAGGTCAGGATTTGGGTTGGCTTGAAATAATAGGCCATCATGTTCAGCCTCCTCCTTTGCCTCCTGTATACGAGCATCAAGCGTCCAGGAGTGGGCAGTATGGCGATGCTGTGTGGCCGGGAGACATATAGCCTATAAACGGCATGAGTAGCAGATACAAGATCAGAGTACAACTGTGCCATTTATTCAAAATAAACTGTCCTATCATTTACTCATCCTGAGGTTCCACCAGCACAGATAGTAAGTAGGCCTGACAGCTATATGGTATGGCAGGGTGACCAACTGTTCCGTAATATATATCCTCAGGACTGTAGGCTTCCACTAGCCCCTAACTCTAGCTAGGTCCCGAGATTATTGAGTAAAGCGTCGAGTTGTTGGATGTTTCACACGTGTTATTTATACACGCCACTTGTATGAAGCAGCTATACAGTCATCCTCAGCATCTTGTTCTGATATCAGTATTATTATAATTCTGTCACCACAAAAAAATAATATTTTTACTTTTTATTTAATTCCGTGTACTGAGAGGACTACTATTGAAATATCCAATTCAAAAAGGGGAGAATCCCTTGTTGATGAACTGAGAGGCTGTTAAATACTCTGAAATAATAGGTCGTGCAAATTTTGGTTCACTGTTAGTATTATGGATTTATGGGATCTGTTTCGTGTCATCTTGAAACACACTGCCCTTGATGACTGAGTAGCTCAGTCATCACATCGGTTTGAAGTCAATCAAGAGACGTCATAGTTCTCGAAGACTGGCTTTGATTCCATGTGGGATTTGTTTCATTGTTTGAGTTCTAATAAATACAGCTGTCAGGCCTACTGTACTGTACTTACTACCTGTGCTGGTGGAACCTCAAGATGAGTAAATGATAGGACAGTTTATTTTGAATAAATGGCACAAAGTTATAAAAACTTTGCACGCAAAGGAATAAATATATCATAATGAAAAAAAAAGTATGAGATAGGTCACTCGTTTCTGTATCCCTCTTTCATTAAATATTTTGGTGTTTTATTGATGCCCGACATATTTGTATATGGTGAGCCTGACGGTGGACGATTTCCACTTTGATAACTTTCCCTTAACCCCTCCGCGACGGGATAACTATGAATAGCCAATCTGTCAGTCCGGAGCTAGTCTTACTATCCCTACTGCCTGTCCGGGCGAATTTGGCCGATTTTTCCAAAATCGCTCTATTCCACTTACTCTGTACGTCTAAATTACGATACTGAACAACTTAAATTTGGTCTTGTTAGCACCATCAACTCTTCCTCTTTCCAATAAACCAACCCCAGCTCTCTACAACTCTCCGTTGCCGAGAAATTAAGTGAGGAATGAAGGGTAATTTCTCGGGTGAGCGCGGTTGCGTTCGCTTAGGTGTAGTGGCTCTGACGACAACTGAACGCGGCCCGCGCGGGTGGCAGGCAGTGGTGGATGGTAGCATGACGCAATACAGAATCGGACACGCACGAGAAATCTAATCCACATCCATCCGTGTTCACAGTCAGTAACACACTGACTGACGATGGTGATTTGTAGGGATGGTGGTGAAGTATAGCCAAGTAAAAAAAAAAACGCCAAATTGGGCTCGCAAATGCCGACATTGGCAATAGCGGTGCTTCATCCCGCCCGGTCACCACATAACAGTGGCGTACAACACGACCCGGGCGCTTCTTGGGAGCGTCTATGACCGCAATCCGGTCATTAAGGGTTAATGTGTATGATCACATATCTGCAATATAATTAGGTGATAAAGGCAGCTTGTCATTTGTCACGAGTCAGATTTGATCGTGACATATTAATCAATTAAGTATAGGAATAATGCTTCAGCCTAGTGGTTGAGAAAACGAAAGGCAGGAGTGTGTGTGGCAAACGGGAGACAGCGTTGCTGTTTGAGCCTGTGTTTTCTCCCCCTCTCTGCCGTTAAATCCTTCGTTTCCCCACTCGTTGGCTCTGTAATTATTGATTTTTGCGTACACACAGTTATTCTTTTAAACTCTCCATATGATTCGTGAAGAGGATAATTACCATGATTAATTTACGTGGCATTATTAATATTGCATGTATGGCTGGGTGTGTGAATGAGATATGATATGAGGTTGTAGTCAGACAGACAGTAGGATTCAAACTATTGTGTGTGGCGCCTGTGTATCGATCGATCCACAGTTGGTAGCTTGGGGGAGGAGCTTATAGCCTGGCTGGGGAGTGGGGATTTCTCATGATTTAAACTTCAGTTCATCTCCCACTCGTCTTCAGATAACACCTGCAGCTCGTGGCGCTCTAGCCTCTCGTGGAGTAGCAGCCTACAATGGTCGAATTCATTCAGTTACGGCATACTAATGATTCGTGATCGAGTGCTGGGTGTGTGTTTGAACATTGAAAATTGCGAGTGGGAGGACAATTCATGTATGAGTATAGAAAAACTCTCATACGTGAATAATTTGAACTCCGAGTTCGGCTTCACCATCTTGTAACATACGTGGCTCTCTCGACCTCTCGTCTCGTTAACGTAACACACAGGGGGACAGTGAATGCCAGAATATTCTCGGTGCCATTCACCAGTCTTTTCTCTAGTGCTTCACGGAGTCACTCTTGTTGTCGTTACTTGCAACAGAAAAGCAAATGATACGAGGTAAGGTCTTATGCCAGTAGCGTTATGCATCCTACTTGGTGTAATATATATAGAAAAACGAGTGCCATGTGTGTGACTTTGAAAATTACAGATGTGAAGAACAGGTGTCTATGTGAAAATAGGAAACTTAATCACATAGATACTGGAACTCGTATTATTAGATTTATATTGATTATTTATTATTGATTAAAGTAATTGAGTAGGGGTCAGGAAATAGCACCATAAAATTACGAGTGTTTGGGGAATGTAACACCTTGGTTACACACGTAATATTCGCTCTCGTCCACTCATTCACGTGGATATGACGAGTGATAATTACAGATGTGACATTGGAAATTAACTGAGGTGAGACATAGAAAAATGAAGAACAGAAAATATTGAAGAACATAGAAAAATATTGGAACATAGAAAAATATTGGAACATAGAAAATGGAGAATATAGAAAATCAACTGAACACTCGATGGAAAATATATATTGTACTCGAAGGAAAACAACGAGGACAACACGACTCCGACCGATAGAAAACGGGAGTCATATTAAGAGGTAACTTAAGTATTTAGTTAGCTAGCTTTGCGTGTGGATGAGTGTGAACGTGTGTGACTATATTTAATTGATTTCATGTTGGTGTACTGGAAATTTCAATAAATATAGTTAAGTGATTGTGAATGGTTGTTTCATACACCATATCCTTTCATACTATAATTTATAAATGCATTCATATCGGAAGACCTCACATTAAAAATAAATATGTTGACAAAAAAGGAACTTGCAATGAAGGGGAATAATTTAACCTCTGAAACCTTCTTTGAGCCAACACAATTAAGGTTAATTAATAAAAACCGGGTAGGGTAAGTCAATTGTTGAATAATTACTTACTTGATTATTATATACATTATAATAATTCAATGTTGCACTAGAAAGTTTATAATTGCATGGATCTCCAAGGTGGGCCACAATCTTTTCAGTGTGTATAAAATACGAGAGTTCTTCTTTATTTTGTCACATCATTACACTATCATATGAAAAGATTGTTCACAGAGTTTTCTTAAGATGCATCAATTTTCTCTTGAAGAACAGAGAATGATATAAATCAACCATACAAAATCACCGTTTACTACGTCGGAGTTGCCAGGAACCACCACCCAGACACAGGGGGTGCCTAGGTTTATGTGTTGGCAATGGTACGTCATGCACAGTTGAAGCACCTTTCGTAGTCTTGGCAGCCGGAAGCAAACAAGCCACACCATCGTAGTCGGACGAGGCATCAACAGGTGGCTTGGTAGAGGTTGAGGAGGTGGAAGGCTGCAACCTGAGCTGCGGAGTGACCGAGGAGAGGGGGGGGAGGGTTGCGAGAAGGCAGCTCAGGCCAGTGATCCTCGATAATAGACTCATCCTCTTCCGACATTGCCAAGTCAGTCTCCAGGCAGGATTGATTGGTTGATGGATATTAGTCGCTGCAACATCGAGGTCCTATAGCGCCAGAAAAAGGTGATAGAGAGGTGTGACAGCAAGCAGGAAGGAAACAAATTGAAAAGAGGGATAGTTGAAGAACTGAAAGATGAGAACTATTTAGTCTGGTCTCTCACTGGCGACCTTCCTAGCATGGGAAACCCTCTCTCCCTGATATCGGGGCAGAGCAGGGGCCGGAGCCCCCTCTAGTCTAGCTCGCCAGGTCACAGAGACACACAAGCCCCCCCACCTCAGCAAGGCGGTTCCCGTTAGGGGTTCCTCCAGGCAGGAGGCCACATCCGAATCCGCACTCTCCAGTCTCAATCTGGCCAGGCAAGGCCTAGATGGGAAGCGAACAACTGAACACACACAAACACACGAACATACACACACAGAACCACAATAAAACGAACAAACCACAAACAACAATATCACAAACAGTAACACTACAAAAAAACCGATATAGAATAGACCAACAACACCTAGAACACAACAGAAACAACAACACACAAACAACACAGGGAGAATGCCAATAACACGTCTTCACTTCAGGAAGGTTGGGGCGAGACTCCAAGGGAGAGAGTTGTTAGTTATGGTTTAAATGACAATTACTAAAGATCGTTTGAACAGGGATACTTTAATAATTCATTTCTAATATATACTGCACTTTATGTAATAAAAGTATGTATTGATAATGTTACGACCCAGTTATCTCCCAATGGAGGGTGTATATAACACCAGTCCCAGGGAGTTTTAAAAGTCTGGAAATTAAGGATGTTAGGTCACCCACCCGACTTAGCCGAACCGCACATACTGTAAAGTACACCACTCCCTCCCTTACTCTTACCTGATTTCCTCTCCTGTGTTATTAAATTAAATATACCATAGTCATGTTAATTAGGGTTGGTTGGAGAAGTAACTGAAATACCCATTTAACATAATGCATCATATATTAAAATACACATAAATGTACATTACTAACTGAGTTAATATGGTACCAGTAATTATTAATGAACATGAAAAAGATACAAAATTGAATAATCCAATAAATACAAAATACCTGGGTATCAATATAATTACCATAAATGCACAAACATTAATAATATAAATACACAAATAATTAATGAATCCCCCCCCCCCCTTTACATTCACACATGGGTATATAATATTAGAATATATACCAGTACATCAATGTTATCACTTCTCACTGCCAAAACTCCACACACACACACACACACACACATCAACACTGTAACCTCACTGTATACCACCACACCACCTTGGGTGAAACTCCAAAATAGCCCAATAATTATCATTCACCACAACACCACCAAAACCACACTAACAGACACCACCTTAACATCACACCACAACACTCTTAACTCCTTCACCACACCACACCACTCCACTCTTAACTCCTTCACCACACCACACCACTCTTCACTCCTTCACCACACCACACCACTCTTCACTCCATCACCACACCACACCACTCTTCACTCCATCACCACACCACACCACTCCACTCTTAACTCCTTCACCACACCACACCACTCTTCATTCCATCACCACACCACACCACTCTTAACTCCTTCACCACACCACACCACTCTTAACTCCTTCACCACACCACACCACTCTTCATTCCATCACCACACCACACCACTCTTCACTCCATCACCACACCACACCACTCTTAACTCCTTCACCACACCACACCACACCACTCTTCACTCCATCACCACACCACACCACTCTTCACTCCATCACCACACCACACCACTCTTAACTCCATCACCACACCACACCACTCTTCACTCCATCACCACACCACACCACACCACACCACACCACACCACTCTTCATTCCATCACCACACCACACCACTCTTCACTCCATCACCACACCACACCACTCTTCACTCCATCACCACACCACACCACTCTTCACTCCATCACCACACCACACCACTCTTCATTCCATCACCACATCACACCACTCTTAACTCCTTCACCACACCACACCACTCCACTCTTAACTCCTTCACCACACCACACCACTCCACTCTTAACTCCTTCACCACACCACACCACTCCACTCTTAACTCCTTCACCACACCACACCACTCCACTCTTAACTCCTTCACCACACCACACCACTCCACTCTTAACTCCTTCACCACACCACACCACTCCACTCTTAACTCCTTCACCACACCACACCACAACACTCTTAACTCCTTCACCACACCACACCACACCACTCCACTCTTAACTCCTTCACCACACCACACCACTCCACTCTTAACTCCTTCACCACACCACACCACTCCACTCTTAACTCCTTCACCACATCACACCACTCCACTCTTCACTCCATCACCACACCACACCACTCTTCACTCCATCACCACACCACACCACTCTTAACTCCTTCACCACACCACACCACTCTTCACTCCATCACCACACCACACCACTCTTCACTCCTTCACCACACCACACCACTCTTCACTCCATCACCACACCACACCACTCTTCACTCCATCACCACACCACACCACTCTTCACTCCTTCACCACACCACACCACTCTTCACTCCATCACCACACCACACCACTCTTCACTCCATCACCACACCACACCACTCTTAACTCCTTCACCACACCACACCACTCTTCACTCCTTCACCACACCACTCTTCACTCCATCACCACACCACACCACACCACACCACACCACACCACACCACACCACTCTTAACTCCATCACCACACCACACCACTCTTAACTCCTTCACCACACCACACCACTCTTCACTCCTTCACCACACCACACCACTCTTCACTCCTTCACCACACCACTCTTCACTCCATCACCACACCACACCACACCACACCACTCTTAACTCCTTCACCACACCACACCACTCTTCACTCCATCACCACACCACTCTTCACTCCTTCACCACACCACACCACTCTTAACACATTATAAACATCACCAAATAACCCACCAGGACAGTGAACACCCTCCAATACCACAATACCAAATATTACCTTAAATTAACACATCAGAAATAACATCACATATCAGAAATAACATCACACTCCAGAAATAACATCGTGGCCGCCTCACCACCCACATGTAGCCTACAGTCGGCGGCATAAGTCGTGTCGCCTCACCTGCTTCACCGAGACAGGCAGTGTTCATGGACTCGAGAAATACACATGTTTTCTACACTTAATAATCTCGAGTCTTTGAACATCGCGTGCCTCGGTGAAGCTAGTGAGGCGACAGGACTTTTGCCGCCGACTGTACCTCAATTCACACCTGGTACAGACCTCTACCACCACCTAATCACCCCTAAAGAATCACCACACTCCAACAACAATACCACAAACCTCACAATCCCCTTAGACCATGACAAACGTCCGAAATTATCACTCAAATCCCACCACAACACCAAACACGTCCACTGTCCTCGACCGCCATGAGACCTCTCTCCTCCTCAAACAAAAGCAACTCAACAAGCGCCTCATTCAACTCCATGCCCTGTCTACGTCATAACCTCGACATCCTATAATTAATCCCTTTATCATATTTCTAATATACACAAAATATAATATAAACAAATCAAAATAAGTATTGGAATATTCATTGAACATTATCAACACTGTAAATAAGGCACCGTAACATCCCCCTTCCAAAACAGGCGTGAGACACATGATTAGGATGCCTCACGACTAGTGGGTGCACGGGATAGGGCATCAGCTATAACATTTTCACTTCCTTTCACATGATTTATGTTTAACTCATAATCTTGTAACATCAAACATCCTCCAGACCAATAAACCCCATGATAAAGATTCATAATATGAACGACAGTGTTGCCAAGTGCAAAAGGCTTACTACCCTCACATTTCTAAGGTATGTAAAGTCATGGTCTAATGTACTGCAACACCTTCCAATGAGATGGTTTCGAAAAATGATCCGAAACTATAGCTGTTGGTGTGTGCAATTTTGGTTCATAAAATTAACTCAAATAGCTCGCTTTTATTCACCAGGTTGCAGTACATTAGACCAGGACTTTACTTGTCCACGATCCATTCGTCGGCAACTGTACAGTAGCCTCAAGGTATTCCTTTACCTCATCTTTTGTGTGTGGAGTAGATGTGGCAACGTAACAATACTAGAGTCACAATTATGAATGAGATCAATCTCCTTGTCTAATCCTATGTAAGGATAACACAATGAACCACTGTTACGGAATCTTCAATGTTAATAATGTATAAGATGTGATAATATAGTGTTTGAAATGTGATCCGAACATGTCCAACGAGGCCACATGCACTCCAAAGCCACGGCACATTGGAGTCTTGGAATCCGACTGTATACCTGGATTCCACCACCAGTAGAAATAGTGGACAGTTTCTCAATAAAGGTGCTCATTGTTAGGCAAAGTTCTGCTGGGGAAAAGTTAAGGTGATCATTTCTGTTTGTTCAACTGAAGAGCTGCTGATTCTTCCAAACTCTCTCATGAAACCAATTACCTCTCTGTTACGAACAAGGGATCTGATTTGTGGCAAAGTTCGGAGGAATTTATAACATATCAATTTACAGTCAAAATTCTTCCCTTTATTTTAGACTATATATTTATTCCTTTCCCATTCTATTATGGAGTTCTACTTGTGGTGCTGTGGGTTGCATGTGCATTACTGGGTTATGACGCCCCTTCGAATCTGATTATATCTATTTTCTTTCTTCCACTGTCATTTCTTTCCTTCAGGGTTGTAATCTCTCCTCTCTATGTCCTTCTCCCGTGTACTACAGGGTCTTACAGGCCTAGCGCTGTCTTCTTTCTACCTCTTCACTTCATTATTCTCTCAGCGTAGATGAGTCACATTTAAGGGAAGGGTGGTTAGTTTTTAGGTTAGGGTAGCATGGAGTGTTAGGTTTGGTTTAGATTATTAGGTGAGGTGGGGGAATAAGGGAAGGATGGTTAGTTTTTAGGTTACTCCCCCACCTCACCTAATAATCTAAACCAAACCTAACATTCCATGCTACACTAACCTAACCTAACCTAAAAACTAACCACCCTTCCCTTAAATCAACATTGGTGAAAGACAAATAAAACGGCCTTTTTCTGTGCGTAAGATTAAGACCAATAGAATACTAGAGAGTCTATTGGTCTTCAGTAGGATATCAATACTAACTCATTCTCTATCCTTCAGGCGACCCCGTTGAGAAGTATGGTCTGCAAAGATATGGGCAATATTTTTATCAGAAATATGGCACCCCTTCGGATCAGAGCCTATCGCTTGTCTTTCTTCCACTGTCTTTCATACTTCTGTGGTATCATTATGTTTTTTTTTTTACTTAGTACATTCTTTATTATTCCCCCTTTAATTTATTCACCTTTAGCAGAATATTTCCTGTAGTATTGTGGACAGTATAAATATGAAGAATTTTGGCATCCCATCAATTCCCCAGAAACTATATATTCAATTCAACCACTGTCCCTATTTTATTTTTATTTCCTATCCTCTCTATCACCTTCCCCTTCGTCATACATATTCTTGTAGGAGTAAGGTGGTCTTCTTTCATTCTCAAATCAATCAGTCATCTCCTTCCTGTTCCTTCCTTCGTGGTTGTTGTCCCTGCTCTAAGCCTCCTTCTCCTGTGTGGCGTAAGTTAATTAGACTTAGAGTATATTAAGGTGTTCATTTGATTTCTCTTTTCATTTTTGCCTCTCCTTCCTGTTCCTTTCGTGCTAGGTGTCCATCCTCTCCTTCTCCTCTGTGAAAATAGATCATTCAAACCCAGCACAGTTTTATCTCGTTTCATTCACATCTCCTTCAGGCGAGTTGTGGGGCGTCAAGACAGAGGACGGGACGTGGGACGGCATGGTGGGGAAGCTAGCAAGAGGCGAGGCGGACATAGGAGTGGCTAACCTCTTCCTTACGCTGGGTAGACAAGGAGCCGTAGACTATAGTGCTCCTTATGATGCTGAGGTTAGTTATGATATTACGTGTGTGTTAATCTCTCTCTCTCTCTCAATGTGTGTGTGCGATGCTGAGTTCAGTGTTAATCTCTCTCTCTCTCTCTCTCTCTCTCTCTCTCTCTCTCTCTCTCTCTCTCTCTCTCTTTACATAGAGTTACATAGAAGACCAGAAACACAACAGACCTCTGCTTATACGGTCCACACGAGGTGACTAGATTAGAGGGTTACTGGTAGAGAATGAATTACTCCCCAGTGATAGTCGTAGATAAGGAGTGTTTACTTTGGAGCAGCTGCCAGATATTGCCACACACTAGTAAATTTGGTTGCAGTTGTTTTCTTGGGCAACTATACATACATAATACTACTAATAATACTACTAATAATAATAATTAATATATATAATAATAATAATAATAATAATAATAATAATACACAGCACTGGGTGGAGATGGCCGTGGTAAGTCAGTCTGTACAACACAACACTAGGCTACTCTACCTATTTTTTTTATGATTTTTATGATGTGATGAAATGCAATAATAAGGAGAGTTTTCTTGATGTAATGTGGTGATGATTTTTATGATGTGATGAAATGCAATAATAAGGAGAGTTCCCTTGATGTAATGTGATGTGTTTTGATGCAGGTGAGTTGTTTCTTGGTGAGGAGTGACCCCCCCGCCCCTCGTTGGCAATCACTGGTGTTGCCCTTCCAGTTGTCGACGTGGCTCTCCTTTCTCCTCGGCCTCGTCCTTGCTGCTCTATTCCTCTTCTGCTTCGCCTTTGCTGGGAACAGATGGTGAGGGTGGTATTATTAAGGATGGGAGGAGGTTTTTTGGTAAGTTGGAGCTCCTTGATTCCTCCAAAGTATGGGAGGAGGTTTTTTGGTAAGTTGGAGCTCCTTGATTCCTCCAAAGTATGGGAGGAGGTTTTTTGGTAAGTTGGAGCTCCTTGATTCCTCCAAAGTATCACACGAACAGAAATAATGGTGTTCTGTTGCTTGAAATAGTTTGGAGAAATCATTTGCCCCAGATTTACAAACACTGTACTGTTACATTAAACGTTGGTCAAACCTGTTTAGATTTACCTTCCTAACTTTGTGAACCTCCTGAACCCCTGTACAAATAGCCCTAACTGGTTTACCAAAGTTAATTGAAACAGATTACCAACAGTTTTGTTCGTACGATAATCACATTAACAGTGAGATTTGCTTCCTATTCCGGCGGCTGGAACGTCTGTGGAGGCCATAACATATTTTGCATGGTAAAGGTTTCGAAAAATGAAAAGAACGAAACGAGCAACTGGAGTAAGCAATATAATTCGTGACCTGGAATTTGCTGCGCGACTCAATCTACCTGGTGGGTACTGAAAACTTGATGGAAAATATTGGTGGTATAAATGCCAAAACTAAATGTCAAGTCTACCTACATAGTGGCGAGTACATTAATCCCCTTCCCAGACACGACTAATCCCCTCTTGAGATATCAGCCGCCAGTCGAGCCACCTCTCTAGGGATGCCAGCTGCAGACTCCACTCCTTGTCTCTGCAGTGAGTCATCCATCGAAATGAAATACCTGCCTACATGCTGGGTCAGGAGATCACGTGGGGACGCTACATCCGGGACCATATTCCTACCAAATATAAGGGCCGAGCTACTGCTGGGCCAGTCACTTACACAAGCCAGCTCTGAATGAAGGAGGATCTGCCTAGACCGTGTTCCCGCCTTGATCACACGCCCACTCTCCAGCCCCAGATAACTCTCCTGCAGCAACTACGGCCCGGCGCTGGCACGACACACCAGCATACTTCCATATCTGTGTGACTCCATTATATCTACCAATAAACTGCTACTGTGTATTCTAGAGTCTGCTCACCCTGGGTAATGACGCAAGTATTTCCTTGACGTTATAGAGGAAAAAGCTCCTTCCTTATAGATGGTGTTTCGTTGCAGTATTTGAAATATTCAATTTTCTGACTACATCACAGGGTCCTTAAGCCCTTCAGTTCGATCAACAAGCTAATTATAAATTTTAGTTGTTTTTTCTAACCGATAATTGTGAAAACATATCCTTCTGTAAACTCTGCTTATGAAAGTAACTAATATTGTTATAAACCTATGCTTATTATAGTAATAAAATTACACACCCTGTCACCCACCCACACGTAACTCTCTCTCTTTATCTCTCTTGGTGTGTTCTAGTGGTGGAGAGACCATTAACCTTCAGTCCATGATGTATGTGTGGTTCTACTCTGTGGGGATGCATTGTCGTGAACCACAGGCGCTGATGCCAAGACGTGACACCACCCGCCTCTTGGTTAGCTTCCTTTGGCTCTACACTATCATTATCACAGTTGCCTACTCCTCCAACCTCACTGCCTTCCTTACCGTCACCCGACAACCCCAGGGCATGGAAACTGTCCGGGAATTACACACCTCGAAGATGGAGGTGTCTGGGCTGGGCACTTTCTTTAAGGGGGCCCTGGCCTCAGCTATCGACCCTTATTTGCAGGTGAGAGAGAAAGTTACAGTTACATAGATACACAGACCATACGGTCCACACGAGGTGACCTGATTTGAAGATAGCTGGTAGAGAATATATAACTAACCAGTGATAGTCGTAGATAGAGAGCGCAAAGTAGAAGGCTCTCTCTCTACCAACCACTCCCTTCGGCCTGGGCAGTACAGGAAAACATGTCAGAAATAGGCCTAATCACCTTGTGGGGTTGGCAACAAGAAACTTTTATAGGAAAGGCAGAAACTTGACTGTCAAATTTTTATGGGTACTATCCCATGTCGGTTTACATAACAAAGTTGAGACTCGCGAAGGAGGCCTTCAGTCTGCCTCCTCATGGTGTTGGACGTCTTCTCTCCCTGACCTGCTACCTCTCTAGAGTTCACTCCTCTGCTCTCCTCCCTAGGATACAGCGAGGCAGGGATGCAGAGAGGTCCTTCAGTGTCTCTATTACCCACTACGAGTCTGTTTGCCTTCAAGTATTCCTACCGTCGCCGGGGCCTCATGTTTCGGAGGCACAGTAGTCTTTACTTCCTGGGTTACCGGCTACCTTGGCAGGTTGCCAGAATGGAGGGCAAGCCTCCCTTCACTGAGTATCACTTGTGCCGAGTGACTCGTTCTGACACTATAGATCACTATTGTCTGGCCTGACCCACTCTCCAACACTAGTGTTATAAATCTGTGCGTGCGTGCCCGCCCGTGCTCATTAGATTCTGAAGGATCTTATTATATAATTCTATTTTGTAGCCTATCATATTGTGTGACGCCATTGCACAATAAACATTTAAAAGAAACTCGTAAACTAGTGTTATGGCTGTAAATTAAGCTTATTCATAGCAGTTGGTTTAACCCATTTTATATGTGTAGTGTACAGTCACGTGCACCAGTCGGTATCCCCCCTCTTGGCTGGAGCCATGGCCAGAGGAGAGCAGGGAATCAAACACCCCCTCCCTCCAACCCTCACCCACACCCTCTACACACACCATCTCCACCATAACCTGTAATAATATTCAAATTACCTGTTCATTAATGTCAAGAAACGTGCTCATCTTGATTCAAATATTATATAGAGCAGATAAGGTGTGATATATCGTCCATATTTTCACATAGGGGATAGAGAAACTAGACATAAAGGATATTACTGCTTATACTGATACTATTGGCATATCTGCATTATACAGTACTATGGCAAAGCAATATACAGTTCACAAACGTGTTGATTGATTCTTTCGTGTTGGAGGTTTTGTTCGTTGACGTTACAATGAAGTGTTTGGGTTGTGGTGGTGATGGACTGTAATATATCTTATAGTATTGGAATAACACATTCACTGGACATATGTAAATTATTTACTAATTTTAAAACCATTAAATTGTTATATTTAATTATGGTTGTTTGTATTTTTTTATTGCCTTTATATGAATTTGTTATCTCTATAACGTCATATTAATACATTATTGCAGATTAACTCCTTCTAGTGTGATATGGATGATATTGGTAATTCAAGTGAATGTTTAACATAAATATTAACATGAGTGATATCAACCAGCAACTTACTTAATAACGGGGCTGGGTTGGGGGTTGGGGGTGGGGTGGGGTGGGGGTGAAGGTGGAGATGGTGTGTGTAGAGGGTGTTGGTGAGGGTTGGAGGGAGGGGGTGTTCGATTCCCTGCCCTCCTCTGGCCATGGCTCCAGCCAAGAGGGGGGATACCGACTGGTATACACAGATGACCTGTGCATTGCCACACAACCAACAGCTTCACCGCCACCGAAGAGAGACTATCAGACCGTCAGACGCTCTGGCAGCCCTCTCCACCTTCTATGGAAAATGAAACCTCAATGCAAACCATAGGTTTGCGCATTCCACCTGAACAACCGTCAAGCAAAAAGGAAGCTACGTATACATAAGATGGAATAACAACGGTTTAGAAAACCAACAGTTTCTAGTCTACCTGGGTGTCACCCTCGATAGAACCCTGTCCTTCAGGGAACATATCACCAAACTTAAATGGAAACTCGCATCGCGAAACAACCTCCTCAGCAAACTTGCAACCACCAGTTGGGGAACTGACCCTAAAACCCTGAGACAAACAGCTCTAGCACTGTGCTACTCTACAGCTGAGTATTGTGCCACAGTATGGGCAAGGTAAAATCATGCCCAGAAGGTAGACCGAGAGCTGCACAGGTCATGTCAGATAAAAACTGACACCTTGAAACCAACACATCTGGAGGCCCTCTATAGAGTTGCCGGTATCGCACTACCAAAGATCCGACGTGAAACCATCACAAGAATTGAATGTTATAAGCAACTGAGCGACCCCAGGCACTCACTCCATGGACATCGAGAAGTGAGGAAGCGACTAAAGTCTCGCAAGAGCTTCATGACGACAGAGCCTCTTGAACACACTAGAACCGCTTTTTATAGATTGGATAGGTGGCAGGAGGAGGAGAGCAGTCTGCAAAGCTAGGCCCTCCCAAATCCTGTTAAAACCTTGTTCCAGGGATACAACCTGCCTAGGAGAGACTGGGTGGCCCTGAACAGAGCAAGGGTAAAGGTTGCCAAAACCAATGACAACCTCCGCAAATGGGGACTAAACACCAGCGCCGACTGCACATGTGGACAGACCTAAACCATGAACCACATTCTTCAAGAATGCCAGGCTGGTCTCCACTGCTCCTACCGAGATCTCAAGGAAGCAAATGATGGAGCCCGACAATGGATACGGTTTTGGCGCGACAAGATATGATGATGATCTCTTCATTTCGTGTTAACCACTGAGGATGGTGGCAGCAAGGCCAAGAGATATATTTCTTGGCCTTGGGTGGCAGTGTCCACCAAAACTGTTTGGTAATAAGTTTCCTTCTATCAACGTGGGTTTTCTTCTCGTGTATTACCCCCGTAAGATTTAGTCTTAAAAATATATTTCAAAGATGAAAGAGTTTACCACAATTCACCACACATTTTTCTTGGTTCATTACATTTTCCTAGGTTCATGATATTTTCTTTATTTCATCATAATTTTCTTAATTCCTCATATTTCCTCAATCTCACAACTTTTTCCTTAGTTTTACCAATTTTCCAATATTCTTAATTTTTCATTACATTTTCACCTCTCTCTCTCTCTCTCTCTCTCTCTCTCTCTCTCTCTCTCTCTCTCTCTTACATCGTACAAGGGGTGCCAGCAGAATCAGTAAGTTGAGCCTTGGATAGCACTGGCACCATACCCAGGCCAGTACAGTGCCACACACCACACACACCAACACCATCACCATCACCATCTTCGTCGTCAAGCTGGCCAGAAAGAGATTGGGTGAAGGTAGGGTCGGCTTAAACACATCTTGATCTGAAATGGTTTATAATTATGTGTTAGAAGAAGAAGATTGATTGATTGATTGATTGATTGATATTAGGCGCCGCAACAGTGAGGTCATACAGCGCCAGGAAAATGTGATAAACAGGTGAGACAGCAAGCAGGAAGGAATTAGAAAGAAGAGAGAACGTTGAAGAACTGAAAGGGAGTGACTGGGGTCGAAGGGGCGTCAAAACCTTTAAAGTATTGCGCACATAAATATAGTTAATGATAAAAGGATTGATTGTTATTGTTTGTCTACTCCACACACACACAGTAGGTGTCAGAGAGAGAGAGAGAGAGAGAGAGAGAGAGAGAGAGAGAGAGAGAGAGAGTAAGAGAGAGAGAGAGAGAGAGAGAGAGAGAGAGAGAGAGAGAGAGAGAGAGAGAGAGAGAGAGAGAGAGAGAGAGAGAGAAACAGAGACAGAGACAGAGACAGAGACAGAGAGAGAGAGAGAGAGAGAGAGAGAGAGAGAAGAGAGAGAGAGAGAGAGAAAGAGAGAGAGAGAGAGAGAGGTGGTAGTGACACACACACAGAGACTCACGTTTACTCTTACAGGTACTAATGAAGCCACATTAAGGAGTACCAACACTACAAGACACACGTAATGTCAGACTAGGAAAAGTGTTGAACGAATGGCTGGCGGTTTGTAGCATCACATGTTGACCCACTGTCTTCTCATCAACTTGTATGTGGGTTTGGTTTACCTGTAGATATAAGTATGATTAGTAATTGGGAGTTAATTCTGTAGGACGAGGGAGAAGGTGATGGAAAGGTGGGAAAGGAAATACTGTAGAAGGAAAGGAGGGACAGAGAGAAGAAAAGGAGGGACAGAGAGAAGGAAAGGAGGGACAGAGAGAAGGAAAGGAGGGACAGAGAGAAGAAAAGTGAGAGAGAGAGAGTTGCATGGGGAAGGAAAAGAGACACAGGGAAAAGGAAGATGATGCAGAGGTGGTGAAGGAAATAGAAGGAAAGGAGAAACAGGGAGGAGAAAGGTGAGAAAGTGGTTGGGAAGGAAAGGAGAAACAGATAAAATGAAGGTAGGGGAAGGAAATAGAAGGAGAGGAGGGACAGGGAGAAGGAAGGCTATAGAGAGGTGGGGAAGGAAATCGAAGAAAAGGAGGAACAGGGAGAAGGAAGGTGATAAAGAAGTGGGACAACAAACACATACGAAGGAAAGGGAAGGAAAGGGAGAAGGAAGTCAATAGAAAGGTGAATCAAGAAACACATACGAAGGAAAGGGAGAAGGAAAGGGAAGAAAAGGAGGAACAGGGAGAAGGAAGGTGATAGAAAGGTGGATCAAGAAACACATACGAAGGAAAGGGAAGGAAAGGGAGAAGGAAAGGGAAGGAAAGGGATAAAGAAGTGGGACAACAAACACATACGAAGGAAAGGGAAGGAAAGGGAAGAAAAGGAGGAACAGGGAGAAGGAAGGTGATAGAAAGGTGAATCAAGAACGGTAAGCAGAGTCAGAATAACCTCTCATCTGACGAGGGGAAGCAAACAGATTCTCCAAAACATCTTGGTTTAAGGGGGGGACAGGGGTTGGGTGTTGGGGGGGGGGGTGCGGGAGTAGGGGGACAGGCTTGTGGTGGTGGTGGTGGTGGTAGTGGGGGTGGGTGGGTTAGAAAGCCTGTCCCCTATTCCCGCACCCCCCCCATCCCCCCTAAGCCTGTTCCCCTACTCCCGCACCCCCCCAAGCCTGTCCCCTGCTCCCACACCCCCTTAATTTGTGTGTTAAAATATAAGTAATATTGAGCATTTCCTTCAGCATTTAATATACAGTAGTTTAAGGGGAGGATATAGTTTGGACATTTTTGGAGATAGTGAATCCTCCAATCTCTTCCCAGCAACAGAACACCATTATTATTTATTCATCTGGTCCTGTTTCCTTGTATACTTTGGAGGAATCAAGGCACTCCAATGTAAAGTCATGGTCTAATGTACTGCAACACCTTCCAATGAGATGGCTTCGAAAAATGATCCGAAACTATAGCTGTTGGTGTGTGCAATTTTGGTTCATAAAATTAACTCAAATAGCTCGCTTTTATTCACCAGGTTGCAGTACATTAGACCATCACTTTACCACAAGTATACTCTCTCCTTAATTAAGCAAAGGCTGTAGGTCCTCGCTGTACTGGTATTAAGGGGAGATTATCTTTTTGGTGAATTGGAGTGCCTTCATTCCTCCAAAGTATGCCCGGAAACAGGACCAGATTGACAAATATAATGATGGCCTGTTGCTTGAAATAGTTTGGAGGAATCAGTTGCTCCAGATTTACCAACAAGAGAATTTAATGTTGTCTTTCACTTGGACAGAATAACCCACTTGGGAAACTGTAGAAGCTTATAATTCCGTCCCCTTTATAAGAGAGAGAGAGAGAGAGAGAGAGAGAGAGAGAGAGAGAGAGAGACTGAGTGTGAATGACAATACGTGGGTCTGATTGGGTCAAGATGAGGTGAGGTGAGTCAACAATACTGTCTCTCTTCAATCTGACGTCATGCGTGTGGTAGGACGAGTCTAGAGACAGACCCGGGAAGACCTACTCTCTCTACCGGCTTTGGGTGGGACAGCAAACACGTACGAAGGAAATGTAAAGAAAGGGGAGACAGCTGAAGAAATGTTTTGAAAAGGGAAAGACTCGGAAACGAATTAATCAAAACAGAAACAAAAGCGAGGGAAGATATATACATGAACTATACTCGATAATTATATACATTATAAACTATATTATATTCACTGTAACTAAAACTAACCATGATTACAATTCCTCTTGGTGTGTTATGTGATGATGTTAAAGTCCTACTAGTCATTTTCTCTGTTGTATCAGTCTCCTTGTTACTTCTTGTTGTGGTGGTGGAGGCAGTATGGGTGTGGGATATATTGGTATGGGTGTTCGTGTTGGTGTGGGTGGAATTAGTATGGGTGTTTGTGTTGATGTGGTTGTTGTTAGTGTGGGTATTGTGATTGATATTGTCGGTGGTGTTTGTGTTGATGTGGTTGTTGTTAGTGTGGGTATTGTGATTGATATTGTCGGTGGTGTTTGTGTTGATGTGGTTGTTGTTAGTGTGGGTATTGTGATTGGTATTGTCGGTGGTGTTTGTGTTGATGTGGTTGTTGTTAGTGTGGGTATTGTGATTGGTATTGTCGGTGGTGTTTGTGTTGATAGTGGTGGCATTACACCGGCCTATCAGTATATCCCCCTCCGTCCTATTTGGAGTATGAATCAAACCCAGCATCACCACCATCCAATCTTTCTCTTTATCATTTGAAGAGAAAGACATTACCAGACTCCAAGTCATATTAATGGGCAGGTAGTGGAGTTGAAGGTGGGTCTCTAAAATATCGAGTTTATTATGGGTTGTCGTGTTGTTGTGGTGATGGTTATGTTGTGTTGTCTTTGTTGTTGTAGTGGTGGTGGTGTTGTGTTGTGGTGGTTGTGTTGGGGTAGAGGTGTAGTTGTTGTTGTAGTGTGGTTGTGGTGTTGTAGTGGTTGTGTTGTGGTGATGGTGTTGTTGTGGTGTTGTGATGTTGTGATGGTTTTGTTGTGGTGGTAGTGGTTGAGTTGTGGTAGTTGTGTTGTCGTGATAGTAGTGGTAGGGTGTCACAAGTACTGAAGATGCAGCCTGGGGGATCTTCTCTGTCTTACACTCTGTTGATGAGAAAATGAGAATAAAAAAGAAGCAAAGGACTGTACATTGGAGAGGAGGAAAGGAGGATTGGAGAAGAAGAAAGGAGGATTGGAGAGGAGGAAAGGAGGTTTGGAGAGGAGGAAAGGAGGAAAGGAGGATTGGGGAGGAGGAAAGGAGGATTGGAGAAGAAGATAGGAGGTTTGGAGAGGAGGAAAGGAGGATTGGAGAAGAAGATAGGAGGTTTGGAGAGGAGGAAAGGAGGATTGGAGAGGAGGAAAGGAGGATTGGGGAGGAGGAAAGGAGGATTGGAGAAGAGGAAAGGAGGATTGGAGAAGAAGATAGGAGGTTTGGAGAGGAGGAAAGGAGGATTGGAGAGGAGGAAAGGAGGATTGGAGAAAAAGAGATAGGAGGTTTGGAGAGGAGGAAAGGAGGATTGGAGAAAAAGAGATAGGAGGTTTGGAGAGGAGGAAAGGAGGATTGGAGAAGAAGATAGGAGGTTTGGAGAGAAGGAAAGGAGGATTGGAGAAAAAGAGATAGGAGGTTGGGAGAGGAGGAAAGGAGGATTGGAGAAAAAGAGATAGGAGGTTTGGAGAGGAGGAAAGGAGGATTGGAGAAGAAGATAGGAGGTTTGGAGAGGAGGAAAGGAGGATTGGAGAGGAGGAAAGGAGGATTGGAGAGGAGGAAAGGAGGATTGGGGAGGAGGAAAGGAGGATTGGAGAAAAAGATAGGAGGTTTGGAGAGGAGGAAAGGTGGCAGAAATAAAAGAAATGGTAAATTAATGCTTAATTAATGACATATATATCTGAAGAGAATGGTGTGAACATAATGTGTAACACAGGTGCAACTTACAGTGATGCTGCAAAAACAGAGGTCAGGGAAACTGTATATGAAGAGTTAAAAGAAAAACAAGATAGAGATAAGAGGAAAAATAACATTGTAATCTATCATTTGCAGGAGAGTCAAACAAAAACAGAACAAACAGATAAAGTTGAAGACCTGGGTAGATGTAGAGAAATCATGAAGGAAATTAAGGTGGATGAAAGAGTAGTCATGAATAACTTAATAAGATTGGGAATAAAGACACAAAACAAAAACAGACCTGTACTAATCACTCCGACAGATGACAATATGAAATGGGAAATATTTAAAAATGCTAAAAAGCTAAATGCTAAAAACCTAAATTGGCTGATAAGAAGTGAAACAGATATAATTATTATTATTATGTTTAACAGAAACTCAATTGAGATTTGATAAATATATGCTAAGTAAGGGACTGGGGAAAATTGAGAGTTTTAGAAATAAGAATGATAGAAAGGAAGGTGGGTTGATGTTAATGTATAATGTAAATAAAGTTATAGTAAATAAAAAACAAACAAAACACTCAGATATAATGCAAGTCGAACTGCTGATAATGGGGTTAAAAATAAACATTATATTTGTATACATGTCAGTTAACGATGATGAAAGAAACTTAAGAATTAAAAGAATCATTGAAGAAGAGCTGGAAGGGAATGATAAAGACGAAACGTTCATTTTGTTGGGTGACAGGAATGGCCATATGTTGTTTTTTTAGGAAACCAAAAATTAGATAGAAATGGGAAGATAGTTTTGGACTTATTAAATAAATACGACCTTAAACTGCTCAATGATGTGACAGAATGTAGCGGGATTTATGCATGGAGTGTGGGAGACAGAAAAGTGTGATCGATTACTGTCTTATAAATATGTCTTATATAAATATGTCTTATATAAATGTCTCTAAGTGACAAACTAAATTCAATTTTCATCGATGAAAATAAAGAGATATTCGACTTATCAGATCATAACTTAATGATTATCGACTTTGGAATTAATCTGGGAAAGATAAAGTATGACCAATTCATAACTAAAACATATATATATAGACATTAACGAGAAGACAAAAAAATATTTCATGGAGGAACTACATAAATTAGAACATACAGATACTGACAGAATAGAGACCTTTGAGAATAACCTGATAATTACCAGAGACAAGGCTATGCAGAAAACAATAATAAAAATTAATGTAGATAAACGAGGAAGTTCGCTAAGAGAACCTCTATGGATAACACAGGAGATAAAGGAGGAAATTAAAATACGAAAACAGCTCAACAGAATTAAAAGAAATACTAATGATAAAGACACACAATATGAATATGAAGAAAGATACAAAGAACAGAAATTTAGAGTGCAACATTTAGTAAAGGAGGCGATGGGGGCGTTGGAAATGAAAGTAACAAAAGATGAAAAAGATAAAGCCAAACTATGGGATAATATTAACAAACTGAAAGGTAAAGAGATTAATAAAAAGGAGCTTAAAATATATGAGAGAAAACGAAAAAACACAAAAGAAAGAAAGAAAACAAAAGAAGCACGTAAAGCTCTAGAAACTTATAGGACAGGTATATATAGAAAACATGAAACTGGGATAAATATTGTATGGCCTTATTCGTTTCCCTAAGAAGGTCTGGCAGGAGGATGGCAATTGGCGGCGAAACCCCAGTTACATGGGAGGTGCAAATTGCGTGCATGGCTAAACCTCTGATGGTAAAGTCATGGTCTAATGTACTGCAACACCTTCCAATGAGATGGCTTCGAAAAATGATCCGAAACTATAGCTGTTGGTGTGTGAAATTTTGGTTCATAAAATTAACTCAAATAGCTCGCTTTTATTCACCAGGTTGCAGTACATTAGACCATGACTTTACTTGCGGTTGCTGTTGAGATGGTGGGGTAGGTTGTGGTGGTGGTGTCGGTGGTTGGAGTTAGGTATGTGTCAGAGGTGGCGGCCCAGTGGTAGATGTGGGTATCTTGGCGATGGTGGCGTTGGTATGTTGAGTGGGGCCCCTGTGGGCACCGCCTGCATAATTGGACATCAGGTTGTCAGCACGCTTGCCGTACTCATGGAGAGTGAGTTTAGCCAGCGTCTGGAGGTGCAACTGAATGATGATAGGCAACAGCTTGGAGTGTCTGATATGCAAAACGTCGTCGTTGAATGGCGTTGAGGGTCGACGCCCATCCAGCTGCATTTCCTCCAACACCCTGAGGTATTGTTGTGTAGTCATGACGAGGATTGAGATAATGGCGGCCTTAAACACGTCATATATAGTGAGTTGGTTGAAAGTGGAGAGGATTCTGTTATGCCGATTATATCATAATTTTCTGTTAATGTAATTTCCTCTGGCTTTGAAAATATGTTATGGATGCTACGACTGTTAACATAAAAAAATTTCAAGGTATAATGAGAGAGAGAGAGAGAGAGAGAGAGAGAGAGAGAGAGAGAGAGAGAGAGACTCACTAACCTGTACCGTTTCTACAAGGGGTGACTGAGCCACACTCGGGAGTACCATAACCACATTTCACATGCAACACCAAGTCGGGGAAGTGTTGTAGAGGGGCGGAACACTGATGGTACAGCAACACAGTGTTCTTCCCACCTGTTGTCTCGGTTACCTGTATGTGTGTTAAACCCACCTGCAACAACAGTTAAGATAGGTGGTTGTAGCCTATGTGTGTGTGTTGACTCCACCTGCATGTGTGTGTGTATGTGTGTGTGTGTATGTGTGTGTGTGTGTGTGTATGTGTGTGTGTGTATGTGTGTGTATGTGTGTGTGTGTGTGTGTGTATGTATGTGTATATGAGTGTGTGTGTGTGTGTGTGTGTATATGTGTGTGTGTGTGTGTGTGTGTGTGTGTGTAAAGTCAGAAAAGACATTTTATTGTCATGGAAACATCACAGAAAAATACTATAAACTATATAACAACTATTGGTACGGTCTGTTGAGCCTGGTGAGCTCTTCAATAGACAAAATACAACTTAACCAATAAGCTGTTCGTAGTATAGGTAAAAGTTACGTGATAAAAGAAAAAAAAAGGTAATAAAAAGAAAAAAAAAAGGTATGCATAACTACAGTAAAATAAAAATACGAGCAATATGTGTATATACAAATCAGCATCAAGGAATTTTCTATTAATGGTAAATTGGAAGGTCTCTGATTCTTCCAAACAATGCCACGAAACAGACATTGGTATACAGTACTAATAAAGGATCTGTTTCATGGCATAGTTTGGAGGAATCAGTAGCCTTCCAATATACCAACATGAAAATCTTCCCAAAAGCAAAGATGCGAGTATACATTCGAACAAAGACAAGCGTAATTTCTCAACACATATATATATATACGAAGTACACAAATCAGTACACACTCTCAGACATACATATATTTAGTACAGGTCCGGTACATTAAATTTTATCCTGGGACAAACATATGCTTTCATTTGTTTCTTACACTCATCATCATCATCATTATTATCATCATGCATTTTGACAAGTGAATCAATAATTCGTTATATTCTTTTGAAATTGAAGTTGTTAACCAGTATCCATAAAATTTTTCACATTATTCGGTAGAGAATTTCATAACTGAGGACCGTCACATAATACACTGTTATTGTAAAGTGATGTACCAAACTGTGGACACAATTAATTTTACTTTTTTATAGATTAACCATCAATAGTAATGCATGTTCGCACACCGAGTCCCGACCCAGGGTGAACTTTAGAAGAGAGATTTTTTTGGGGTCAAAGTTCCCATATCCAAAAAAACTATTTTACTCAGTCACTTTCAATCGTACGGCGTTCGTCTTGGTACCGTTCGACGCGTCGTCCTGAGCTACACACATACATGTACCGGAAATCACCTACACTTGACCTACAAAATCCTAGTTTACGACCTATTTCACTGATTTGGAAGCCGTTTTCGGTCACTTTTACGATAGTCATAGTAGCTCACCTAAGTGAGAAGTACCGTACTTTTGACCCCAGCCCGCACATAGGTGGGGTCATGCAAGGTCATATGAGGTCAAATTAGGCCGAAGGTCTAGTATGTTATATTTCTTACTCATTATTACCATGGGCTTACATATTTCCCATCGTGGGAAGGGAGGAAGCTGGCGGCAGGCCCAGCAGGACAGCCTGCCAGTAAAGCAAAGCAGACAGATTGAACAGGCTGCCGCTCCACCTTAAGGAGGTAAATGTTAAATTCGGTCACGAGTACATCACGATCCAATATTTCCAGTTCTCCCAACCTTAGTTTTAAATCTAGATCAATAAAAAAAAATCACAGTGTGCAGGAATAAGTGTTGCTTCTGTCATAGAAATTTTATCAACGTAAGTGCTGTAGATTTTGTGCAAAAAAATAAATGGCTGTCGATTTTTTAGTCCTAACCACTTTTATTGGTGATGAACTGGTGATTGATGTAAGCGGCGCTACATCACAAATTCTAAAGTAAAACAGTAAATTACTACATTATGTTAGGGATAAGTTAATGGATTATTATTAGCCATATAATTTCGATGTGGTATTATGGCATTATATTTTTAAAAATATGTGTAAATATTGATTTGTTTTGTATATCGTAGAGACGTTATCGTACCAAGCACTGATTTATCGTATTTATACGACACTATCGTATATCTGGTGACGCTGGAAGGGACAGGGAGAGGGTGATAGAGAAATGGGACACAAAGCACCAAGGAAATAGAAGGGACAGGGAGAAACAGGTGACATTACAAAGCCACTAACCTCTATTTTAAGTGATCGTTCCTGTAGATATGAAGAGGAGGAGGGGGAATGGAAAATGGATTGATTTGCAACAGGCCATAGATCCACGGTGGTCCACTGTGTTTTCTCTTTCGCAACGGCATCACCATCAGCAGTCTTGTTTGTGTTACTGTGGTTTCCCTTCGCCACGGCACCACCATTTGTGTTTGTGTTAAAGGTGTTTTGCTTCTCGACGGCCCCACCATCTGTGCTTGTGTTACAGGAAATCCCCATAGCATTCTCAGCTCTTGTATGGCCCGGGATATGAAAGAAAAAGATACTGCAGGCCCGAGTTGTTTTGGTGTAGTCTTGTCCTGCTGTTGTGATGTTCTGAGTTGTTTTGTTGTCATTTTTTTTAGTTACATTTTTCTTATTTTGAGTTTTGTTGCTATCTTTTTTAATTTTGTTGGCGTTATTCTGTGTTTTCTTGAAGGTGGTTTGAGTTGTTTTGATGTCATTCCGTGCAGCACTGTTGTTGATATTTTGAGCTGTTTTGTTGTTGTTTTGAGAGTTGGGGATGATTTCTACATTTAAACCCCAGCTCGTGTTTTGGTGACGAGGGGCGTGATGAAGGAAGGAAGTACTGAGGAGATAATGGTGGAGGTTGTGGTCGAGGAGGTGGTTATTTTCTCCCTCTTTCCCCTTGGTGGTGGAGGTGGTGGTTTGGTGGTGGAGGGTGAGAGGACGATGGTTTGGTGGCACTCTTATCATCTGGCACTCTGAGACCAAAAGAATTAAGGTCAGGCAAGTGGCACTGTGACAAACTATGTGGCTTATAGGGGGAATTTTATCAGTGGGCTGTATGTGTGTGCAAGAATATTGGTAGTGTGGACGATGGTGTGGTAGGCCCTACCTCTACGATGACTCCATAGACACATTATAGTCATCGTACAGGTACCACATCATCGTCAACATCTATGTTATTCTTGCATACGGCACTGTCTCAAAATGTCATGAATGGCACTGTGAAATACTTAGTATGGGGGAATAATTTTGAGTTAAAGACATTTTAATGGCACTCATCTATCCAAAAGTACACACACGCATAAATGCACCATATAACACACGCACACACACACACACACGAATAAATGCACCATATAACACACACACACACACATAAATGCACCATATATATAACACACACACACACATAAATGCACCATATAAAACACACCCGCACACACACACATAAATGCACGGTATAACACACACACACACACACACACACAATGCACCATATAACACACACACACACACACACACACATAAATGCACCATATAACACACACACACACACACACATAAATACATCATATAAAACACATATACACACAGACATAAAATTAATGCACCATATAACACAGACACAATACAGACATACATACAATAATAAACTCACCATCCCAGCAAAACCCAACGTTGCCACAGTCATTTTGCTGGTGGTTGAAGCATTTGACGGCGAGACTAAGGTCGGGAAAATAGTCCAACGTGAAGGAACAATTGTGACGTAACAGCAACACACTCTCTGCCTCACCCATCCTTGTCTCCTTTACCACCAAATGATCTGACCATACCTAAATAATAATAATAATAATAATAATAATAATAATAATAATAACAATAATAATAATAATAATAATAATAATAATAATAATAACAACAACAATAACAATAATAATAATAATAATAATAATAATAATAGGGGAAAAGGTGAGTGGAAAAACCCGCGAAGTGGAGAAGAAAGGGGAGCAGAAGTACACTAAGCGGGCGAGGGTTGGCTAATAATAATAATAATAATAATAATAATAATGTAAAGGCATGGTCTAATGTACTGCAACACCTTCCAATGAGATGGCTTCGAAAAATGATCCGAAACTATAGCTGTTGGTGTGTGCAATTTTGGTTCATAAAATTAACTCAAATAGCTCGCTTTTATTCACCAGGTTGCAGTACATTAGACCATCATGACTTTACTTTACTACTAACCTGAAGTGTGATGTTTTTGAAGTGGGCATAATTATTAGCCTTGGCGTGGTCGGTGTGTGTAACTGTAGACCAACCAAGGCTTTATGACGGAGGAGACTTGTTTTGCCTCGTCTCTATCACATCCAACCACCACCATTAGAAAAGCCTCACTATCACTACTACTACTACTACTACTACTACCGCCACCATGATCACTCACTAAGGCTATCGTTGCTGTAGCTCTGGCCGCGTCGTGAGGTATGACGAACAGTCTGTCAATGTTAAGATTATTATTATTATTTTTATAGGGTATATCTGGAGCAAATTTATTCTTTCCATTTATTCTAATCCATAGCAACAGTTGACCATTATTATTATGTTTGTTTATCTGGTATGCCGTTGTTTGTTTACTGGCATATTTTTGAGGAAACAATCAAAGTAGAAAGAGAATCATGAGAAACTGAAAGAAATCAACAACAAATGTCAAATGAAAAACTAATAGAAAGATACAATAAAAATCAAATGAAAAACTAATCAAATGAAAAACTAATAGAAAGATACAATAAAAATCAAATGAAAAACTAATAGAAAGATACAATAAAAATCAAATGAAAAACTAATAGAAAGATACAATAAAAATCAAATGAAAAACTAATAGAAAGATACAATAAAAATCAAATGAAAAACTAACAGAATTTTTCTATAAGTCAAATGAAACTCTAACTGAAAGAAATTATAAAAGTCAAATGAGAAACTAATATAAAAAACAAACAATAAAAGTAAATGAAAAACTCAACAACAACAACCTGAGATTCCATTCCTTGACGTCATATGGAGGCTGGAAGGTCAAGTGAGACTCCAGTAGATGTGATGAGGAGGTGGAGTGGAGGTGGAGTGGAAGAGTGATATGGGTGTTGTGTGGAATTGGTACATGGTGACAAGCTGAGGGGATACAGGCACAGTTAGTAATATTATCATTGTTGTTGTCATTATTTTTCCTTTTTGCTCGTATATTCCAAAAACAATAAAAAAAAAGGATTATAAATTAATAATAATAATAATAATAATGATAATAATAATAATAATAATAATTATTATTATTGTTATTATTATTATAATGAAAATATTAATAATAATTATTATTATTATCATTATTATAATTATAATATGCATCCCTGCGTCACCGTACAGGAAGGAGAGCGGCGGAGCAGACTCTAGAGAGGTAACATGTCAGGGAGAGAGGACGTCAAACACCATGCACGAGGCCACCTTTGCGAGTCTGTTAATTGTCGCATTGTGATTTAAACCTACATGGGATGACACCCATAAATGAATCTTACTCAATCGTCAATATTGACCTTTGAAATGCTTTCGATGTTGCTAATAGAGACGTAATTTTGGATCAACTGGTTGAC
Organism: Petrolisthes manimaculis; assembly: GCA_034508575.1. Taxonomy (NCBI): domain Eukaryota; kingdom Metazoa; phylum Arthropoda; class Malacostraca; order Decapoda; family Porcellanidae; genus Petrolisthes; species Petrolisthes manimaculis. The sequence goes on along the minus strand of JAWZYT010000072.1, from coordinate 444,175 downwards.
TTTAGGATAAAAAGGTAATCTACTAAGGTGGATTCGGGCCAACCTCACTAACAGGATCTCCTGTGTATTTTTCAGTGGTGCGCTCTATCTGTGTTCATTCTACCTCACCAAGAGATCTCCAGAGGTTTCTTGACTCCTTCTTTGTGGCCTCCTCTCACTGTGGTATTATTGTCTCACCAGATAAAAGCATAATATTCACCTGCCACCTTCCTCAAGCTCTGCCAGTGTTCACTATTGGAGGGACTGTCATTCCCATGTGTTCCCAGTACCGTTACCTGGGTGTGTCAGTCAATATTTGGCCTGTTGTCCCTGCCAGACCTCAAGACCATCCCTTTGTCCAGGACTTGTTGGGTCGTCTCCAGCGCCGAATTACACCACTTCAAAGGCTCACTAACAACTCCTCGGGTATATCCATCACAGTAGTCAGGACCATCTATGTTGCTTTTATCCATGCAACATTTGATAATCTCTCCTCTGCTTTGATTCAACTTCCTAGGGCAACTCTAGAAACTTTAGAATTGTCGACCAGGATAGTGAATATACATTGTGAGTAGCATAGTCCCCCATTAGTCGAGAGAATTTACTCTAATGTTACTTGCTTCACTGTCAAGTGCCTCAATTTCCCACATCTTTCACCCCATTACCCTCTGTTAGTCATGACTTCTCTTAGACCAAACTCCCCGGTCCCTCCCATACTGCCTGCTGGACGTACTCTTATAAGGTCTGTTTCCTCTATGCTCCGTAGTCTTAATATTGATAAAATGGTTGCAGACGTCCCCCCTGGGCCCCCTCCGTGGATGCTACCAACACCTACCAAGAATAAACGCTTACCAACAACATTTTTATTCAAGAGTGAAGTTTACTTTTGTTTATAGAGATTCCTCCTGACCACTAAGCAAGCTCCTTTTATGTAGGTGGTGTTTCGTGCCAATATTAACTTTGAAGGACTCATTTATCTCCAAATTTCTGACTACATCACATGGTCCCTTAACGCCAAATATAAAGTTACGTTATCTATTCCCAGAGATACATTAATTTTACATCACATGAAACACTTTTCTACTTATCTAAAGAAAATTCCTTTGGAGTTTATTTATATTATTATACAATATATATATGCATTAACATACATCTAAATTATTTCAAACCCACGAGTTTATAATATATGTAAGGTATGTACATTATAAGGCACTTATTAAAATATTTTTCACATTTATCATTAGGCTCGTATGCACCACAAACAATAAAATATAATTGGTATTACTATTGTTTATAGGCGTATCACATTAGCACCTGGAACGAGGTTTTGTGTGAACGAGGAACATTGGGTGACATTCGAGGGGCAAAGATGGAATGCAGATCCTATTTCTATCCAAGACAGTTCAGCGTAAACAGAACAAAGTCAATACATTATTGATTAAAATAAAAAAATCAATGTCAAAGTATGAGGAAACATTATAAATTTATTTTTTAGCATAAATAATTATATTTGAATTAAAACATATAAACTTTAAGTAGGCTACAGTAAATACGATGTTGATATTTTACTCTTCACGGCGAAAGTACAAGCGGAGGCTTTTATATCAGCCATACCAGAAGGGAGGATAATTGATAGATTCTGTTTTACATATAGAGAACTAAAACTGTTATAGCACCAGTGTGATAGCTCCTGCCCCATCAATTCTAGTAGTTATGGTCTAATGTACTGCAACCTGGTGAATAAAAGCGAGCTATTTGAGTTAATTTTATGAACCAAAATTACACACACCAACAGCTATAGTTTCGGATCATTTTTCGAAACCATCTCATTGGAAGGTGTTGCAGTACATTAGACCATGACTTTACAATATAATATTCCGTTAGTCCCACGAAAATCTCGTTTGAGGAGTTAGTTCAATAACTTATTCATTCTTTATTCTTTTACGAACAACAAAAACAATGATTAGGTTAGATAATATTATAATCTCTTTGGGAGAATTGGAGTGCTACTGAATCATACCCCCAAACTATGCCAGACAACAATCACCTCAATGTTTCAAATAGGGGATCTGTTGTTTCCTGATATAGTTAGGAAGATTCAGTAGCACTCCAAATTACAATAAAGAATTTCTCCCCTTAATTAATCATTCAGAAATACTAAAGCAGTTTTTTTACGCCATACTCACTCTTACATTCACCATCCAACACCATGAACACCAGTATCACCATTCGTAGACCAGACATCCTCCTTGTTTACATGAGTTTTGGCGCCCCTCCGGATCTCAATCACTCCCTTGTACTGTATTTCCTTCTGGCTTGCTGTCCCACCTCTCTATCTCCTTCTACAGGGTCTTCCAGGACTAGCGCCTCTCTATCTGTCCTTCTTCTACAGGGTCTTTCAGGACTAGCGCCTCTCTATCTGTCCTTCTTCTACAGGGTCTTCCAGGACTTCTTTCTTCCTCTTTAGTTTGTACAGAGCAAGAGAGCGAGAACGAAAGATTGAAACACTTACACCGTTGTAGATAGAATGGAAAACTGGCGGGAAACGCTATGCCGTAGGTACTATATAGAGTATCTTGGCGGGAAGCGAAAACTAAAAAATGGCGGGAAAAACTTGTCTATAATTAGTTGGCGGGAATCACACGACTAATATAACAATGACCGGAAACGAAAAAAAAAAAAGTCGAGAAATTAAAACTAAAAATGGGCGGGTAATGAAGCTTAAAAATATAGGCTGGGAACGAAAACTAAAAATTGTCGGAAAACACTGAAGGCTTTATAAATATTAAGGAACCCTGTGATGTAGTCAGAAAATTTGGGGTAAATGAGTCCTTCAAATATTGCTACGAAACACACACACCAACTACTGTATATGGAAGGAGCTTGTTTCGTGGTATAGTCAGAATGGGATCAGAAGTCACCAATTACCATAAACGATCACAGGATCCTTAAGGTGGTAATTCTTTTTTGGTACATTGGAGTAACTAGATTCCTCCAAAGTATGCCAGGAAACAGACCCAAGTTAACAAAATTAATGGTGTTCTGTTGCTTGGAATAGTTTGGAGGATTTTGTTGCTCCAGATTTACCAACACAGAACTTCCCCCTTAATATGGGCAGGAAAGTTAAAATGAATACATTGGTGGGAAACGAAAGCTATGATAATGGCAGGAAACGCTCTACTCAAATGAATTGGCGGGAAACCCAAGCCTAACGTTAGCTGCGGAAGTGACGTAAGACAGCAGTAATGAATCTTTTTACCGGAAGTGACATATTTGAACACAGGTTGGGAAGTCAATATCATGTTATGTTAATGTATACTGTATAGTGTATACTTTTCCAAAACATATGTATAGGTGAAGCAATAATAATAATAATAATAATAATAATAATAATAACTATTAATATTATTATTAGTATCATTATTATTACTAGGCGAAATTTCGCCAAGTATGTTGCTAGGCGATCTTGTATGTTTGTGTGTTTGTGGCTATGTCTGTAGCTTCGTGGTCTACAGGTCGCAATTCTTGTCCGATTTTGCTGAAATTTTCACCACAGGTAGGCATCAAAATGTCTAGGTCACCTATTGTTTTTCAAGGTCAAAAGTAAAAAATCAAGGTCAAAATTAAAAAAAAAAATGAAAATTGATAAAACCGCAATAATTTCGGTTGTAGATATCTCATTTTGATCAGGCTTTTCTGTAATATTCTATGTTCAATTCTGCTTCTAATGGCACTTGAGCGATGGCCGTATTCCGAAAACTCGCGATTTGAGCATTAGGTCGAATATCAAAGGGTTTGAATTTTGCCATACTTTCGCCAAGTCCTCGCACTACGAGCGAATGTTTAATTTTATTATTGTCATTATTATTATTACTACTACTACTACTACTACTATACTACTACTACTACTACTACTATTATTATTATTATTTAAACACTTCTAGGTATAATAGCCGAGTTTGGTAGCCGCCAAAGATGGTCCCGTACAATGCAGTCCCCCTCACCAAAACCTCAACACACTAACGACACAATATTTACTGCCACAAAAAAAAAAAAAAAAATCCTCAAAGCCACATAACTCTTTAACCAATCACATGTTTTAATGTAGCTCAATTCAACCTTACGTGTTTTAATTAGATAACAATTCTCTAAGGTAGGAATGAATGCCACGTTTCACTACAACTTTATCATGAAGGGGAAAGTATAGTATGAGTAAAATTTTAATATGGAACAACAGATTCCCTCAGAATTACAGGACACTCTGAATACAATTATAAAGACAGTTAACTTTGTAAAAGGTAGTGCTCAATCTATATGAGCTTTATTACTTCCACTCTTATAGTTCTCCTCTCTTTTGCAGAAGAAAGTGTTTGCGATCGCTAGATTAAATGACATTGCCGTGTTCAGCACCCTTCCTCCTTCTGCATTTGCCTGTGCTAATCAAAATCCTCCATGTATCCTCTCCACTCCCTCATTTGATGTTCCTATGTGTCCATTTAAATCCGCTTCAACTATAACTCGCTCGTATGTGTCCAATCCCTCCATAACTCTCTCCACATCCATCCAAAACTCCTACTTCACTTCATCCGATAATCCAGTCTGTGGTTCCTACACACTCACAACATTTATTGGAACGTTCCCGTATGTGAGTCATAAAACCATCAGCCGATCGCCTTCTCTTATTACTTCTGTCACATATTGCTTCATCTTGTCAGACACTATGATCTTCACATGATTCCTTCCACCAGCTGTAGCTCCACTATAATATATCTTGTAGCCTTCACCCAACTCCTTTGTTTTATTCTCTTTCCATCTTGTTTCCTGGACACAGAGAATATTGACTCTCCTCGTCTTCATCAGTTCCACCAGTTCTCTTCCTCTCCCCGTCAATATGCCCACGTTCATCGTAGCCGCCCTTAGGCCTTCTAAAGCTCGCTTCTTTAGCCGCGTTCGATCACAACGCGGTAGCCCTTGCACTGTCGCAGAGGTCAGGCGTAGCCTCTGTGCGTCGCATTCGGGATACGCCCTGACTTGTATCAGTATTCTTTGGCTTGAACTCATCATGGTTTTAGCAGTTGTTATTAGGGCCGGATGCCCTTCCTGACGCCAACACTCCCCCATTTATCCGGACTTGTGACTGCCTGAGAGAAAGGCTGGCTTGCCAGACTCCCAGGTTGGGTGATAATAATAATAATAATAATATTAATAATACTCAAGGTTTATACTACGTTCCACACACAGGCACTCAGTAATACTAATAAGAGAGACTCACTATAAGAGAGACTCACTAATCTGTCTCAGGAAACTTGAGGAAGAGATTTTAAGAAAGCCTTTGCCAAGATCGGAACACAAGTGACAGTGTGAAGGATTTAATTATTAAAAGGTTCCCACGGGAGTCTGAACATGCGTCCATTCTTTTCCTTTCCTACACACACACACACACACACACACTTCGCTGAAATATGTAGCCTTTGTTTATCCGTTTATCTAGCAGGGAGTAAAATAAGTTGAAAAATTATGCTTGGGTTGTAGAGATCAAACTAACCCTGGGATATTCTTGCAGATAGTCTCATTGGAAGGAAATTGTCTTAATAAATGAGTGAAATACTGTACATACGTGGCTCACGCCAGAACAGAGAAGGACAGGGTGGCGGAAGAGGGGGGGGGGGGGGTGAGTAACTGGGGTTGACTGCCGTCAGATCAGGCGTGTACAGTCATGGCTGATAGTGCTTGACCAGGGTCCAAGGAGTGTCGTAGAGTAACTGAACAGAGTTCGAAAAAGTGAGTCTTCTAAACCTCTCTCAACGTTGAGAATGGTTTGGAAAAATTCACTTGTTCGAACTCTGTTCAGTTGCTCACCAACACTCCTTGGACCCTGGTCAAGCACTATCAGCCATGGCTGTACTTATAGGTTTGAGGAGGGTTGAAGGATGGGAGTGGTCAGGTAGGAATGTGGGGAAGGTTAATGTTGTTCAGTTTCATGCAGATAACATAATCATGTTATCAAAAGGCATAAACTTATTTGTAATAGTTTTAATAGTAACATGTCCTAAGTAAATATTTACATACTATTAAATTTGAAAATACAATATACAATATCACAATACAAAATACAATATCACAACACAACATGCGACATCACATTACAATACAACAAAACACAACTCAACGTGCTACATCACAACACAACACAACATGAGACATCACAACACAACATAACGCAATACATGCAACATCACAACATAACAAACACAACACAACATGCGACATAACAACACAACATAACATGATACAATACAGCACAATACACCATGCGTACTTGTAGTTGTAAGACAGTTGATGAAAGGCAAATATGGATATCCAGATGTGACTGAAGTAAGGGACAAACTGAATACAGCTGCACCCATTCAACATTAGAATTATTTATCTTTTAACCTCAACTTCAACATCAGAATTATTTACCTTTTAACCTCAACTTCAACATCAGAATTATTTCCCTTTTTACCTCAATAATTCCTAATGTACTACTCTTGGAAATGTGGTTAATTAATTAACGTCTTGCTTCCACGGCTCCCATTTCCTTATTATCATAAAAATATCAACCTAACCTGAGACAGAGGGACAATTCCAGATAAAACAGATGGAATGTTATAATAATTTTAAACAATTTTATTCCAACTTACCTAGACAATGAGGAAAGTTCCATCTGTTGTGGAATTCCTCTGCAACCCTCTTCCAATCTTCTATAGTGGGCTTGGGCAGGAACACCGGAGCAAGCGAATCCCATAAGGCCCGGCCGGCATACTTCTCGGATGATTCCACACACTGTTGATCTCCCCACACAGAAGTACAGTTGGACACATGAATGGGTGGTACAGCCCAGGTGAAAAATACTTGTCCCATTTGAGTAACCAGTGTCTATTATCAGGTACTTGGTTTTTATTACCATCCTCAATACTGACTTTTGCCCCTGCTGTTTCCTATTTGGCACTAAGGAACTTGATATTGGTAGAAATTGACCACCTTTCACTTGGGCTGTACCACCCATTCATGTGTCCAACTGTACCTTGCCACATCTTTTTGGCTCATGCCAGAAGCCAAATATCTGAAAAGAAACAAAGTAGCTATTACTCTAGGTATTCTTTTTCAAAACCTCATATTCATGAATGAAACTGAATGTAACTACGGTAATTTCCTTTTTTTTTTTTATCATATATAGTGAATTTTTTCTTTTCATGGACAACAACTTTTACATTCATCTACATCTGACATTGATACATGCATTGCTCTGATTGTTTGGGGTCTTTTGGGGGTAAAACATTGTTAAAATATACTGGCAGTCTTTCACTTCAACATACTGTATAAAAGCAGAGATTAATAATACCTGAACACCTTCATAGTATTACTTAGATAAGCAGCTTAGGTTTGTTTGGTTACCTGTTATGATAGATAGATTTATAAGCCATATACAACCTGGGAGCACATAGCAAATTTGAATAAAAGAAAAGTCATGCAATGTATAGGCTTCACAATCAACTTACCTCAAAGTAATTCCCAAGCGTTCAGGTACACCACCAGGATCCCTGAATGTAGTGGTCTGCTTAATGATGTAGGGGCCAACAATCTCTAGGAGGTTATCAAAGGTGGCTGGGGTCATCCTGTACGCGCCATGGAAGCTGTCTCCATCTACTCCCTTCTCTACCTCCATGAGACGCTTATGTTCCCCACGAATAGGCCTTTCTAGGAGCAGCTGGCGTGTCCATACCCTTCGTCTCCTTCTATTACGCCTCTCTTGAGTAGCTGGACTCTCCTCCGTTTTAGAAACAAGCAGAAGTAAACCGAGGACTTGGAGATGCTGGGCGTCCATGCTTGCTTCTTGTTGTAATTTGTAAACAAACGGATCCGTGGCGCGAAAATCAAAACACACGTAGATTTATCTCCTCCGTGGCCCTACACCCGTACGGCTCGTGACGTCACTGACGGACGTCGGATCCGTTCAAATGGACTCATGTGAACCCCGCCTGAGTCATTGTCTCTGGTCAGCCTGTATTCCCTCAGGTCGAGAGGTCAGGTGCATTCGGCCTTTGACTTCGGAGTAAAAAAGACGATATTCTACCCTCAACTTTCCTGAGACAGACTCTCTCTCTCTCTCTCTCTCTCTCTCTCTCTCTCTCTCTCTCTCTCTCTCTTGTTTGGTCGGTGCCTCATGGTATCTCGAAGCCATTCATTGTATGGTCTATTTATTTCATTTTATATATATATTTTTTTTTTGTATCGGGTGCTCACATAATTACTTGTGTCTTTTTTCGGTGGAGGGAAGTGACGACAAAATCGAACACCATTATTTTGGCTCAAATTGCCTCTGAGCTGGACCTCTTGCCTGTCAGGGATCCAAGACACTGAAGCTAAAGCCTTCCCAACCCAGGAAAAAAGGAAAATGGGGTATTGAGGATGATATTTTTTTCTGGTAAATTTAATGCAATACAAAAAAAACTACAAATTACGGCACAACTTTACACTACTTTTACAATCATGAGCATTAATAGGTGTCCAGCAGGTTAGGTGGAAATTACGAATCATCTGAACGAGAGAGAGAACTTTCACTAACTGAGACTTGTATTATAAATAGCTAGTGTTGTAAAGTCATGGTCTAATGTACTGCAACACCTTCCAATGAGATGGCTTCGAAAAATGATCCGAAACTATAGCTGTTGGTGTGCAATTTTGGTTCATAAAATTAACTCAAATAGCTCGCTTTTATTCACCAGGTTGCAGTACATTAGACCAGGACTTTACTTTATAATAATTATACAGAAGTAACTCCCGAGTTGAAGTAGACTGAAAACTTTATCTTGGTATGGTATGACCTCAATATAAACCATTGAATGAGTCGTGTGTAAATAACAACTAAAAATAAAAATAAGATGTACAGTATAGATAATAGGGCTATCAATTAATTATTTTTATCCTCTCACCTTCAGTCAGTCCGTGCTTGTGAGGGGAGGGGGAGGAGAGTGTATGTGTGTGTGAGGGGAGGGGGAGGAGAGTGTATGTGTGTGTGAGGGGAGGGGGAGGAGAGTGTATGTGTGTGTGAGGGGAAGGGGAGGAGAGTGTATGTGTGTGTGAGGGGAGGGGGAGGAGAGTGTATGTGTGTGTGAGGGGAGGGGGAGGAGAGTGTATGTGTGTGTGAGGGGAGGGGGAGGAGAGTGTATGTGTGTGTGAGGGGAGGGGGAGGAGAGTGTATGTGTGTGTGAGGGGAGGGGGAGGAGAGTGTATGTGTGTGTGAGGGGAGGGGGAGGAGAGTGTATGTGTGTGTGAGGGGAGGGGGAGGAGAGTGTATGTGTGTGTGAGGGGAGGGGGAGGAGAGTGTATGTGTGTGTGAGGGGAGGGGGGAGAGTGTATGTGTGTGTGAGGGGAGGGGGAGGAGAGTGTATGTGTGTGTGAGGGGAGGGGGAGGAGAGTGTATGTGTGTGTGAGGGGAGGGGGAGGAGAGTGTATGTGTGTGTGAGGGGAGGGGGAGGAGAGTGTATGTGTGTGTGAGGGGAGGGGGAGGAGAGTGTATGTGTGTGTGAGGGGAGGGGGAGGAGAGTGTATGTGTGTGTGTGTGTGTGTATGCGTATGGGGAGGAGGAGTAGAGATAGTGGTGGTGGTGACAATGGAGGTGAGAGAGATTACGTTAAGGTGGTAGTATAATAGTAATGTTATACTCTTGCTGCATATATAATAATAAGAGTTCCTTGATTCCTCCAAAATACGCCAGGGAACAGGACCATCAGATTGAAACAAAAAATGGTGGCCTGTATTTGCTACAGATTCACCACCAACACTGTAACTTATCTTTAACAAACACACACACACACACCAATCCCCCACTTCATGAACCTCCCCTGAAGATATAAGTTATTCTATACAATACAGATAGATTATGACGTAAGCATATGAGGAAATGATAATATAGGGAAGCAGTAGGCTATTAGTAGGCTTTGAATACGTGTGGGTGAAGTAAGGAAGCACTTGTTTGGTTAGGTTAGGTTACATGTCTGAGTAACATATAATTATATACTGTATGATATCTTTGGGGAGGGGAGGGGGATTGGGATTTGTGTGTGTGTGTGTGTGTGTGTGTGTGTGACAGTGTGTGTGTGTTATTATTTATTTATTATTTCGCTTTAGGTGTGTGTGTTCATCCCAGCCTCAGCAACTTCCATACCTACATTATGAGCAGATCAACAGGTGTGTGTGTGTGTGTGTTTGTGTGTGTGTTGCAGTTTTTATATTTTCAACTTTCCATCGGCATTCGTTCTTAAAAAATCACAAATTAATCATATCATCTGAATACTATATATATTTTTTTTAATAAGAATGAAATTGTTTAAGAAATAATTAAATAAAATATATACAAGAAAAAAACATTAATAAAAACTAAAATGATTGGGACTATGAAACTTTCTTTGACATACGATATTACAAGGCATGATACAATAGTGAACAGTATGCAAGAACGTTCATAGTATTGACGATGGTGTGGTGCAGATACGATGGCTCTGTTGTTTGTTTATGAAGTCATCGTACCGGTACCACACCATCGTATACACCATGATGAATGTTCTTGAATATTACCCATAGACCACTAAGAAGGTGACCATCGTTAGTGACTGGACGAACTAACAAGAGAGAGAGAGAGAGAGAGAGAGAGAGAGAGAGAGAGAGAGAGAGAGAGAGAGAGAGAAGAGAGAGAGAGAGAGAGAGAGAGAGAGAGAGAGAGACATCTATAAAATTATAATATACAGAAATTATAACTTTAAATTGAGTTAAGGGTGTGTGGGAGTAGGGGACAGGCTTGGGGTTGGGGGGGTGCGAGAATAGGGGACAGGCTTTCTACCCCTCCCCCCCCATGCACCCACCCCAAGCCTGTCCCCCTACTCCCGCACCCCCCAACCCCAAACCTGTCCCCCTACTCCCGCACCCCACAACCCCAAACCTGTCCCCCTACTCCCGCACCCCCAACCCCAAACCTGTCCCCTAATTCCCGCACCCCCCACCCCCAAACCTGTCCCCCTACTCCCGCACCCCCCACCCCAAACCTGTCCCCCTACTCCCGCACCCCCCAACCCCAAACCTGTCCCCTAATTCCCGCACCCCCTTAAGTTTATGATCATATTAAAGTGAAGGGGATTCAGACAATGGAAAGTTTGTGTGTTTGTATAATTAGAAAAGAGTAGTTATTCTTATATTTTCTACCAACACTCATAGCAGCACTAACTAAGACAATCGTAGCTCCATTTTAATGTGAGACAATTCTGGGAGGTGAGAGGATTGAGGAAGTGAAGGAGTTTAATTAAGTACCTGGGTAAAGTTCGGTGTTGGCCTAAACATGGCAATATGTACTTATAAATCAGGGAGAGAGCAGGAAGGGGAGGATTATGAAGAGTAGAAGTGCGAGTATGGAACTACGAAATGTGTTGTATAATCCTGCCAACACTGACATGGACATGGAGTGGAGTAGAGATACTATATAATGTGTTCATCTGTCTATAAATTAGGTGCAGTAGAAATGAATTACTTGAGAGGAGCAACTGGAGAAATTAATGAGTGTGTGTATGAGAGAAGTGATTAATTGATATGAGTGGTATGTACTGGTATGATAATTATGTTGTGTGTCTATAGAGTCATTGTAATAATTATAATGGTAACACACCATGGGCATAATTTTTATAACTTCCAAAAAATTCTGTTTCTTCCAAAAAATTCTGTCCCCCTTCAAAACTCGAGATAATTAAGTTTCCCCCCCAAGAAAATCAAACATGACTTTATAGCCATCGTACTGGTAAAGTCCTGGTCTAATGTACTGCAACCTGGTGAATAAAAGCGAGCTATTTGAATTAATTTTATGAACCAAAATTGCACACACCAACAGCTATAGTTTCGGATCATATTTCGAAGCCATCTCATTGGAAGGTGTTGCAGTACATTAGACCATGACTTTACCATACCACCATCAACACCATGATGGTCTATGAAGATGGTTACCTACGACCCACACTACCAAGCCACACAAACTGACAATTCTGGATATTTATTTTATACATTAATTATATTATTTAATTTTACAGAGAATGTGCCATTACTGGTGAAATATGATAGGTCAAGTCAATATGGAGATTGTCTTAATATTACTACTACTCCTGCTGCTGTACTTGGACCACCACCACCTCCACACACACAACACATTACAGGTTGGTTGATTGATTAACTAATTGAGTGATAGTAAGTACTGCAAGGTCATATGGCGCCCGAGGAAAAAGGTGATTGAGAAGTGGGACTGGGACGGTAAGCACCAAAGGTAACAGATAATCGAAGTCTTCTGATTCTCCTGATTATGCCACAAAACAAGCTCCTTCAGTATAGGTCTGTGTGTGTGTGTGTGCCATGGCAATATTTGAAGGACTCATTTACTTTCAATTTTCTAACGATATCACATGGACCCTTAGCACACATTTACACCTCCACCCATTACACATTGTTAATTTCATCATTGTTATTATTCATTTCATCATCATAGCACTTTATTATTTATACACACTCTATTACACTATACACTATATGAGGCCTCCAGACACCAGACATATGTATTATTATGTATTATTATATATTATTATGTATTATTATATATTATTATGTATTATTATATACTATCATGTATTATTATATATTATTATGTATTATTATATATTATTATGTATTATTATATATTATTATGTATTATTATATATTATTATGTATTATTATATACTATTATGTATTATTATATATTATTATGTATTATTATATATTATTATGTATTATTATATATTATTATGTATTATTATATATTATTATGTATTATTATATATTATTATATATTATTATATACTATTATGTATTATTATATACTATTATGTATTATTATATATTATTATGTATTATTATATATTAGTATATATATTATTATGCATTATTCTATACTATTATGTATTATTATATATTATTATGTATTATTATATATTATTATGTATTATTATATATTATTATGTATTATTATATATTATTATGTATTATTATATATTATCATGTATTATTATATATTATTATGTATTATTATATACTATTATGTATTATTATATATTATTATGTATTATTATATACTATTATGTATTATTATATATTATTATGTATTATTATATATTATTATGTATTATTATATATTATTATGTATTATTATATATTATTATGTATTATTATATACTATTATGTATTATTATATATTATTATGTATTATTATATACTATTATGTATTATTATATACTATTATGTATTATTATATACTATCATGTATTATTATATATTATTATGTATTAGTATATATTATTATGTATTATTATATATTATTATGTATTATTATATACTATTATGTACTATTACGTTCAACAGAAGATCCGTCAGATGTTGATGTGGTGACGAGGCTGCAACAACAGGAGACACACAAACCTCCAACACCCGACCCAACTTCTCCTGACACATCCAATATCAAGGTGTACACGAGGAGGTTCTGGATTCTGTTTGTGTTTGCAGTGATAGCTTGGTTCCAGGTAAAGTACATTCCTTTAAAAGTACTAGTATCAGTTATTTTCATCATTACACTTTGAATATAATAATTGGATGGAAATGGTCGAGTGTTTGCTGCTATTGATTCTGCTTTCATTCCACCATCAAGCTAAGTCCATCATCAAAAGTTTGCATACAGTGTAGTCTCGACCCCAAGCCTGTTGAACCTACGATGAACACACTACCATCATATCAGTCTGGTTCCCTGTATTGGATTTGTATCTGGTATCATGGTACACATTTATGGTCTCAGTAAAGTCATGGTCTAATGTACTGCAACACCTTCCAATGAGATGGCTTCGAAATATGATCCGAAACTATAGCTGTTGGTGTGTGCAATTTTGGTTCATAAAATTAACTCAAATAGCTCGCTTTTATTCACCAGGTTGCAGTACATTAGACCAGGACTTTACATCACAATTTTAGAGAGGACTAACAAACGAACTTAATAAAATATATCTAAAATTGAATGACTGCACACAGAACTAGGGAGTATTTATGTTTACTAGAGTTGGAGACTAAGCACCCCAGTACAATACTTTATGCTTTCAGTCAATATAATAACAAATATGCTATCAATATACAGTTATTACCCAAGCTTTTACCCATATCCAGTGCCTTCAATGGAACACATGGGGTCCTCTGAGTGATAGTGTGAATGCAGCCTTCCCCGGCCGATGGGGGTCAAAAACAGTAGCAATGATGGCAAACTGGGGAACCATCACCTTTGTATTGTTTGTTGGTCCCATGTGTTGGCTGATGACTGCTAAGGGACTGCGTGTGGGAGTGATGGTGTGTGCTGCATTAGTAGCTTTTGGTACAGTGGTCAGAGCTATTCCATTAATCTTCACCAACTCAGATGTCTTCTTTACTGTGTAAGGATATAAATTAAGTCTCTTTGGCTTAACTGTTGCTTGATTGGTCTTTGCCTTGTCATAGTGGAGCACCAGTTTGTTTCAAAGTATCAATTTACTCTCCTAGTTAGGTAAGGTTCTTATATAATTTCAAAACAATCATTAACTTGCATTTACTAACACCACTTTTATTTGCTGTATGTAGTGATATATCAATATGTAAACATTAATACATTTGACCTTTGCCTGTAATTAATATCATTAGCACCCTCTTTTCAATTAATACCACCTGTAATCAACAGATAGAGATACAGTCACCTCTTATGGTAGTGTTCCCTCCACCCATACTTTACTAAACTTTTGTGTACTGTACAGTATTTGTAAAGCATATTTTAGTTGTCAATATTGCTGTTTTTAATTCCAATTTTTCTCACTAGCCTTGTGGCTTGCATGTCCTTACTGATATCATCTTAATGCTGGATATTTGGATTAAGAGTATATTTTAACTAAAAAAAAGCAATGAGCTGATTTTGGGGCTGCAGCCATTAATGTTGATATTATTTAAGATGGTTCAAAGTTGTTCCACACAGAACTATAAAATATTTTATCAATTGAAATACAAGTAATGTTTGTATTGTAGAACTGTAAATTCATATATTGGTGTATGTTGTTGCAGGATGGCTCATATCTGTGCTATATGTGTTGGTATTCCTGGTACATTAATTATGGCAGCCCCTCCATTAATTGCTGCTGAATGGTTCCCACCTAAGGAGAGAACTACTGCTACTGGTAATAATATAGTCCCATTTATCCACATTTGAACATTAACCCCTAAAGACCGGTTGACGTGATACACCGTCATACGGTAGAAACCGGGTCACACCATATACCGTTACAGCGATTTAGCGCTATTTCCCGCCATGTAGGGCTAGTTTTTTTTGTCGTTGGGCGAGAAAATACACTCACAATATCAATCCGCTACCCACTCAGTTGATTCTGGGACCCCACGATGGCTGGGCGATTTTTAAGTATTTACCCTTGTCCGAATTTGTGCTCTAACGATCGTAAGACAATACCGTAGTGAATATATGTACGTGAGTGACACCATGATATTCCTACAAGGTTACAAATTATTATTTAGTGTATAGATCATGACACACGATACAAAATGGGGTAGTAATAAGAAAATAACACCACAAAACACACCCATACAGGCACAATTGATAGTAAATATACGTGTTTCCTACAGTACAAGTCTGTTTGTTTATCATTTTCTAAGTGACAGTTACACGATGATATATTCCTACAAGTGTTCATACTATTTTTAGTGTTGAAATAATGACATACGATAGATAATAGTAGTAATACGAGTGAGTTGACAAGGGAGTTACGCGGGAAACTGGACTCTAAGCCGTGGTCGAGTCTATCCCACGCGTACATACAGACACACTGCAGATTCGCGCGCAAACATGGTCTACTTAAACTCACCCTATCTCCACAACTATTCATCGTACAGCCCTCCCGATGGTATCATTGGAAAGAGGAAGAGTTGAAGGTAAGGATGGAACAATTTTGAAGTCAGTACACTATATAGGTTGAGAGTGTGAGCGTTGTGAATATAGGGCAAATCGAGGAATTTTGACGCTAGCGGCAGGGTAGAAATGTGGAGGCAGGGACCCCCCTCCCAGTCTGCAGGGGTTAAGGGGGTCACTTTGTTCTAGTGTTGATCACAAAAGATACCTTAATTTGTAGTAACTTAAATATTATCTATACTCTACCACTAGTTTACATATAAATATATACTGTACTCTTATTATATCTGCTTAGTGACTAGTGTTTACATCTACTCGGATTTCTATAGATGATGGAAAACAAACAGACTCTTAGATGAAAATGAATCACTATTGGACAACTTGGAATGATATTACAGCAGCTATATAGGTGGCCACTCTTGTATCCACATATATATAGCCACTCCTGTATCACCATGTGTACCCACTCCCATATCCAGGCGTCTATTCATAGCCAGGCAAGGATTAACAAGTACGTTAATCCCCAGCTCAGACAAGACTAAACCTCTCCCAGGAGTCCTGCAGCCTCCAGCTAATCCACCTCATTCCCCTCGAGGCTCCAGCTGCTGTCTCCACTCCCTGCTCCAGATGATATATAAAGCTGCTGGGAAAGGCACTTACACTCAAGCTCTGGTCGTCGAAGGTCCTGTCTGCCACTACACCTGCCTAGCTGCCACCAACTCTTTCCGTGTTCCCGTCTTGATCACACGGCCAGCGCTCCACCAGTCTCCAGACAACTCTCCTGCAGCAGCCACGGCTCACCTACGGCACGGCACGGCAGCATACTCACATATTCTGTGTGATCTCTGTATACTACCAATAAACTGTTACTGTATTTTCTAGAGTCTGTTCACCCCGGGTAATGACGCTCGGTCCTCCTTGACTTTATAATATGTTTGTTGTATTGTACAGTACGTATGTTGTATGTACAGTCTTGGCTTAGAGTAAGTATCCACCCACTCCAAGCCAACCCAGACATGTGGCACCATCGCTAACGTGGATGCGAGGGATGAAGCAGGACAAGACTCGTCAACAGAGTGGAATCAGTTACTTGAGCCAGCGATTCCACTCTGGTTGATGAGTCTTGCCATGCTTCATCCATTATTATCCTTTAGGTTAGACTTTCGTTAGCCTATTTCTACAACAATGCCCGTGTATCCACAGCATTTTCCCAAGTCATGAACCAACTTGGAAACGCAGGCAGCTACCTAGAACCACTTATGGTACGAGCCCCTTCACCCTCCACCACCCCTGACGAGATCAAGGAGGACATTACCCGACTTATGAATATCTGTAAGTTATCTTTTCCTTTTAAGAGTCAATTTCTCTTAAGCATATTTTGTACAATTGTGTACCAACTTATTCATAGCAGGGAATATCTATGATTTATCATCTCATAGTGATTTCTATTCATCTTCTTTTGTACAATTGTGAACCCAATACAGTGCAATTATTATCTATCATGCATTTTAGTAGTATTTCTTCTCCTGTCAACTCTTTCAACTCGATCCACTTTTCTCAGCATATCCATTTATACAACACTTCCTCTTGCTGGGTTATTTTCAGAGGCATTTTAGATGTATAGTAATTATATAATGTTCCATTGGTACAAGCAATATTGTAAACATTAGTGATATGGTCTTTAGGGGGAGAGATTTTTCACGGTATATTGGACTGATACGGTACCGATTCCTCCAAAATATGCCAGGAAACGGACGACCTCGGTGTTATTAATGGAGGATCTGTTTCGTGGCATAGTCAAACGGAAACAGTAGCCTTCCAATTTACCAAGATAATACATATTCCTTTAAGGGGAGAGTATACTTTTGATAGACTGAAGTGCCTTGATTCCTCCAAAGTATGCCAGGAAACAGACCCAGATGAAGAAAAATAATGGTATCCTGTTGCCTGGAATAGTTTGGAGGAATCACAATCTCCAAAAATGTCAAAACTATACCCTCCCCTTAAAGTAATGGAAAATCACATACAGTCGCGATCATATATAATCATCCATATAGGGGTAACTCACGTAAGAGTTTGACAGCTTCCCTTTGTTCCTTAGCTGATAAACTTTCCAATAAATAGGTTAACTACCATCTTTTAATTTACAACAAGTAGCTACACACTACTTAAAACAATAACATCATATGTGAACGTGAAAACATTAGACAGTACATTGTTTGAGATACCCATATGTGGATTATTATTATTATTGACCACGACTGTACATACACTAATTGGGACTTCATTTCTAAATAAAAAACAAATCACATTAATATAATCTACAATGTTACATTCCTCAGGGGCTGGAGTTGGTTTGACTCTGTTTTTGGCAGTAGTGGTGTACTTTCCATCCAAACCCCCGACTCCCCCCTCACCCACTGCACACATAGACAGACTTGACTTCAGGGACAGTGTCGGCAAAATGATGAGGTGAGGAGCATATTTTTTTTATATTCACTGTACAAGCTTCTGTCTAGCACAGTGGTAGAGTCTGTGGCTGTAATTCTGCGTCCCAGCGTTCTATCCTTGCTGGGGACAAGATAAAAATGCCACTGTTGTCACACAGTGTGTGCTACACTCTGTCCCATTGACTAAGCCACTCATTGGCAGACCTTTAAATATGTATTTAAGGACATTCTTCACACTGCATGTGTAATACTCGGTCATCACTGGGACTATTTATTTTGTTATGTGATACAAACCAGCTCCAGACACATGAAACACATCTCTTCCCAAGAGTTCCAAGAATATCTTGACAACACAACACATTATACCATGCATCACATACCTACTCTGGGGTTCTGCTGGGAGTAAGAAGTAAGTAGCACCTGTGGGATGGATAGGAAGGCTTCTCATAAAACCTTTGCCAAGTGGTGTGGAAATGTTGTTGCTTATTTAACTTGGTCACTCTTTTAGGATAGTTTCTGTAAAGGAATTAGGCATAAATATCCATAATTATGAATGAATAAATGTTACATGCATGGAGATGTTACCTGGAGATGTTGTTAATACTTATGAGTTGAACACAGGAACCGTGACCTGTTACTGGTGACTGTATCATATGGAGTGTGTACTGGTGTGCCAGCTGCCTGGACCAGTGTCCTCAACTACTCTCTCCTAGACCTTGGTCTACAACAGGTACAGTACACTCTATACTAAAAACTTACTTAAAATCCATGTGTGTTGTACAAGCCTGATGATTTGTACATTATTGCCTGATTCAGTCATTATAATTATAGACATTATAAAAAATTCCTGGTCCTTAACTAATCTGGTAGATGTAGCTGTAATTCTATATAACCTTGGTGGTATATTTTTACCGAGGAATTTTTCCGCAGGAAGATGCAATGTGGGTTGGCCTTACAGGGGTGTTGGTGTCAGGAATAACTGGTCTGGTGGTTGGGAGGCTCACTGACTTGGTGTATGGCTACGTCAAAGTCACCCTAATTCTTTTCATGATAGGCAACATGGCTTGCTTCTACTGGTTCTTTCTTCTCTCTTGGGGCACCATCCCTGCTACTCTGTGTGAGTGGCTTACAATTATCAACCAGAATTTTAAACTTAAGAGTAGCCTAAGCAAACCAAATTGCAATCTTAACTATCTATATAAGTTTGCTTCAGTAATAAGTACTGAGTGTGTGGAAAAGCCTTTAGTAAATAACAACACCGTGTACTGATCAGTAAAGATTCTGAATTATATCCATCTAATGTAAAATGTTAAACTTTTATTACAATTTCTACCCCACAGGGCAAATTTATGCATCGGTGGTTGGAGGTCTGTCGCTTAACTTTGCCTGTGCACCTCTTTTCTTTGAACTGGCTTTGGAAATCTCGTACCCTTGCTCTGAGGTCATCGTGGGAGGTCTGGTCACGGGGATGAACAATCTGGTTGGCTTGAGTTTTCTCTTCATTTTCTTCATTCCAAATATAGGTGAGTCAGATTTTTTTCTCTTCACTTTTTTCATTCCAAATTTAGGTGAGACGGATTTTTTTCTCTTCACTTTTTTCATTCCAAATATAGGTGAGTCGGATTTTTTTCTCTTCACTTTTTTCATTCCAAATATAAGTGAGACGGATTTCATCATATATACAGGTATTATGTCACTCACCATATTGTTCTGACTCTGAAAGAAAATTGACAGTGATACAGTAATAGAATGCTGATGTGAGAGATACAAGTGTGGTCAATAATAATCATCCACATATGGGTAACTTTAACAATTTGCAGTCTAATGTTTTCACGTTCACATATGATATTATTGGTTTAAGTAGTGTGTAGCTGCTTATATGAAATCAAAAGATGGTAATTAATCTATTTATTGGAAAGTTTATCAGCTAAGTAACAGAGGGAAGCTGTCAAAATATTACGTGAGTTACTCCTATATGGATGATTATATTTGACCACGACTGTACAAGTGTAACAATATAAGACGTCCCAGAAAAAACTGTGAGACTTCATGGAGGTGTTGTAAATTCCTTCACCAAAATACCTACAACTCCATTTAAAAATACATCAATTCATTTACTGGCCAATTCAGGTGTTAAAAGGGTAAGCATCCCTAATTCTCCTTTAAGGGACCCTGTGATGTAGTCAGAAAATTGGAGATAAGAGAGTCCTTCAAATATTGCCACGAAACACTACCTATATAGAAGGAGCTTGTTTCGTGGCGTGGTCAGGAGGAATCAGAAGCCTCCAGTTTTCATACACGATCACAGGGTCCTTAAGTGTACAGTATGGCATAATGACAACTATTCACATTATACGGACACACTAAACATTCCTTTATCATTGACAGGGTACGCATGGGTGACGTACGTTCTGGTTGGTGCAAGTGCAGTATCCATCTTACCGGTGTTGTTCGTGAAGGAAGATTACAACAGGTCTAGTATAGACAGAGACAACCTTCATCACTCAGCATACTAACAAATATTATAATCTATTTCTTAGGGTATATTATAATCTATTTCTTAGGGTATATTTATTTTGTGCAGATTTCATTCCAAGTTTATTGTTATATACAGTATATATCTTAACTGTGGTTTTGTATTGCATGTGAATTGTAATGATGGTTATGCTGAATATTATTGAGACAGTTACTAGGCCACGGTAGTAATTGGAACTGAGGATACTGAACAAACCATTCCTGTACGATTCGAGCTTGGTAGACGAGGCACCGATCTTGAACGAAATAAAAAAGTAGTGATAGTCTGTCATCTTCCTTATCTCGTCTACCCCCAATAGTTCACCTCTGCTTCACTCCCTATCACTTCTTTCTCTCACAAGTCAAACTCTTCAGTCATCTACCACGAAATCTAATATACAGTAGTCTTATCTTTTCCCCTCTCTTCGCTCTTAGTCAGAAAGGAGGCAAGATTTTTTCCTAGTATATGATGAGACAATAACACAAAATCGCAGTTGGATTTCAGCTTCATGTTAGACACTCAATCTTCATATTTCGGTAAATATTCGTGTCTTGATAGTTCTGGGAAAGCTTATAATTATGATACACTGTTATATCATATACTGTGTGGAAGGTTTATATGATCAGAGTTTCATAAATCTGTTGTATCACACAATATATTCAGCTATTTATGATACAGGTAATCGTTTAGTTCATTAAGTATGTGAAATATGTTTTGGAAAAAAATCACAACACTGATAATTTATTTTCGCTTTTGCTTTTGAATGGCTAATACTCATCAACAACGGGTAGAAAGGAACACAATGTTCGAACCGTGCTTGCGAATTATTGAAGCTCCAAACCTCCCTGTGTTACCAGATAAAGAGAGCACTACATGTCTCCGTTTCATTTGCTCGGAACTGTACATCCTTAGGAAACCAATGAAAAGTTATTTCACCCATTTTCCAGATACTAGAGTTGCATACGTATACACCACAGTTGTTGGGCATAATTGCACTTATATAGGACTTGATGTAGTCTATCACCTGTGTTGGTCTTCTGTCGACTGAGGCAAGAGACTGAGACCTGAGGGTACATTTGACGTCACGTTTAGGGAGTGAGTCAGGTCGCGCCAAGGTAAAAAGGAAGAGAGGTAGTATCCTCACCCTTACACCTACACGCAGATACTGTGATGTCAGTGATATCAAAGAAAACGAAGCTCAGTACACTAGTGGTGCACGTGAGTGTGAGACTTGAGCCAACACCACCGAGATATCTCGGTGGTGTTGATTGAGCTCCCCATCAACCCTGAACCTACAGTCTGGATAATCTGTGACGTCATGAGCAGAGCAGACACATTTTCGCTTCACGACCCTTCGATGTGAAACTACCTTACTTTTCCTTTTACCTTGGGTCGCGCTATCCCCTTGAGCCGACCTGGTATATATGGGCCTTGGTATTAGTGAGAGGAGACACGTACACACACAACTTCCTCACTCCTCAGTGACCTCCTGAATATCACGGCAAGTGGGTAGAAGTATCAGCTGACCTACTGCATTATCTTCCTATTATTTAGGTGAGTTTGAATTTGAATTACTACATATGTCCATTGGGCTTATGGATGCACTTCCCACTTTTTATCCTTCTTGGTTCAAGTGGATATATTGAACTAATAAATACACATTAGCATTACCTATCGAATAATCCCTAACTATTTGCATCTCAATTAACATATAAGAAATTGAATCATACATATCTCCTTTACCTTTGCAGGAGTACAACATGGATAGAAATAAGTTTTATGGAAGAAAAATAGTTACTCAGCGGTTTCTGATAGATGCTATAGACCCCATTGAAGATATAGAAGATGTTGATATTGCAATTATTGGTCCACCAGCTGGTGGTGATGGTAGTGATGTAGAACAACTGGATGATGATAACCTAGATGATGCACGAGAGATGCCACAAGAGATTGCAGGCGAAGTTGATGTCATGTACGAGTGTGAGGAATATGATGAGGACATTGAAGTTAACAAATCTAGCAAAAGACAAAGATGCAGTCAAACTAAATGGAAACATAGCCATATTATTCCTCAGCATGACCTAACTCTGGATAAACATGAGAGTGCAAAACAGTTGCTCCTAAAGAAGTGCCCTGATCTTGCTGGCGCTTCTGAGTGGAGTGTTTTTTGTAAAGTGTTTGTGAAACAAATACATATACTAATACAAAAAGAAACATTCCAGGTTTCCAAATAAGTGAAGCTGAGATGCACAATTTCCTGGAGTTATTGTTGCTTTTTGGCTACACCATTCGGACAAGTGAGAGAGATTACTGGAGTTAATCTCCAGATCTGACATGTCATGCTTTTGCAGAAACGATGAGTCGTAACCGTTTTCAGCAGATAAAAAGTGTTCTCCATGTGGCTGATAATCAATCACTTGCTTCAAAAAAAATGGCAAAAGTTAGTCCATTGTATGAAATTCTCAACCAGTCTTTGATCATGTTTGGCGTGCTTCATGAAAATCTTAGTATTGATGAGAGTATTGTACCTTATTTTGAGAAGTAGTTCATCAGAGGAAATCCCATGCGGTTCGGTTATAAATGCTGGACAATGGCTAGTTCATGTGGACTGCCTTATAGGGTTACCATTAGGAAGGGAAAGAAAAAAAATGCTGCAAGCAAGGAGTTCCTCTTGGAACATGGGTTATTGTGGACTGTATCAAAGTGTGTGAAACACCTGCCTCTCACCACTTATATTTTGATAACTTCTTCACATCTTATGATTTAGTTTCTAGTTTGAAGAATCTTGGATACAGAGCAATTGGTACTGTTAGAGTAAACCGCATGAAAGGATGTGTAATGAAAGGGGTAGAAGCTATGAAAGACTGAAAGGGGCACATATGATTACAGATCAGATGGAGATGTACAAATGGTTAGATGGAACGACAACTCTGTAGTGACCTTATGTAGTAATGCATGTGGAGTAGATCCTGTTAGATCAGTGAAACGATGGATGAAGAGTAAACCAGAGATGATTCTTGGGCCCAATGTTGTTGCAAGATATAACAAGGGAATGGGTGGAGTGGATCTCATGGACAGAGCACTATCAGATTATAGACCAAAAATCAGAGGGAAGAAATGGTACTGGACTCTGCTTATAAATGCAATAAACATAATGACTGTATTCAGTTGGAGAGTGTATCAACTATCCACAAATGCTGAAACGAAGCAAAAAGACTTCCGAAGAAGCTTAGTAGCTATAATGATAAAACAGTCAAAACCAAGACCAAGAGCAACAGAAACACTACCTGGTCCCTCATTTTCTATCCTTGCAGACGTAAGAACAGACAACCCTAACCAGTATCCAGAGAGTTGTCCTGTACGTCGCTGCACTGTATGTAAGAATTGTAGGATTCAATGTAGGAAGTGCAATCAGTCAATGCACTTGAAGAATTGCTATACAAAATTCCATGAAATCTAAAAGCTTCATGCTCTGAAACAATTAAGCCCACTTTGATTTAGTTTTGATTTCCATTTACAAGTAGTCATTTTGTATGCAAGAATGTTGAATTATACATTATGAATAGCTTTGTATATACATTCTGTGAATGATTTATAAGGAATATGATAAAATAATATGAAGTAGCATGTAAAAAATAAACATGGAAAAGGAATTCAGTGCTTTTGATTTCTACAACGTCTTACCACCACTAGTGCCCAATGACTACATATTTTTTTTATGTAGTCAGGCAATGTTTGAGGAAATTTAGAGGTTGATATGGAAATAAAGTATATAAACCTCTTAATTAGGGTGTATACAGCGTATGCAGCTAATATAAATCAAATTGATAAATAATTAGTCATGTTGGGGTTTTCTGGGAACAAGAAGGCTGTAAACCACTTCTCAGACGCGCTACTCAAGAGGCGCCACTCCATACTTTTCCCGGCGACAGTGTAACTCCACCTTCAGGCCCACTTTCATCTGCCCATAAACCACTACGTTAAGCACGCTGACAATATCATGTTCGTATACACGGAGGCCGACCCACCACAGCTACATAACGTAATAATAATAATAATCTGGTTATTTATTTGTCAGAATCGCCAGTTCTTCCAATTTGCTGGAATGCAATGGCGCTCGGGTCTTCAGTTTAATAAAATTTAATGAAACAGGGTCCTTAGCCATAATTAAAAAGAATGTGTAAATATTTCACTGCCAATAGAAAATACATAAAATTAGACATGATTAATACTGATTATACTTGATAAAACTCCGTCACTGGACCCCTCACTTTTGGTAAAAATGTTGGGTCTTAAGTTGTTTCTTGAAGAGCTCTGGTACACTGTAACCATCTGTAGTACGGAGTGACGACTTTATAACTTCACTGGCTATGAGTTGGGCTGAGCCAAGCACATTCTCAATCATTTTGCTAATATTAGCCCCCCATTGTTTCACTAGTTGGCTTAACAACAAGGACCTGCTGGTCTCTGACTATCTTTGCTTTCCCCTGGTCAATAACCTTTGTAGTTCCTTTCAGTGTTTCACTCTTGGATTTTTCGATATTCTCACGCAAGACATTCGCAGAAGAAACTTCTTGCTTGGAGGATTTGTTCTCAAGATCAGTTAGTCTCGCAGAAACACTTTCCACAGCAGCCGTCACTGATCCAATCTCCGCCGTCAGTGTTCTGCTCAAGGTTAGTGTCTTCTTTAGTTCATCAATGTCCAAAGGTGGCTTAGTGGTTGTATCACGACATTCACTACAGAAACACCTGAAGCCAACAAACACCACCTGATTTTATTGAAATAGCATACTCAATTCTCAGTATGTCCAGTCCATGCCTGCACATTTGGTGTGGTGCCAAACCGCACAGGACCCTGCACACTTAGGTCCCTTCATAGAAACAATTTTGAACAAATTGGACAATTTGCAGCCATGTTGTTTTGGTTCAGTGAGGAAAATGTTAAAAAAAGGAAATTCTTGTTAAAGCCTACAAAACTAAAAACACAAGACCTACTACCTGAGTTAAACAAGAACATGAAGGAAAACCCTTCAAAAGCTCCGGCTCTTAATGATTCAAGTGAAATAATAAAATATCCATATGTAAAGGTCTCAAAAATATTAATTATGTTTTATCTGGATTTTCGTATTCATATGGTTATATTGAAATTTTGAAAATGAACCCTTTTTATTGAGGGTGAACCGCTCGGTTGAACCCCCTCTCGGTTGAACCTCTTAAATATTGGTTGAACCCCTTTTAACCCTTCCGCGACAGGGTAACTATGAATAGCCAATCTGTCAGTCCGGGGCTAGTCTTATTATCCCTACTGCCTGTCCAGTCGAATTTGGCCGATTTTTCCAAAATCGTTCTATTCCACTTACTCTGTACGTCTAAACTACGATACTGAACAACTTAAATTTGGTCTTGTTAGCACCATCAACTCTTTCTCTTTCCAATAAAACCAACCCCAGCTCTCTACAACTCTCCGTTGCCGAGAAATTAAGTGAAGAATGAAGGGTAATTTCTCGGTCGGAGCGCGGTTGCGTTCGCGTACGTGTAGTGG
This sequence comes from Petrolisthes manimaculis, assembly GCA_034508575.1. Taxonomy (NCBI): domain Eukaryota; kingdom Metazoa; phylum Arthropoda; class Malacostraca; order Decapoda; family Porcellanidae; genus Petrolisthes; species Petrolisthes manimaculis. The sequence continues at coordinate 417,659 of JAWZYT010000072.1, read as the reverse complement.
CTCTGACGCAATACAGAATCGGACACGCTCGAGAAATCTGATCCACATTCATCCGTGTTCACAGTCAGTAACACACTGACTTACGATGGTGATTTGTAGGGCTGGTGGTGAAGTATAGCCAAGTAAAAAAAAAACACACCAAATTTGGCTCGCAAATGTCGACCTTGGCAATAGCGGGACATCCCCCCGACCGGTCACCCCTTGGGAATTGCTTATCCACCTACCCGGGCGCTCCCAAGAGAGTGACTATCACCGCTACCTGGGCTTTATGGGTTAAGAAGTGGTCACCCCAAGAAGAAAAAAAATGATGATAATAATAAATGATTCAATGTCGGTAAAAGAAAATGGATGGGAGGAAGAGCGTGAGTGAGTGAGTTGAACCCCTTTTAAGAAGTGGTCGCCCCAAGAAGAACAATAATTCGGATAGAACCTAGAGCTCTCGGCTTAGGCCGGAGCTAAAAACCCAGATAGCGCCGCCCCCTTCTGTGTCACCCTGATGAATAAATCAAAGTATGGAAAAATTAATAAAAAGTTGGGCCTCTGCGAGGTTACCACTAGCAGGTGGGGTACGACTTGAATACCTTCATGGAGAAGGTATCTCAACCGAGGTGCTATGTGAATAATAGTCCTAAGATGTTTCACTTAACTTTTCCCAGTTTTGTATATTTATGTTTTGAGTTCAGACGCAATAGCAATAAGCCACTCGGATAACCTCATTAGTTACAATATTGCCACTGCGCAGATATTCCAGAGATCCGTGGATAAGGTACTACGAGGCTTCGATTATGTAATGATTTATATCGACGACATCCTCATCGCTTCAAGCGTTCATGCGCAACACCTGCGGGAATTATTCTCCCGCCTGCAAGATTATGGATTTAAGATTCACCCATCTAAGTGCGTAATAGGGATAGACCATCTAGACTTTCTCTGCCACTGAGTTATCCCGCAGAAGGTGGAGGATGTACGGGAGTTATCTCTCCCTACCACATCTAGGAAACTGAGAGAATTCTTATGGGTGGTGAATTATTACTACCGCTTTATCTACCACGCTGCAGCAACAATCACCCTACTCCATGACCTGCTGAAGGCCTTGAAAAAGGCCTCCCAGAAGAAACTAATTTCGAACACTGCAGCAGAGACAGCCTTCAGCGAGGTGAAGAATAATCTCACTGACTCCACCCTCCTGGCCTACCCCACGCCCTCCTTATAAACTGACGCATCCAATGACGCCGTAGAAGCAGTGCTACAGCCGGAGGTCGACTGGGTGCTAAAGCCCATCGCGTTCTTTAGCAAACAGAGAAAATACAGTGCTTTTGACAGGGAGTTGGTGGCCATGCATGACCACTTACTACAGCCATGAAATAACTTGGTGCCAGCTGGTCACCACGAGGATCTCGACATCTCTCATTCATCTCCGAATTTATTACAGATATACGTAACATACGGGGGGAAGACAATATGGTGACTGACTCACTATCAAGGGCATCACCGCCACACCCACTCATCGTCACATTACAACTCATTCCTCCTCTAGATTACGCAGCACTTGCCCACGTCAAACTAGATGATACTCACCTCAAGGAACTACTGAGGAGAGGCACTGGCCTATACCTTGAACGCATAACGGCACCCGACTCTACAACATGCGTCTGGTATGACACTTCCAGAGGCACGCCACGCCACGCCCCTACATACCTGAGCAATTCAGAGAAAACGTATTCAATCACTATCACTCCATAAACCACCCAGTAATTGCAGGTACACTTCGCCTCATTAGTCATGCAGTATGGCCAGGAATGAGAAGGCAAGTGAAGGATTGGGTGATAGCCTGCATCTCCTGTCAGCGTGCGAAGGTAGGATGACATACACGCCCACCAATTTATGAGTTCACTGTTTCTTCCAGCAGATTCCACACCATGGGCCCTCTCCCATCCTCCCAAGGGTACTGATATCTCCTGACATGCATAGGCAGGACGACACGGTGGTGTATGGCCATCCCTATGTGTGACATCACTGCTGATGGCACAACTGTTCTCAGTGACTGGGTGTCTAACTTTGGTCCCCCTGCAGTTTCTGTCACAGACCAATTCGAGTCCAGGGCGTGACAGGACATGCTCGCATTATTAGGGACACATCGTCAACGGACCACCACATACCACCCAGCAAGTAACAGCATGGTCGATAGCTTTCATCGCCGCTTGAAGTATGCGTTCCAAGCACTACAGCCTGATCAATGGACTGACGCCCTCCCTCCCATCCTCCTGACAATACGTACTACGCTGAAGGAAGACCTTAAATACTCACCAGCGGAGCTCGTTTTCAGAGAGGACCTACGCCTTCCTGGCGAACTTACACCCCTGAGACTGACACATCCAGCCTCAGTTTCCTTCCCTCTCTCAAACGTGCTGGCATCAACGCTACACCTACACCCAATGTCACTTATAAGTGACATTGCCTACACCTATGCGCCGACAAACAAGACACACCTATACTCATTCTATCTTGTACTGACCCGCAAGGCTGTGGCTCATTCAGAGTGCGCTGTTGCCATATCTAATTAACGGTACCCTATCCCAACTCCAAGGAGTATGGGAACAAAATAGTTCTCTTTATATTTGTATGTATGTGACCTCAGTCACCTCACTCTCCACACCCCAGAAATTCCTGGGTCGGAAGTAGTGGCAACGTCTTTTGATTGATTTGCCACATCACACATGAAATATCTTCTCCATTTTACGTACATAACAATTGTTCGTATCATATACCATTAAAAGAAAAATTCATTGTGTGTAGAAAATTTCATGTCTATATACTCTCGTTAGTGAACAGTTTCCTTTATGTGGTGAATGTTTTGATTCTAGATTTGGCAACACCGCGGTCACCTCCTCACGGGTCAGTACAAAATAGAAAGACTATAGTTACCTCCTGATCTCAACACCGAACCTTCACTACTCCTGCGTACAGATTCCCACCGCACTCTACTCCAGCAGGTGTACAGTAGCCCACATCCTGTGCTCTCCAGGGCGGACACAACATTTACGTTGCAAATACGAGGTAAGCCGTAAGTCACGTCCTGGGAGCGGGCAAAACCGGCCCACACCGCGCCACTCACCCCAACACACACCATTCCACCTTTTCACCAAGCCTCACACACACTAATCATCACACCGACCTCCACTACTATGTATACCCACACCCTACACACCTGCACACAACCACAACCACAATGACACACTACACACCCGAAACATACCACACCACACCACACCTTCCAACATATCACCCTCTGCACTCGCACACCAATTCTATCACAGCAACTCCTTCCCCCCCACTACCTGCATTCCCTAAACCACCATCACCTTCCTCCTCTACCATCCCTTTATCCATCATTCACCATCTCACCCCTTCCCTTACACACCTCCAGTCCTCCACCCCTTAGCCCTACTCCCCCTCTCCTCCCTCCTCACGACACTTCACCTAATCCTAACTTACCCTAACCTCCTTTCCCCACTTCTGCTACCAAACCTACCCCACTCCATCCTGCGTCTACCCCAACACCAGAAACCACGCATCCTGTTTCCACGGTCCATAAATTATACTATATGGACAAACAATGGTCATATGGATTGTGCCTGTTCTTTTCCTCCCCCCTAACAATAACGCACCTAATCCTAATCCACAGCACCCTCGTCCACCACGCCTGCTCCCATACTTCCCCCCCTCCTTCCTACTTCATCCCCTACACCTGAGCTCTCTCAATTCCTCTCTCCCTATTCCTCAGACCCACCTATTTAGCCCAACCCACACCTACCTCCATTGAACTCTGTATATCTAGTCATTCACAGGAATTGCCATCCATCATCCACGTCATAGAAGCCATGTCTCCTCGTTGCGCAAGCCCTCCTCAACGTCGCACTCCCTTACCTTGCCCTACTACACCACCGTCGCCACGTCAGGAACGGCAGGACAATGAACCTGTGATGGTTCCTGATGGTTTCACCTCTTACTCAGGGCGCACTATACGGCACCCGAGAAAATATATCACCGTTCTTTACTACACAGACATATACCCACTCTATACTCTCCAGCACATACACAGTCCCTACTACTAACCACACTCACTTGCAGCCAACCTCCCCACCTCACACTCCACACATCACCTGTACAACATATATTATTTTTTTTTATTCTTTTGATCGCCTGTATATATTTATGCTCTGCTTTAAAAAAATAATACTGTTGGGAGGAGAGAGGGGGGGGGTAATGTAGTGGCACCATATGTACCACTTCGTATTCCTTTGTATATTCCATGTGCTGGTACGCCATTCCTTGCTCCTTTGTACTTTCCCCGGCCCCAGACAAGCCACAGTCTGACGGTTAAGTTAATCCATTCCCCTGACACAGCTCAATCCACTCTTGGGAGTGCAACCACTGGCCTCCCGCTTTCTCACAGGTATGAATCGAGATGGGTGCAACCACTGGCGTCCCGCTTTCTCACAGGTATAAATCGAGATGGGTGCAACCAAGGTCTAATAAGTAGACCTTGGGTGCAACAGGTCACGTGATGCGCTTGGTCACGTGGTCACGCTACATACGGGAACTTGGAAGCGAGACGATAAAAAGGGGAGGCTTGGCCCGAGAATCAGAGAGGCAGACTATCCAGCGAGCTACTACAGAGGAATTAAGGTGTTGCCGTCGACACACACCTGCACCACACGTGTTACTACTCTGACCACACGTTGTGCTCCTGTTCTACACTACTACACTATAATAACTCCACTACACTGCACGACAGGCTGACCTTCCCTATATTCATATGTACTGCTTACCTGTGTATTACCAATAAACTGTACCGTGTATTCTAGAGTCTGTTCACCCGGGTAGATACATAAGGAGCTTCCTTACTGTTTCAACTCCAAAATTAATTTCGCCTTAATTCACGATGGTAACAATATGAAATTTATTTTGGTTAATTTGGACTATATACAATCTGATACATACGTACAGGGATCACTTACTGCTTTCAATCAAGATCTTCACTAATGTATCAATGCACGTTTTTATTCTTACCGAGTTTAAGATTTTGGTGGTAGTCTACAGTACTTGGAATGCTAAGGTCCCTTTGATTGTGTATGAGACCTGGTGGCTTCTGTTTCCTTCTGACTTTGCCACGAAACAAACTCCTTTTAAAAGGTGGGGGATCACGTCTGTGCCTGCCAATATTTGTTAATTTTTAATATAGTGACTTATACCATGAAACCATAACAAATGAATATAAATAACGATAAATTACAAATAAATAAAGACGATACAAATTATTCCTATTCACTAATTTTCAGAATTGTGTTTGTGATAATATATCCGTTCACATAAATACGCCTCTCAAAGGGATATAAATATAAATTATTCCCCCGTTCGTACAGACTGACATATCCACAATGTAAGTTTGCCACGCTTCCTCTGCACTCGTACTTATAATATGCACGGGTTCTTCCACCAGATGGCAGGCATTCTATTACTCTGTTCAATATTTGTGTTGTTCTGGGTTGGCATGGTGTCTGGTGTGGTGATTGGCCAACGTATGCTACTAACTTAACCCCCACTCCATGGCCCAGGTGCCCCACTCCACCTGTACCCCCACTGTGCGGTGCGTGCGTGCGTCTGTGCTTTCACCATAGTCTGGGTGGTATGTGTGTGTACATTATATACTCTAACTCTTCTCTTATTCAACATATACAATTTTGTTGATACCATTAGTCTCAGCAATGATTGTAGCGTCCAGATATATTTGTCACAACTCAATAAAAAAAAAATATTATGTGTATACAAATTTTTATCAACATCGTTTATCAGCAGGAAGTATTATACACTATTTCATCTAATCTCTTGAGCACAATAGTATAATTAGATTACAAATAACTGATATAAGAGAAAGAATTTATAGATACTGTCTCGACCGTGTATGGTACTCCAATAAATACTTCTACAGTTCCACTCTACACTCACTCTCCCTCTCACAGTCACTACACACATACGTACAGTACCTACATCTCTCTCACTATCGTTACTCATCCACTCACCACAAATAGTATATCTATCTCACTGTCATTATTCATTCACTCATTACACACCATTGTTACTCTCACACTCATCAGTCTTTTTCACTTCCTGCTACACTTCACCATCATTACTCACACTCACCACTCAACGAATTAGTAGGTGAGAAGTGAATGACATTACCCACACTCAACGAATTAGGTGAGACGTGAATGACATTACCCACACTCAACGAATTAGATGAGACGTGAATGACATTACCCACACTCACCACCACACTCAACGAATTAGTAGATGAGACGTGAATGACATTACCCACACTCACCACCACACTCAACGAATTAGGTAAGACGTGAATGACATTACCCACACTCACCACTCACCAGCAGATACATTCAAATTACCCCAACCCATAAAAAACAAACAAATCTTATATTTAATTAAAAAGTGATATAATTATGTATGTGTAAAATAACATTGGGCGATTTAGTTTTTTCATGCATGTATCAGGGAGTTTAATTGACAACAAGAACATATAATATCAATATACGTAAGAAGTGTTGTGATAATGAAGAAGATATAAGAGACACTGATCTGAGACACTGATATAGAAACACTTGTTCAAAGAATAAATTGTTGTTGTTGTTGTTTGCTGCTTCCTGCCTCTTCCCGTCACGATGAATGAGAAGGTAAGTATACATTATAAGTTGTTGTTGCATATATACATTCACACACACACACACACACACACACATATATATATATATATATATATATATATATATATATATATATATATATATATATATATATATATATATATATATATGTGTGTGTGTGTGTGTGTGTGTGTGTGTGTGTGGTTTTGTCAATAAATTTCCTCTGATTAGTTTTATGTAGACTTATTAGGAGTGTGGAAGGAGTCCATTATCCTACGTGGTTGCTGGTCCCCCAGAGAAACCATGCCAGCTTTACAATCACAAAAGTTATCCATGACGCAACTACAGCAGAAGGTGGCATTGTAACAGCCACGATTAAATAGCAAGGCTCAAGTAGCAGGGGTACTGGGATCGAACCCCCCACCCCACCCCCATTGTGTCATTTTAAAACTTTTATTTTATTACATTAATATATCATTTAAAAAAAGTCAAGAGAAATAATAGAAAAAGAAAATACGGGTTCGAATAACAAAAAAAATATATATACTGTATATATAATTGAAATAAAAGTCAAAAGAAATTAAGTAAATATTGTCAACAGGGAAAAGAAAAAATATATGTTGACAAATAAAGTGGTGACTAAAGGAAAGAATGGAATAACCAAATATATACACAGAAATGTACCATAATGTTATATCAAATGTATGTTATGTTACGTTACGTTACGAAATGTTTTATTATATGTTATGCTATGCTAGGTTTTGTTTTGTTACGTTATGTTATATTATGCTACGTTATGCTATGCAATGTTAATTTTGGTTAGGCTAGGCCACGTTATGTTACGTTATGTTATGCTATGTTTGGTTAGGTTAGGTCGTGTTATGTTATGTTATGTTATGCTATGTTTGGTTAGGTTAGGTCGTGTTATGTTATGTTATATTATGCTATGCTTGATTAGGCTAGGTCATGTTATGTTACGTTATGCTATGTTTGGTTATGCTTGATCATGCTGTTACATTATGTTATGCTATGGTTGGTTAGGCTAGGTAGTGTTATGTTACGTAATGTGTTATTATGTTTAGTATTACATTTAGGTGTTCAATATTTTGTGGTTTGAATTCATTGCTAAACCGGGCATGCAAGCCAGGCCTGCCTGCATCCTTGATGCTTGAGACCATAGAGTCTATGTTGAGAAAGCGGGGATTCGAACCTGGGATCTTTCGGTTAACCTTCAGCTTGTCATATATACACACACGTATACCTACATACACATAGAAACACACACACGCACACGCTTATTATCTCTCACTCTCTATTTCTTACATACGTATACACACGCTCGCTCGCTCTCAAATACACACAAACATACCGTAAGTTTGGAATCTCTCAAATACCTGTGCAAGGTGTTGCTGGTGAGTTTCTTCATCAGGGCTGGCGATGAGGACGTCGTCGACATAGGCGAAGCAGAAGGGTATATTATATATATATATATTATATATGGAAGGTCTGTGCAGAATTCTTAAGACCAAAGGGCATCCTGACATTTTCACATAAACCAAAAGGGGTTATGATGGCTGTTTTAGGAATATCATCAGGGTTAACAGAGATTTGATGAAAAGCCTTGACGAGGTCAAGATTGGAGAAGATAGTGGTACCAATAAGTTGAGAAGACAAATCTTGAATGTTAGGGATAGGGTATCTGTCCTTAACTGTCTTACTGTTTAGTGCTCTGTAGTCGCCACAGAGTCTGATGTCACCATTCTTCTTGTTGACGATGTAGAGTGGAGAAGCCCAGTTGCTTGAACTTGCTCTGATAATACCTTTATCGAGGAGTGACTCGAATTCAGCCTTGGCGAGTTTGTATCGTTCAGGAGCGAGTCTTCTGGCCTTGGCATAGGTTGGGGCTCCAGTGGTCTCCTTGTAGTGAAGGGCGTGATACTTGGTTGGCGTGACTGCAGAGTATGGCTGTGTGAGAGAAGGGTAAGACTTTAGTAAAGATGCATACCTGTTGTCAGCTGAGATTGTAGACAGCTGTGTGCTTGAACCCTTGACGATCGATGTGTTGGCAGATGGACCAGTGAGTGGATCGTACAACTTGCCGTTCTTGAGGTTGATGGATTGTAATGGGTGAGGAAGTCGGCACCAAGGATGAGTTGGGAGACGTCAGCGACGTAGAATGCCCACTTAAGCGCTCGTCGAAGGTGGAGTTCAACCTTGAGGGTGAGCTTGGTGTAGACTGGTATAGTGGAACCATTGACTGCATATAGTGAAGTGACTGGAGGTAGTGTTCTTTGGCCGGCTGTAGCGGGGAGAACACTGATTTCTGCGCCTGTGTCTACTAAAAAGAATTTATTATTGAGTGGATCCCAAATGTGGAAGAGTTTACAGGCACTATGGACCACTAGTGACTGCTGGTGTTGTTTCCCGAATTGAATGAACATGGTTGCTGACAATGGTCTGCATTTTTACCAAAACGATGATGATAGAAGCACATACCGTTAAAGTTGGAGTTGTTGGAAGTGTCTCTGCTGTGGGACCTGTGGTGTTGTGGAGATGGAGAGTAGGCAGGAGACTACTGTTGGACTTGTAATTTCACCTCACTTACTTGTTCTGCCAGGCCGGAGATGAGGTCTTTGAATTGAGAGACTTCATTAGAGGAGGTGATGTTGTAGGTATTTGTCTCGTTCAGGATGGTGTCCATGAACTCCTCTGCAAGCTGTGCTAGGTCTTCTAGGGATAACTTGCCTTTAACAGTGAAGAGGTTGCGTTGGATGGTCTGGGGAAGAGGTGGGTGAGGATGGTGGTGTTGAAGGACTGCTGGTGTGTACCGATGAATTTCTTCATTCTTCTGAGTGGGTCTGTAGGTTTTTCATTACCTAGTTCTTCTTTGGAGAGAAGTTCCTGGAGTCGTGTAGTGAGAAAAACTTCAAAAGACGTGTAGTGATGGCGGTGTTGAGGTCTTCATATGGAGTGTCACTGGTGCAGGCAACTGTGACAGAATCTGAGAGTTGAGGGCGAACTTCAGAAGGAAGGAGAGTTGTAGCAACACTGAACTTCTTAAGACTGGAGGTGGTGTGATGTGCTCTAAAATTGACTTGAAGGATGGTAAGGTCGTGAGAGGAGAAGGATGGAGCACTGAAGTTAGAGATGGTGTGGGTAAATTCGATGTCTTGAGGCTCAGACATGGTGGAGGTAGAGAAAGACAGCTACGAGTAAGGTAGGGAGAAGGAAGTTGGCTGTGGGTAGGGTAGGTTAGTGAAGGAAGAAGTAGGTAGTGGATAAGGTAGGTTGGTGGAGGAGGAAGAGATTGTGCTAAGTTAAGGACCCTGTGATCGTGTATGAAAATTGGAGGCTTCTGATTGCCTTTGACCATGCCACGAAACAAGCTCCTTCTATATAGGTAGTGTTTCGTGGCAATATTTGAAGGACTCATTTACCTTCAATTTTCTGACAACAATACAGGGTCCTTTAATAGTGAGAGAGTGATGATGTAGTGGATAAGGTAGGTTGGTAGGCGGCGACACTCAGCTGTAGCAGGATCGGCGGCGGCGGGACTCTCCTCTAAACACAACGTCTCATCTTATTTTCTATGCTCAATGAGGGGCCCCATTTTAATTGTGTCTGTTCTAAATGTCCGCAACTGTACCAAAAGTGTATCCATTACCTCCTTAACCACCCTACCAAGTTTATTATGTCTATTTCACTTTACAGAGTAGGTTGATGTTGGTTGGACTAAGTGTGTGTGTGTTGTGTGTACTACTGGTGCTTTACAGTAACTACCTCTCAGTCTACATCACTTCCAGGCTTCCCATATTACAAGTTGATCTCTTCAACTCCATACGGTAAACTTATAATATAAGTCTATAAGGTACTGTACTAATTTCTCCAACCCCCCTTATAGCCAATGTCCCAGTCAAGTAACGACCTGGCGATCGAACACACCACATCCAACTCCTCGACCCCAACCCCAGTGATTCATTTGTTCAAAGTATTAGAAAAAGTGAAGCCTTGTTTCATACATGCCTTTGGCGACGTGAGGATCTAACACATACACATTATAAATCATATAATTACTCTTCACCTTCTATATATACTGTTACTGTCTACACATTATAAATCTTATAATTACTCTTCACCTTCTATATATTCTGTTACTGTCTACACATTATAAATCTTATAATTACTCTTCACCTTCTATATATACTGTTACTGTCTACACATTATAAATCTTATAATTACTCTTCACCTTCTATATATACTGTTACTGTCTACATATTATAAATCTTATAATTACTCTTCACCTTCTATATATACTGTTACTGTCTACATATTCCAATAACACATACACATTATAAATCTTATAATTACTCTTCACCTTCTATATATACTGTTACGGTCTACACATTATAAATCTTATAATTACTCTTCACCTTCTATATATACTGTTACTGTCTACATATTCCAATCATTATCAAAACGGTTGTAAATTTAATTAAATACTTATAAAGTATGTAGGACTAATGTCTAGCGATAAAGATATGATGACTTATCATTATTATCATTTCATCCTTCCATGTCTAATATTCGCTCTGGTCTGGGTTCCCCTTTTGTATCACACGCTTCTCTTGCCATCCTGACTAATTCCTTCATACCCGTATTATTAATATAAACTATTTATTGTAAACTAATGATAAAACTATTGCATTGTCATCTCTATACACATCAACAACATACATGCGTATTAGGGGGGGGGGGGGTTAGTACTTCCGGAAATACAGTCTCCTCCACTCCACCATATCAGCATTGCCATCGTGTGTCCCTCAAATTGTGTGAACCACCACCAGTTTTGAGACTCAAATTCGAAGCAAATGTTTCGGAATGGAGTCCCGAAACTGGTGGTTCACACGATATGGGGAGGAGGGGGAGACACATTGGCAATGGTGATGTGGTGAACGCAGGAGACTGTACAGTTGCTCAAGGTATTCATTTACCCCCTCTTTTGTGTCTGGAATAGATGAATGAGACCAATCTCCCTGTTGAATCATAATTACGGGTAACACAAAGCTTCACTGTTTCTGAATGTGATCCGAAGATGTCCAGCGATGCCACATGCACTTCACACCTACAACAGGGGTAAAGAAATACCTTGAGGCAACTGTACATTACATACAAATGGTAAGGTAAACAGTTCATATAAATGTTATCATATCTTCTTCATTGTACACTCGGGATACATCATTTCTGATCAGGAGGTCTAAGAGCTCAAAACCCTCTTCTGTTCATACCTGGGATATCGTATTAAAAAATATGTTAGTGACTATTTTAATGGTTAAGATATACGGCAAATTATATGCATTTCCAGATAATTATATACCTTGAAATATGTACCCCCTAACGGGAACCGCCTTGACGTGGTGGGCGACTTGTGTGTCTCTGAGACCTGGCAAGCTATACTAGAGGGGGCTCTGGCCCTTGCTCTGCCCCGATTAAGGGGGGAGAGGGCTTCCCATGCTAGGAAGGTCGCCAGTGAGAGACCAGATTACTATACGTTTCATCGCCGTACAGACGCTGTTTTTCGTAAATATCTCCTAAATGAATCGTTGTATCAATATAATATTTCAGTACACTACCTTTAACATCCGGGCGTAATTAATGACTGACATACCATATAATAATAATAATAATAATAATAATAATAATAGGTTTATTCGGTAAGGCAGCCGGGGGCTGAAAATATACATTACAAAATGGTGATGGAATAGATGATATTATATAGATACATGTAGATGAATGAACAGACATACACAAATACATTCTCGCACATACACACATAATATTCATTCACACAAACCAATACACAGACGTACACAGATACAATCACGCATGTTCACTCACATGGATATATATTATGGTACATATATTTATTTGTGCTGTTGGTTTATTAATGATACTATTGTGGGGATTGGACTATTATTATATCTGTCTGTCCTGGCTCTAATGGGTTGGAGTAGGTTGAAGTGACAGACATCGTGACGGGGTTTGGGTATGGTGGGTGGGAGGAGATTTCTATGGCGTGGGTGGATTAACAGTTGTTTACTGAAGTCCCAGAGGAGCTGTTGGTGTCTGGTGGCAAGGGATGGTATTGTGAGGGTATTGAGGGCTTGTAGGTAGGTGGTGTATGATGTACCCAGAATGATATGACATGCCCTCTTTTGTACCCTCTCTAACTGTTGCCTCTGTGTCTGGTTGATGGATGTTGACCAGGCAGGGCAGGCGTAAGTTAGTTTGGGAATGATGAAGGTGTTATATATTCCAACCAGCTCCTTCTTGGGTGTACCTAGGGACTTCAGTCACCTTAATATGAACAGGCGGTATGTGGCTGACTGGGTGATGGTGCTGATGTGACTTTCCAGTTGATTTTGTCATCCAGCACAACACCTAATAACTTTGTGGTGTCCACTACTTGTAGTTGTTGCTGTCCTAGTGTTATCACTGGTGGTGGTGGTGGTGTGATAGCAGTGTGAAATTGCATCACTACTGTCTTGTCTTGGTTGATGGAGACGTTGTTGTTGTTGGTCCACGTCTGGAGGTTGGTTAGATGTTGTTGTAAGGGATGGTAGTCAGGAGACATGTTGTTGATGACTGTCCCAACGGTTGAATCATCCACATATTTCCAGTGAAATTCTGTATCTGTTAAGGCGTCGTTTATTAAGATGAGAAAACTTAGGGGTCCGACTCTTGTCCCTTGGGCCACACCATATGAGAGGTGTTGTAATGTAGACAATGTACCCTTGTAACGCACTGCTTGACGTCTGCCACACAGGAAGTTTGCCAGCCATGCTACTAGACTGGGCTCCACTCCAATATCAATAGCTTTTCTAAGTATTACGTTATGGTCTACTAAATCGAAAGCTATGCAAGGGCAACTGAGGTCTTTCTTTTTTCCAGTTTACTGTATATAAAGTCAAGCAGGCTTATGAGACAGTGGATGATGACTTCATATTTCCAAATTGTTGGGGGTCAATTACATTTGAGATATTGGCTGTGAACCAGTCGAACACAAAACTTTCACATAACAGGCTTGGGAGGGGGGTTATGGCAATGGGTCTTAATTGATCAAGTGACTGGGGTTTTGAGACTTTTGGTATTGGAGTTACATAAGCTGTCTTCCAATCCTGTGGGCATTTACTCTGACTAAGTGATGCGTTGATTATTGAACAAAGGGGTATTGCAAGCTCATCATATCTAAGGCTTCATAGAGAATGGGACGAGTGTGGGGTACTCGTGTAACCCCTCCACCAACACCCCGAACACCCCCCACACCACTCATTCCTTCCTTACCCCACATTTTCCTTCGAATGCTTCAATATGACTGGCCAGCTTTATGATATTTTTCACTAGTAAACTCCTCGCATAACACATATAAGAATATGGTATGTCAGCCATAAATTACGCCCGGATGTTAAATGTAGTGTGCTGAAATATTATACTTATACAACTATGCATTTAGGAGATATTTGCGAAAAACAGCATCTGCCCGGCGCTGAAACGCATAGTAAATGGTTCCCATCTTTCAGTTCTTCAACTTTCCCTCTTTTCTTTTTATTTCCTTCCTGCTTGCTCTCACACCTCTCTATCACCTTTTTCTGGTGCTATAGGACCTCGATGTTGCGGCGCCTAATATCGATCAATAAAATAAATAATAAATTGAAATATGTATTTAAAGTATGGCCTGCGTATGGCCACGACTAGGTTACGACTGGATCTATTACTCCCTGGTCAGAAATTATGTCCCTACCAAGTATTAAGAGAGTAGAACAGTGTTGGTAGTAAATCTAAAGCAAATGATTGCTCCAAATTATTCCAAGCAATAGGACTCCATTATTTCTGTCCATCTGGTGCTGCTTCATAGCATGCTTTGAGAGAATCAAGGCACCCCAATGTAACAAAAGTATACTATCAATCCATTTAATGTAATGAATCTGTGTTACGATCCCATGTAAAGTCCTGGTCTAGTGTACTGCAACCTGGTGAATAAAAGCGAGCTATTTGAGTTAATTTTATGAACCAAAATTGCACACACCAACAGCTATAGTTTCGGATCATTTTTCGAAGCCATCTCATTGGAAGGTGTTGCAGTACATTAGACCATGACTTTACCTTCTCATTCCACAATCTCTAGCCTATCTGAGTCAATATTATGTTACTCTACCATATAACAATTCCTTCACAAAATCATAAAATTAATCTGTAATGCATTATAATGGGAGATGTGTGATGTGGTGTGTTATGTGGTGTAATGTGTTGTGGTATGGTGTTATGTGGTGGTGGGATGTTATGAGGTGTTGTAGTGTGGTGGCATGGTGTTATTGTGATGTAGTATGTTGTGTAATGGTGTTATGTATGTGGTGTAGTGTCTTGTGTTATGGTGTAATGTGGTGGTATGGTGTTATGTGGTGTAGTATGTTGTGTTATGGTGTAATATGATGGTGTGGTGTTATGAGGTGTAGTGTGGTGATGTGGTGTTATGAGGTGTTTTGTGATATGATGTTATGTGGTGTAGTATGTTGTGTTATGGTGTAATATGATGGTGTGGTGTTATGAGGTGTAGTCTGGTGATGTGGTGTTATGAGGTGTTTTGTGATATGATGTTATGTGGTGTAGTGCTGTGTGTAGTGTTGCAATGTGGTGGTGTGGTGCTATGAGGTGTTGTATTGTGTGGTGTAGTGTAGTGTGGTTTGGTGTTATGTTGTGAAGTGTGGTGTGTTATGGTGTAGTGTGTTATTATGGTGTGGTGTAAGAGAAGGGAGAAGGGTACTGCATGGACCTAAAAAATTAACCTGTGTTTCAGAAAACTTGGCCAAATCAATAAGACAATTAAGACCAGACCATCCAACTTTATTATTACTACTACCACTACTGTCACCCAAGACCCTGTAACCCAGAGGCCTTCAAATACCCACCTAGAACTTGGCGAATCTCACTTACCTTACGTGGAAGAAGATATACTAGAGATAACAGATCCTGATGGTAAAATCTTAAATAAACCCGCACCACCCCCAGACCCCAACGGACCCCCACTCAAGAAAATATTGTTCTGGAATGATGTAAGTTTTGTTTGTTGTTGTGTTTGGTTAAACTATTTTGATTAATGTTTGTAATGAGTGACCAAAAAGCTAACTACAGTATAACAGTTAGTGAGATCTGACCAATTCACTACTCAGCCGCCAACTCACACACATACGTTTAGTTTCACCTATCCCACCTCCTTCTTCTGGCAGTTCTTTTCGATTAAACATTTTGGTTTTGGGTATGGTCGTGAACCTTTCCTGAGGGCCAAGTGTCCAGTCAACACCTGCTACACCACCTCCAACCGATCTCTCTTCCCACTCAACGAGATCGATGCTGTGGTCTGGCATTGGAGGTCAAACGACAGGAGTTTTCCTAAGAAGAGGTGAGGTACTATACAGTATTATTTATTAGACTGTCTGTAGTGGTGTCTGTCTATTGTTGTTGGTGAATTGTATATGGCTGTAGTCTGTCTGTATTGTGTTAGTGAATTGTATATGGCTGTAGTCTGTCTGTGTTTCTGTCTTACTGTTGGTGTCTGTCTGTTGGTATTTGTCTGTTGTTGGTGGTGCATCGTATGGGGCTGTAGTCTGTCTGTATTTCTGTCAATCTCATGTTGATGGTGAATCGTATGAGGATATTGTTTTACTTTTAGTTTGCCAGTCTGTCTGTTGTAATTTTATTAATTATACAGTATGTTGGTTGTATTCTAAATAGGCTAGTTATACTGTACGTTGATTGTATTCTAAATAGTTATTCAGTTGTTTGTTTGCTGTACTTTTATTTGTTATAGAGTAAATTAGGGTAATAGTTAAGTGGTGGACCATAATCAGGTTTGGACTGAAGGCTTGCAGATTGCAATGTTTTATTGTGTTTTTTTAATGCATTTATTGTTAAAGGCCGTCACATTTTAATGTTTGGGGAGATACGACCCCCCTTGCGCCCCCCAACCCAATCTCCATAAACACTTCATTTTCGCCATCGTTGAACTAGATTCGTCGGAAAAACACTACAGAAAATTAAATAGAATTAGTATGACCTCACCTAACCTACCTAACCGAATCAGGAGAGCGGGAAATTATGATTACGACCAAAAATGAGATAACGTGGGGGCGGAATGGGAACCAGTGAAGACATTGGCGTGAATCCGTGTGAGATCGGAACCAGTGTTGCCATGTCTGCTTGACGAAATTGAGCTAACTTCATCATCAGAATTTCCCTTTTACCTCAATTATTACCTGTTTACTCTTGAACATTGATGGTCTTTTAGGTATTACATCTTGTAGAAATTTTCCTGTTTACTCTTGAACGAGCTGTAAATTATTTCCTCGTGTGGACTTCGAAATTCCCTAAAACAGAAAAATTTCCCTGCACCTGGCAACACTGCTTTGGAGCCAATGTAAACATTGAGCCCTCCCATTATCTTAATTTGATTGTTTCGGTAATTTGCCGTGGTCCTGATTCGGTTAGGTAGGTCAGGTGAGGTCATACTAATTCTATTTAATTTTCTGTAGTGTTTTTCCGACGAATCGAGTTCAAATATGGCGAAAATGAAGTGTTTATGGAAATTGGGTTGGGGGGTTAGGGTTTTTGGGGCGGGGGAGCGCGGGGGGGTCGTATCTCCCCAAACATTCAAATGCGACGGCCTTGAAAAATAAATGCATTAAAAAAACACTATAAAACATTGCAATCTGCAAGCCTTCAGTCCAAACCTGATTATGGTCCACCGCTTAACTATTACCAAAATTAATTGTATTAATTCCCAACAGATGGCCTCACACCCGCTATGTGTTTTGGATGATGGAGTCTGCATCACATATGGTTAAGAAAATCAATCCGTATAGGAATCACTTCAACTGGACCCTCACATATCGCCTCGACTCGGATTTCCCCAGACCGTAAGATGTTTTTCCCCCTTACTATGGTCATATTTCACAATTTGTTATTATTATTATTATTATTATTATTATTATTATTATTTGAAACGTCAACAAGACCTGGTCACTTATTATATCTGGTGACTGTAATTATTATGACTGGTGACTGTAATTATTATGACTGGTGACTGTAATTATTATACTTGGTGACTGTAATTATTATACTTGGTGACTGTACATTTATTATACTTGGTGATTGTATAGATACGGACAAGTGTACCGCAGGCGACACCCTCTACCGGACCAATACCGGAACTACGCCCAGGGCAAAACAAAGATGGCCGCTTGGTTTGTGTCTAACTGTCACACCATAGGAGGCAGGGAAAGGTGAGTCAATGGATGGTATGCAAGAACGTCCATGGTATTGATGATGACGTGCGTGGTATTGTACGATGCCTTCATAGACAAAACAATACAGTCATCGTACCGGTACCACGCCATGGTTAACACCACAAAATAATATTCTTACATACTGCCAAACATGTTCTCAATCACTCTTCCTTTCTTGTCAGCTTCGGTTGGAGGGAGTAACTGTTGTGGATAGGAAGGAGCCTTCTTCTTTACTATACTTTCCCTCTCCTTTGTAAATTAGTTTAGCATAGCATAAACAGGCAGCTTCGTGAGGATTAGTAGTTCTGTTGCTGTCTGAATGCCCTCTGTATAAAAACAATCATGGGTTAATGTCAAGTTTTGTGACCTGACATTATAGAAGTAACCTAACCTAACCTAACCTAACCTAACCTAACCTAACCTAACCAAACCTAACCTGACATTATAGAAGTAGCCAAACCTAACCTAACCTAACCTAACATTATAGAAGTAGCCAAACCTAACCTAACCTAACCTAACTTAACCTAACATTATAGAAGTAGCCAAACCTAACCTAACCTAACCTAACCTAACCTGACATTATAGAAGTAGCCAAACCTAACCTAACCTAACCTAACCTAACATTATAGAAGTAGCCAAACCTAACCTAACCTAACCTGACCTGACATTATAGAAGTAGCCAAACCTAACCTAACCTAACCTGACCTGAAAGGTAAAAGTAGCCAAACCTAACCTAACCAAACCTAACCTGACATTATAGAAGTAGCCAAACCTAACCTAACCTAACCTAACCTAACCTAACCTAACCAAACCTAACCTAACCTAACCTAACCTAACCTAACCTAACCAAACCAAACCTAACCTAACCTAACCTAACCTAACCTAACCTAACCTGACATTATAGAAGTAGCCTAACCTAACTTAATCTGGACTAGGGTAGACTACCGGGACCAAACCAAACTAAAACCTAACCATGGGCTCCACCCACCTGGAACTCAGTTCAACAACCAATACAATGATCAACTTTCCTATACAATGTAGTTCACTTATAGTATATAATAAGTAAACTTTAATGTCTACACTCTAGTTCATATAAAGGTTGTAGACTTTTGATCATGTCTACAATCTAATTAACTTATAGGATGTAATATTTAGTCTATACATTCTAATTCACTTTTAGTATGTTAACTTTAGTGTTTGTAATCTAGATCACTTATAGGTTATGGATTTTTTATCATTTCTACAGTGTGGTTAAGATATTACGACGCTGGATACAGGTGGATCAGTACGGTGGTTGTGGTCCTTTGAAATGTAGCAGGAAACAAGCTAACAACTGTGATATGATGCTCAGTAAAGACTACAAGTTCTACCTCTCCTTTGAAAACTCCCTCTGCAAGGACTACGTTACTGAGAAACTTTTCAGCAAACTCAGGTGACCATCAAAAGGGTTAGCATTTGTTAAAGAGAAAATTACGAGAATCTAATATATTTTTTGAGTATTTGACGTACTGCCACACTCAAATATCCAGCAACCAAGGTATTTACTACGATAGAAGGAAAACGTTGCAGTGTATAAATGTTTTCTTCTGCAGGATTGACGTGTTGCCTGTGGTGTATGGTTTTGGGAACTACAGTATGGTAGCACCGCCTCATTCCTACATAGACGCTCTCAGCTTCCCTAACGTCAAGGCCCTCGCTGATTACTTACTATATCTACACCACAACGATACCGCCTATAATCAGTACTTTGCGTCAGTTTCAGTGCTTCTTATATAATGTATCTTGTTCTCTAGTTTTGTTGGTTATAGATGCATAGATGTTAAGGCAGTATATTATCTTGGTTGGCTAAAACTCCTTCCCATTCACTTATTTCAATATCTCCCTTTCAATTAATTCAGTTCATATTCTTCTTTCCAATTTAATATATTTTCGTGAACTGAAAATATTATATTATTAACAAATCAGAAAACAATATTTACAAATCAGACAACAATATTAACCAGGTATATATATATATATATATATATATATATATATATATATATATATATATATATATATATATATATATATATATATATATATATATATATATATATATATATATATATATATATATATGTCTCGTCCGAGCAGACGACTGAATTTCGGTTCAATTCCTGGCTGCCACTGTTACCAGATACGACACCAGCATATTGGTGAATGAGGTGGCCTCGAGTCATCTGCCCGCAACTATACCTTTTCTGCCTCAACCTGATGTTTCATCTTTATATACCAATTCCTTGCCCTCATCCAACCTTCCTGCTTTTAACCCGAGAAATGCCTATGTCAAGCTATTCTTCCCTGGAAACCCATCTACACACACAAAGCTGATTGATGTTGACCCAAAACTTGCCAAGGAATATCCTGGTGTGTACTCTGCATGTCGATTTTTCCAAGATGGTTCCCCCATTAGCCGTATTGTTGTCTGGAGTCAACCTCATCCACCTCCAAATGAGATTTCCTTTGATTTCCTCCCCTGTCTACCACCGTGTGAGGTAAAGACATTTAATAATGACCAGCCTTGGTGCTACAGGTGCTGGGGAGTTGGGTGTATCTCCAGGTAGTGTTCTACCAGGCTGAAGTGTGCATGGTGTACCGCCGACCATGATTGCAAGACGTGTCCTGTCAAGGGTGAACGATCACGTCATGCTGCCTCCACCTCTGAGTCTTCACCTCCTAAGGATACGTCTAGATGGAAGTGTCCATGATGCCTTCAGCCAGGGGTTAACGTGTGGCATGGATGTACTCGACGTCAGGTCCAGGCTCGTGCGTCTACTATTGCTCCTCCTTCTCCACCTCCACCACCACCTCCCCAGACTGCTCCTCCTACCAGCCCTGCCTCACCTCCAGACCTGGCCCTCTGCGAGTCTGTTACTACCCTCAGGGCACGATGTACGGCCCTCGAGAACCGCTTCTCTGCCCTTGAAACCAGGATTGATGGGCTGGTTGCCTATTAGGCTGCTAATGACTCAAATTCTCCACCTTGGTCGAGGCTCAGCAGGCCATCATCTCAACTGTCACTACCCTTACCGAAAAGATGGATACTGTTGAATCTCGCCTAGAAAAGCTTTTCGAGTCAATCCCTTCTCCTGGTCCATCACCCTCCTCAGGTCACCCATCTGTCCCTGCTCACCGGACTCATCGTTACCAAACAGTACTCCAAACAGTTGCTGTTACTGTACTGGGGTCTCATCCGCCCCTATATGGAGTATAGCTCTCATGTGTGGGGTGGCTCAACCTCCACAATACTCCTGGACAAGGTGAAAGCAAAGGCCTTTCGTCCCATCAACTTTCTTCTATTTACCAATTTACTACAACCTCTTACTCTTTACCGCAAAGTTGCATCTCTCTCTCTCTCTCTCTCTCTCTCTCTCTCTTACACTGGACATTGTTCTTTTGAATATTTTCGATGTATGCGACAAGCGGGCTCATTATACTGAATAGAAATAAAATGTTTGTCAGCAGATTATTCTGAATGTTTTGAAAGTTTCTGTATGGAAGCTGATGTAACCAGGTTTATGTCTGTATGTATCCACCCACTCCCAAAGTTGAATTAATATAATTATTTGAGAGAAAAACAAATTGGTCAATATTTATATATAATACTACACATACACAATCACATCTGCCTACATAATATTATGTTTTACAGGTGGAAGAGATTCCATGTGATACCAACTGACTGGGCGAGGAAATCAAGACCCTACTGCCAAATGTGTGAACGTTTACACAAAGACAACTCTACTCACATTTATGACATGCAGAAGTGGTTTGTGGAAGACTCTCATTGCATCACAAAGTCCGACAGGAAATTGAAATCATTCATCAGTAAATGGTATACACAATTTTCCACGGGTTTCATCGTAGTCGTAATATATATAATTATGATTGCATTTTTGTTTGTAACATGTTTCAATAACTATTATATCAGGAGCCTGTGACATTATTATTATAAGAATTAGAGGCTAGTGTTTCCTCCATTCCAATATATACAATGGTGGTAATAAGTTGCTTGAAATTTCTTTCCAGTGTCAGTCATCTTCTTTGTACAAATTATATTACAAATTACTGTAACTAACATAATTATATATTATTGGTTTTGAAATTCACAACAAAAGTGGTCATTAAAATAAGTGTAGATTGTAGGATAAAATAATGAAGTTTGGGTAGAGAATGAAGGGTCCGAGGTGCATATTCACGAACTGTACACCACTATCGCACCAGCCACAAAAATGGCTTGTGGCTGCCAGTGGTAACAAGGGGTAGCTCTCTCAAACCTTTGCTACCGCACCCTTCTTCTCTTCACTCTCTCGCACTGTTTCGCTACTCGCGCAGTAACTGAAACCTCTTATTGCTATTATTATTATTATTACTTAGCGAATTTTCGCCAAGTATGTTGCTCAGTGGTCTAGTGTGGCTGTGTGTTTGTGGCATAATGTCTGTAGAGTTCGCGGTCTACAGGTCGCAATTCTTGTCCGATTTTGCTGAAATTTTCACCACAGGTAGGCATCAACATTTCTAGGTCACCTATTGTTTTTTCAAAGTCAAAAGTAAAAAAATCAAAGTCAAAATGATAAAAAAAAATGAAAACAAAAATAATTTGCAGGGTTCGAACCAACGCCGGCAATGGTGAGTGAGGAAAGGGGAGCTCTACGCGCTAATGGATAACCACTCTTGTCATCGTGACGGCATTGTCTTTTCTGCTTCTGGTGGTACTTAAGCGATGACAAACTAAATAAAACAAATAGCACACTCGTACCTCTCATGTATTACACAAAGTATATTGCATCTCTCTATGTCTCTTTACTCTTTAAATTACAGTGATGTAATACTGACATAGGAGATAATAATGATGTATCACAAAAGTCAGCACAAACTTCCATGTTATTGGGCATTGTGTGATTTGTTTTATTAAGTTTCTGAAACTTACCAATCCAATTTCATCTAAGCTTTCATAAATATTGATCTGGTTAATGCAAGTCGAGATTGGATTTGTGGTTAGTTAAATAGAGTTATCTTATATTTAGTGTTTAATTATTTATGCTACCACAAAAGGCCACCAACATAATAATAATAATAATAGCAATAAAAAGTTTCAGTTATTGCGCAAGTATCAAAACAGTGCGAGAGAGAAAAGAGGATGGTCCCGTAGTGAAGGTTTGAGCAAGTTAACCCTTGTAGCCACTGGCAGTCAGGCCATTTTCGCGGCTATTGCGATAGTAAATATGCGTCCGGGGTGCATATTCCGAAACTGTTGTTAATTTCGGCACCATCTAAAATATCAGCCAATCAGGCGCCTTTCTCTCGTCATGACGTCACCTCCGATTAACCAATCACACTCCGAAAGGTATGACGTCATAGCTTGCTTTTATTGTTATAAGACATTGCACTTTTTCACTGCAGAAGTGGTCATTTATTTCTACATATGTACCTCATTAATTTAATTAAATACTTACTTGGTTCTTTGGTTACAAACAGAATAATGGTAGAGGATTAACATTATAGTAAAAAATGTGTCAGTCCAATAAAAATGAACTAAAAATTAAGTTATAGCGAAAATAATGACTATGTGAAATATGAGCCTTTCACGACTCACGAGCTTCCCTTGTGTCATGACGTCATATTCTGAATAACTAATGACTCGCGCTTATCCTCGTCGTGAAAAAATAACTAATATAACAAGAACATGAAGGAAAACCCTTCAAAAGCTCCGGCTCTTAATGATTCAAGTGAAATGAGTGAGTGAGTGAGTGAGTTGAACCCCTTTTAAGAAATGGTCGCCCCAAGAAGATTGAGTGAATGAGTGAGTGAGTGAGTCAGTTGAACCTCTTTTAAGAAGTTGTCGCCCCAAGAAGAAGAACAAAAACAAGAACAAGAACAATAATTACGATAAGACCTAGAGCTTTCGGCTTAAGCCGGAGCTAAAAACATTGCACTCCTTTACGACAGCTGTCATTTTTTCCATTATACAGTTTCGAGCACTAAAGTATACAGATTTAGTTGAAGCTTTGAACAGTCCAATTCACCAACGAAGTCCTTTATCTTTGTGGGATTATTCAATCTCCTGGCAATTTGCACCAAATCACCAACTGCACCGAATACTGCGGTCTGTGCAGAGTTGCCAACTGGAATTTTCTTAAGGCGCTGATTGTTATTTATTTATTACTCTTTATTATACCACGACTCTGAAATAATTAAAACCACCAAGAAATGCGCAACAAAAACACAGAAAAGCAGCTGTCAAACGTGACTAAAGCCAAATTGTAAGAGCTATATTATTCTATAAAGTGCCGAAGCTAGCTCCAAAAGTGATAAATTGGCAACTCTGGGTCTGTGGCGCATGTACCAGATGCCAGATACGTCATGGCGGCAATTACTAAAAAAAAAATAGGATCAGACCTCCATGGATCAGACATTATGCTCGAGAGTGCACTTCTTTGGCTGATATTTTTGTATAATAATAATAATAACGTATTATAATAATCATTATTAGTATTATTATGCACAATAATAATAATTGGTGTAATCGTATACGTTGGAGTGAACGACGCTATGACGTCATACCTTTGGAAGAGTGTGATTGGTCAATCGGAGGTGACGTCATGACGAAAGAAAGACGGCTGATTGGATGATAATTTAGATGGTGCCGAAATTAACAACAGTTTCGGAATATGCGTCCGGGGTGGGGTGAGGTGGAGTGGGATTTGGGTCTTCCTCTTATGGTAACACACACATGCTGGAAACAACATACCTATACAAGTAACTCTATATTTACATTCATTTTTCAACCATGTAATAGACATTTTGATTTTACATTTTGCTGGGCTTATGACAGTGAATTAAAGCTATGCAACAACAACAACAATAACATTATATTTATATACCGCATGAGTATATAAGACAAATGTTAAGGCTACAAACAAATGTGGGAAAAAAATAAGGAGTGTTGGGACAAGGAAAACTGGAGATTCTTCTACCCTGACCAACCCCTTGGGGTGGGGAGGTGGAGGAGGGGTCATAGTTATAGACAGAATAGACCTACAAATGTGGGACTGGGTGTGTGTTGTGTTACTGGAAATTCTTCTTTGTTAATATGTTTGTCTGGGAAGGAGTTTACAATACACATCAGCACTTCATGTCTTACAAGTATTTTACACTGTTTGAATACTATACATTATCTTACATTACAAATTTCATTTTTACAGATTGTGTTCTTAAGTGGAGATTTTCAAGTCAACCTGGGCATTTTCTGCATTAACCTGTCATCCATATGTACAGATGAAGCTATGTCCACACCTACAAATGAAACCAAATATTAGCGTACAGATGAAACTATATTTACATGTACACTCGCGGTCAGAAGTTGTATCCCGATCCCCTGGCAAGATGAATCGCAAGGCTTTGAAGGTTCGAACAACGGTGCGCCTCCTTACAACACACAGTTGTTCGAATAATCAAAGCTCATTAGTAGCGATTCAACGTGCCAAGGATCAGGACACAATTTCTGATTGCGAGTGTACAAATGAAACGATATCTACGTGTACAGAAAAACTATACTGATTGCGATGACCAATAAATTTACAATAGAAATGTTTATCTTCAACTATTGTTCCTATTTATGACTGAATACGTCAATAAAAACCCTTGTGGAATAGATAATAATAAACTCAACTTAACTATCCTCAATACATATATAGATAGATACAAGTACCTGGAGGATATCTTAAGGACGTTGGTACGTTTGTAAGGTCGATTTTTTTTTTTTTTTTTTTTTTTTTTTTTAACAGAAACATAGCCCAAATACTTCTCTACAATCCACCGAAATATTGGTGCAATTTGATAATTTTTTGGCGTCTTTTATTTAGTTTTCTTAATTATACCCACAAGGGTTTGTTTACACGTGGTCCGCACATCACATGTTGCATGCGCATCACGTGGTTATGTCACAATTCCCTTGTGCCTTTATTATTTTTGGTTATTTCATTATTTTTTTTATAAATATTAGATTACTTGAGTTACTCACCTTTCGTTTTCTATGCTTATTCCCCATTTTTGGTCTACTCAAATTGTAAATAAATGAGTCTACCTGATGACGTACTGTTTTCAAAATTCCCCAGGTGAAGTTCCATAGGGACTGGTAATGGCCCAATAATAGTCATAATGAGCATAAAACATCACCAGGAAACCATTATTTTTCTTTTACAACAATGTTTTTTATCAGTAATTGTGCATAGCCACTTATTACCTTCATCTGGTACTGAAAAACATAACTACAACTTTGACGCTCATTTCCCGTAATTTTATTTTTGTCAATTTTTCAGAACAAAAGTTGTATCTACTCTGGCAATTCTTGCTGGAATATATAGTTTTGGTTATCATTTGAAAGCTGACATTTTTTTCTAAATATTTAAGCAGATTTGGAACTCTAAGTTGAATATCTGATTTTTAGGCAGTATTTATGAAAATTTGAGGCGAAACCTGTCAAACGGGCATATTTGCAATATTGCCACAACATAACCATGGAACCCAGAACAATAAATCTGCTTATATTTTATGTACATAGGTAGTATATCTCTCAAAAAAAAATTCATGGCAAAAGTCCTAATATCTACCGAAAAAAGTCCTAATATCTACACAAAAAAAAAATCATAATTAAATATTTTTTGATAGAATGCAATAAAAATTGGTATGGATTATTAGGATTATCCATAGACCTTACACACCAATTATGAGACTTCTAGCTCAATTTTCTCTATATTGGTCCCTCTAAAGGTACCAACATCCTTAAGAGAGATTCTCTTGTTGGTGAATTGGAAGGTTTCTGATTCCTCCAGACTATGCCCCGAAACAACAGATTCCTTCTTTGTATAATTGAGGTGATTTGTTCCCTGGCATAGTTTGGAGGAATCAATAGCCCCTCAATTTACCACCAAATTTTTCTCGCTTTAATTCACGATGGTGACAATTTAAATTTGATATTGGTTAATTTCGACTATATACGATCTGATACACACATACATACATG
This sequence comes from Petrolisthes manimaculis, assembly GCA_034508575.1. Classification (NCBI taxonomy): domain Eukaryota; kingdom Metazoa; phylum Arthropoda; class Malacostraca; order Decapoda; family Porcellanidae; genus Petrolisthes; species Petrolisthes manimaculis. The sequence continues at coordinate 390,537 of JAWZYT010000072.1, read as the reverse complement.
CAGGGGTCACTTACTGCTTTCAATAAAGATCTTCATTTTTTTTTATTGCCGAGTTTAAGATTTTGGTGGTAGTGAGTGTAGGCCTATTCTTAATACTAGTAGCCTACAGTACTTGGAATGCTAATGGCCCTGTGATTGTGTATGAGACCTGGTGGCTTCTGATTCCTACTGACTAGGCCACGAAACAAGCTCCAACAATGATATTATTATAGATATATATTTTTTTTTTTATCCGAGTGGTATTATAAGAACTGTTACATATGATCCTGCATGGCACAGTGTATGTTCTGTAACGCGTGACAGAATAAAATTGATTTACAAGTTTTTATTTATTTTATATGTATACTTTCTGACATCAGGTTTGCCACTATATGTTGCATCTGTACCATACAATATTATGGAACCCCGTGATGTAATAAGAACATTGGAGGTTAGTGAGTCCTTCAATCATTGTCACGTAACAACACCTACACTGAAGAAGTTAACACCCGTAGTTTTAAAACATTTGAGGGCCCTTACTGGAGCTCTATGAACCCTCCAAATAATCCAGGCCACAAAACGCTTCAGTGTTTCGAATAGGGAATCCTTCGAATGCGTCAATATGACTGGCCAACTTTGTGTTGTTTTTCACAAGTAAACTCCTAACATAACACATATAGGAATGTGGTATGTCAGCCATAAATTACGCCCGGATGTTAAAGGTAGTGTGCTGAAATATTATACTTATACAAAGATTCATTTAGGAGATATTTATGAAAAACAGCATCTGTCCGGCGCTGAAACGTATAGTAAATGCCTATTGTCCATTTAAACGGACGATACAAATTTAGGCCTTGAAGCCGATGGTCCATTTAAATGAACAGCCCATAAATAACTGCATGGGCTACATATAGCCACAGCAGTAGTGCAAAAGGATAGATGTTGCCCTGGACTATTGTAATTAATCATGATTGGCTGACTCCCCCCCCCCCTCCTATGGTGTAGGTGGGTGTGGCCAAAGTACATTTACACCCACTGTGTGTTATCTGAGCCAATACCAGCACTCGTGGCCCATCATACTCTCCCTCTCCCTTGCCTCCCCTAGCCTCTCTCTGCCTCCCATAGATCTTATAGCCATTAGACATAGTATAACACACTTTCAAACATTGTACATGCATGCGTTAAGTGTTATAACAGGTATGCACAGTTGTAAGCAAAGATGACTTGTATGTTGCCTTTTCTGTTTATTTCAGTGCATTTATATATTGGTTTTACATACACAAACATGCAAGCACACATCGAGGTACACATACTCATGTATCTACGCATTATAAACATGCATAACACATGCGTATGCCTTCGTATGTTATTTGGGGGGGTAACTGTCATATTATTTTCCTACTTTGGTGTGCTGCTGTACTCCAACCAGTGGAGATAGAAGACTTTTGTTTTCATATTCTGGTGTGTAAAATAAAGCTCTACAAACCTATAAGACTAAAACTAACCTTAGAGTAACTTTAAAAATCAGGTTGTATTTGCGGTTGTGGGTGAAGGCTGTCGTAATGAATTGCGGTTGTTATGGGATAAGAAACAATATAGAAGTCAGTGCACTATATAGGTTAAGAGTGAGAGCGTTGTGAATCTATGGGAAATCTAGAAATTTTGACACTAGCAGCGGGGTAGAATGTGGAGGCAAGGGTGCCCCCTCCCGGTTCGCAGGGGTTAAGGGGGAAGTTTTGTGTTGGTAACTCTGGGCCAACCGACTCCTCCAAACTATTCCAAACAACAGAACACTATTATTTTTATCCTTATGGTCCTGTTTCCTAGCATACTTTGGAGTATACATGGCCGCTCCTATATTCCTTCTTTTGTTACCCCGAGCTCCCAGCCTGAGTCATCCCGAGGAGTGCCGGTTGTACTAATCTGTTTCCAGAAGCATCTACATCATACAGGTTATTATAACAATAACCATTATTATAGAGATGAATGTATTAAATTAAGTCCAATAGCGATGGTTCATTAGTTGTATTTTGGGTAACATATGTTTTGTTAACAAGAAGTAGGTACCTATTGAGTTAAATCTAGTCATTTACTGTACCATTGGTTTTCTGTTGCCCTTGCTTCAAAATTTCCCAAATCTATACTAGTGTTAAAAGTCTCCTGTTAAAACTAACCTCTGAGATTTATCTTCCATCCTATGTAGCACTTCTTTGAGGTTCCTCTTTCTAAAATCCACTAATTACTATCTCATAATGTAGCTACAACAACAACAACAACTTCTTCCGGTGTTATAACATCTTCTCCAATTGAATAATTTGCATTTGATGTTTTGTTAACCTTTGAAATTTTATTGGATAGAATATCATTACTCCACCTCCATTTTTTCCTTCTCAATCTTTCCACCCTATGTTGTATTCACACAAGTTGAATACATCATTTATTATATAATTTAACATATATTTTTTGTTTGTGTAGCATATCATCTGTAGTTCTTCTTGTATGACATCTTCAGCTAATCAAGATACAATATTCGTACTGTACCATCTATATTTGAGTTTTTTATTTATTTTTGAATATATTTTCATTTATTTTTGTATATATATCTTAGTTAACATCTTTTTTTGTTTGTTCTCTATATTTTCTTACCTGCATTCCCATTACTCTGTAGACAAAATATTTTTCCTCTCCTTCAGTTCTTTCACTGTTCTTTTTTGCTTCTTCCATTTTTCTTTGAGTATTTCTCTGTCTTCCTTGGTGTGTGTGTGTGTGTGTGTGCAGCCATTTGTGTTTCCTGGATCCCCCTATCTTTCATATCTTATTTATTTCTGATCTACTGTCTGACACTATGGTGCAACAAACTTTATAAGATCTTGTAAGGCAGTGTTTCCCAACCCCTAGATAAATTAACCCAGTGGGGTAATGGGCCCATATATTTGGGGTAATGGATGTTCAGTTTGGGAAGAGGCAATCAGTTTCATGTCAACTCTATAAATTTATATTCAAATAACTTGGTTGACCATTGATTCAGTTGCTTCACAATAATGATTCGTTTGTTCTATGAATCTGTTTCATTTGATTCACAATAACTTTCGTACTAAATTTACACTAGCTTTTTAATCAGTCTTCTACAAAAGGGCTGAGTTATCCGCCTGGGCGTCGCATGGCCCCGGAAGGCACTGGCGTGAGTTCCCTCAGAGCAAGACTCCACGACCTTGTAGAGTGTGTCGGTATAAAATTATCAATAATCGATTCCCTGGTTTTAGTAAATATTGCACCCTGGGTAACATCCCCTTTTATTATTGTGGACTCCTGGTTGACAGGGGTTAAATCCCTGGTGCCGGTGGTTGAGGTACTGTACATACTGTACAGTACACCAGAGGTTTCGTGAGATAATTGTTAAACATCTTTCATATTTCCATCTGTAAACCGACGGGTCCAAGACGGATGAATGTGTGGGTGTGGGTGTATGGTCGACTGAATGCCAGTTAAGATTCAGACTGCCGAATCATACATCTATTTTTCTTGCAGAACTTTTTGCTATTAATAAAGCTTTGGATTTTGCCCTATCGACGACCCATGATAGGATAGTTATCTTTACTGACTCATTAAGTTCACTTAAAGCTTTTAAATCCTTGAATACTACTAACAACGAAATACAGGCTAATATCATTAGTAAGCGGTTTTGTGCCAATAAATCAATCAAGCTAATATAGGTACAGTTGACTCCACTCCCGCGTTTCTCCCCTATCGTTGCCAATGTTGGGCCAGTCAGAAATTCGAATCCCGATCCACAAGTTTAAATATTATAAACATTCATATCTTTCACTCAAGGGATATGAATGTTTCGAATTTTTTAACCTGTGGATCGGGAATCGAATTTGTGCCTGGCCCAACATTGGCAACACGATGGGAGAAACGCGGGTGTGGAGCCAACTGTACCTTCACATTATGGTATTTATGGCAATGAACAGGCTGATAGACTAGCCGGGTCAACTGTTGATCAGGACCTTAACATAGTCCGTACGGATCTCAGGTGTTTTGTTTCCTTCATTAAGTCTCGATTTCATCTCCTGTGGCAAAGGCAGTGGACCAGACTAGACATCAGGAATAAAGTAAAGAAAGTTATTGAACCCTGGGCTACTTCGTCATGGCGTAGCCGCAGGGACGAGGTGGTGTTAGCCCGACTTAGGCTCAATGCCACATCGATAACCACCTAGAAGTTTACATAAATAAAGCTTATCCCCCCATGTGCACATCATGTAACACAATATTATCCATAAATCATCTATTAATGTTTTGTAAAGAATTTGAAAATAAAAGAATTATAATTAAAAACAAATTCCCAACTTAAAAATAAAGCTTTCACCATCAAAAATATTATATCTGATGATAGGAATATTATAAACAAATTGCTGAGTTCTCTGAGGGACACAAAACTTTATGACCTAATATAAATTGATATACTAAAATGGAAACATTGGCTTAATGACCTTTGGCTATATGTCACTGGTTAATAGCCAATAAATCCAACAAGGCAAGATCCTTTACCTTCCCTCCTGGGCCCTGGCACACGTAAAGTCATGGTCTAATGTACTGCAACACCTTCCAATGAGATGGCTTCGAAAAATGATCCGAAACTATAGCTATGGTGTGTGCAATTTTGGTTCATAAAATTAACTCAAATAGCTCGCTTTTATTCACCAGGTTGCAGTACATTAGACCATGACTTTACAGTAAAGTACAGTACGCCAGAGCTGCCGTGTTACCGAGTTAGTTATCGACCCCTTACAAAGCTTAAAAATAAAGAAAATTGCACATACAATACAAGCACAACCCTCACACTAAGAACCAGGCCTTGGTTAAATATACCACTGATTATTATATATTGGTATTGTTGTATTGAATAATTTGCATTAATTTTGTCTACTTTTGATGCATGAAAATAAAATAACTCTTTCCTATATTACGGGTATTTGTTCATTTTGGTAATGGATAATTGTGAAATTGCATTTTGGGGTAAACACTACGAAAAGGTTAGGGAACCCTGTTGTAAGGGAACATCAACCACATAAAGCATAATTATTCTGATGTCAGTGATGGACGCAACTAGCGATGTTTACATATGAGAATTACTTCTACTAAAGAAGAAGTCACACACATTTTTCTTTGTACGAGAAAATTATCAAAAGGAATTAATTGGAATTTTCCTACGCAACCACATACAACTCAAATCATTTAATACATTAACCTCGGGACTGTAGGTTGGCAGTAGCCTATAACTCTTATGATGCCCCGAGATAGACTAATAGAATACTAGAATATATTGTATGCCTATTTAATTGTGTTTTTAATTGATTAGCCAATGAAATAAGTAAACGTACAGTACGTGACTTTGTAGAGTAAGCTCTGGATCGAGAACTGTGCCTGAAATCTTCAACTCATTTGACTCATTCAAAGATATTCTGTCACAACTGTTTGCAATGGGAAGGAAATGGGCTTATAGTCAGACGCATAGTTTTAGATCAGTGGTTCCCAAACTGGGGGCCATGGTCCCCTGGGGGGCCATATAGAAGAATGTAGGGGGCCATAATCTGAGGCTATGCATAAATAAAACAAAAGTAGTTTAGCGGGTAGGTAGCCAGTGGAGGGAACTTACAGGTTCAGTACAGGTTTGTGCAATGCCTTGCTGCCAGACACATGAGTAATACGTCCTTTTTTATATGATTCTGTGTTCTTGACATAAAACAAGACATGGGGATGTATTAGGGAAGCAAGATAATTTTAACTCAACATAATTCTAATCTAAGGCTTCCTAAGCTGTGTATTCTGTATGATAACCTCTGGTTTTGAATCTTATGTATCAGCAAGGATGTTCATATTATTCAGTTAACGGGTTATGGTTGTGTGTGTGTGGGGGGGGGGGGGGGGCATGGACAAGGATCATGTATGAAAAGTGGGTAACGACCAGAAAAAGTTTAGGAACCACTGTTTTAGATGGATTATGTTTAATGCTTTATTATTACACCACTGTGAAATACGTGATTAATCCTTCGTAAAACTTCACAAACAAACTGTCTTGATCCAGCAGTATATGTATATATGGAGTGTTTTATAAGTCCCTCATTAAAATCATATTAAGAAATACATTTTTGAAACTTAATTCCATTACAATGTAAAATTCGGTCTAGACTGTAGAAGCTCAACGAAGGGAGATGTTTTCATTCAAAAATTTATCCTTTCACAGTAATTCTGGATGACCTGACTGTATCGAAGTCCTTCAGGCAGCGTTCTGTGAAGATGGCGAGCAGAGAGATCAAGTGTCCGATCAGAAGAATGAAGAAAACTCCCTGCACATGGTCTAAGCTGAGAGGAATGTGTCCATTACTGGGGACATCTGAAGCTTCGTCGCTGCTGGGTTTGGTAAGGTCAGCATTGTTTTCCGTCGTTGTCTTTTGTTTCACCTGTTTTGAAAGTTATTGTCAGTTAAGGTGGTAATTCTTTTTTGATACATTGTAGTGCCATGATTCCTCCAAAGTATTCTAGGAAACAGGACCAGAAGGGCAAAAATAATAGTGTTTTGTTGCTTGGAATAGTTTGGAGGATTCAGTTGCTCCAGATTTACCAACACAGAACTTCCCCCTTAATACGTAACAAGGTTAATTAAGTTACAGAGTCATTAATGATTACATAATTAATGCTTAAATTGGTATTACTATTCTATCATTAGATAATATTCATGCTTCGATAAGAGTCTTGGTTGATATTTTGACGTGTATTTTTTATAAACCTATGACGTTTAATTTGGAGGTCTTTTGGAATATTATTTTATAAAACATATTTTAATTAAGGACCCTGTGATGTAGTCTGAAAAATTGGAGATAAATGAGTCCTTCAAATATTACCACGAAACTCCACCTATATGGAAGGAGCGTGTTTCGTGGCTTAGTCAGGAGAAATCAGAAGCCTTCAATTTTCATACACGATCACAGGGTCCTTAATTAACTATATTCAACTCAAGGGTCTGATTGTGTAATATGTGAAATGGAATCTGATCTGACCCCATAACTCTCCCTCTCAACGTCAGCCACACCACTGTTACCAGATCTGAACTGCCAGGGTTAGAAATGTAAAGTTGGCTCCACTCCCGCGTTGACCACTGCACGTTGCCAATGTTGAGCCACCCAGATATTCGAATCCCGAACGAAGCGAAGCACTCATGACCTCCATCTCCCCAACTCAGTCGTCCCTCCCTCCATCTCACTCGGGCAGGAGTGCTTCGCTTTGTTCGGGATTCGAATATCTTGGTGGCTCAACATTGGCAACGCGCAGTGGTCAACGCGGGAGTGGAGCCAACTGTACGTACAGTCGGCGGCAGAAGTCGTGTCGCCTCACCTGCTTCACCGAGACGCACAGTGTTCATGGACTCGAAAAATACGCATGTTTTCTACACCTAATAATCTCGAGTCTATGAATACCGCGTGCCTCGGTGAAGCAAGTGAGGCGACAGGACTTTTGCCGCCGACTGTACCATCAAGCAGAGAGAGAGAGAGAGTAGTAGGGAACAGTACAGTAAAGTACACTCAGAGGGAGAGAGTAGTAGGGAACAGTACAGTACAGTACACTCAGAGAGAGAGAGAGGGAGATTGGGGTTCTCTAACATATTGCCACAATCTAAAACTCTTGCCTTCCTGGACAGCCTTAGGGACTCCAGGAACCAATGCCTGACCAGTCCGCTCTCCAACATCCACCTCACGACGCGGTCCAGTTTGCTCTTGAGTGGTGAGTGTCGCTGGAGGGCCATAGCGATGCTGTATGGAGCGAAGCATTCCTAGACCACAAAATGACACACCGAGGTTAGTAAAGCTACATTGATACACGTGAGGATGAGCTTCAGTTATTAAAAAAAACTTTAATAAAATTATCTTCAAAAGAGAGGAAATAATTATGATCTGTCAAGGTTAGATAGCTATGTAAAGAAACACTAATAATGTCGAAGAAAGTAGAAAGATGTATTTGTGTGTCATTGCAGAAGAGGATATATTCCCATGAAAGAGTAGAGTGGGGTGAAAGATTTAGAAAAATGGTGGCAATGAAAACTACAAAGTATTTTCTGTTCCAATTCCCAATCAGAGATAGATGAGAGATAGGCAGAGGCGAGGCGTGCTACTGTATCATCACGTTATACAGGGTCACTAAAAACTCTACCGAAAAAATTGTGAGTTAATAGATAAACAGATTATAATAAAAATGTCTGAGTAAGTAATTAACAAAAACGCACTTCAATATTACAAGATTTGCTAGTTTTCTAACTGAAAGCACCAACATCGATTGTACAAACTTGAAAACAAAAAATGTTGTTGTTAATAACTGTTATCGAAAATTACATTTTAGATCAAAGTAGAAGCTAATAGTCATGGAAGGCATAGCAAACTGAATACGATTGTCCAGTGAAACACAACAATTTCTTGTTTATTTTTAATTAAGGACCATGTGATCGTGTATCGGAATTGGAGGCTTCTGATTCCTACTTATTATGTCACGAAACACGCTCCTTCCCTATGTTGTTGTTTTTTAATTAATTGCGCCGTAGCTTCAATCAACAGGCCGGCAACAATACATACTGGTAGGAGGAATCCATGGGAATTTAATTTACTACAAACACACACTCACACACACACACACACACATCACGAAAACATAACAGAGTGAATCACAAGCATACAGACAAATAATTACATTATGACCTACTTAAATCCACCAAAACGAGGATGGCGTATCAGAAGTTCCTCCAGAAAATGATGGTTCAGCAGGTGTGGCTGAGGTGTCTACAAACCACAGCAAGTGTCGGACAGTGGGGCAGGCCAGACAATAGTGCTGTATAGTATTAGCACGAGGCACTTGACACTAGCAACACTCAGTAAAGGGAGACTCACCCTGCATAACAGCAACCTGCCATGGTGGCCGGTAGCCAAGCCTCAAACGAGCAGAGACTACATTGTGCCTCCGAACCATGAAGCCTCGACGATGGTAGGAATATTTGTGACAGCAGACAGACTCATAATGGGTGATGGTGATGGATCCCTGGTTCACTGTACAGGAAGGAGAGCGGCGTAGTGGACTCTAGAGAGGTAACATGTCAGGGAGAGAGGACGTCCAACACCACGAGGAGGCAGGTGGCAGGCTTCCTTTGCGAGTCTGTCAACTGTACCATTGTGACATAAACCTACATGGGATGGTACTCATAAGAATTTGATAGTCAAGTTACGATGACGTAATAAGGCCAAAAACGATAAAATCTGCTGAATAACAGAAGAGTGAGTGGGCTGAACACTAGAGAGGGAATGAAGGGCAGGTTTAGAGTCACAACAAATGGCAGCATTCACTCCACATTGACAAACAAGACTAACAGCATCCAGAATAGCATACAGTTGACACAATGTTGAGCTGGAGTGGTTACAGAGACGACGGCCAACCCAGCCCCCTGGAGGTGACTCCATATCAGGTGAGAAAACGGCACAACCTGCTGTACCATCCATTTGCAATGAGCCATCAGTGTAGAGGCAGTATGGATCTGTGATGGAGGACGTCACTGTTGCTATGTGTTCCAGAGCCAAATGCCACTGTAGAGAAGGCAGTTCTGACTTGGAAGTAGATGTAGGTGTAAAGCTCACATCAGGTGTTGGTAGCATCCACGGAGGGGGCCCTGGGGGGGGGGGACGTCTGCTGTAGAGAAGGCAGTTCCGACTTGGAAGTACATGTAGGTGTAAAGCTCACATCAGGTGTTGGTAGCATCCATGGAGGGGGCCCTGGGGGGATGTCTGCTGTAGAGAAGGTAGTTGCCTGGGGAGTTGTTAGACAGCCATTGAAGTGGTGTAAGTCGGCGCTGGAGACGACCCAACAAGTCCTGGACAATAGGATGGTCTTGAGGTCTAGCAGGGACAACAGGCCAAATATTGACTGGTGCACCCAGGTAACGGTACTGGGAACACATGGGAATGACAGTCCCTCCAATGGTGAATACTGGCCAAGTTTGAGGATACGGCAGGTGAATGTTATGCTCTTATCTGGTGAAACAATAATACCACAGTGAGAGGAGGCCACAGAGAAGGAGTCAAGAAACCACTGGAGATCTCTTGGGTGAGGTATAATGAACACAGATATCATCAGCATAGCACTTAATTGTAGTTCCAGGAATGTCAGGGAGGGAAGTAAGCAGCCGATGCATCAGAATATTAAATAACAATGGGCTGAGAACACCCCTTAAGGCGTACCAAGATGAAAACTGCGCAAAATACTGAACGCACCACTGAAAAACACACAGGAGGTCCTGTTATTCATATAGCCCCTCTCCTCTGCATCATCGTCATCATCTTGCAACAGAGCAGACATTAGACGTAGCCAATGGAAAGTACTGTACATGGCAAACGACTGCATCTTGTATGTGGATGGATAGACTTGCTGGGGTAGATTATTCTGACCAGACATCGACAAGTTGTTTGGGATAGTCGACGGAAGTGTGATGACAAACAGTGGATGGGGTCTTTTTAACAACCCGATGGATGATTGATTTATTGATGGGTATTAGGCGCCGCAACATCGAGGTCCTATAGAGCCAGAAAAAGGTGATAGAGAGGTGTGACAGCAAGCAGGAAGGAAATGAAATGAAAAGAGGGACAGTTGAAGAACTGAAAGATGGGAACTATTTAGTCTGGTCTCTCACTGGCGACCTTCCTAGCATAGGAAGCCCTCTCTCCCAATTATCGGGGCAGAGCAGGGGCCGAAGCCCCCTCTAGTCTGGCTCGCCAGGTCTCAGAGACACACAAGCCCCCCCACCTCGGCAAGGCGGTTCCCGTTGGGGGGGACCCGATGGATGAGGTGCCACATAGAAGCCACACTTGTTTGCTGGTTGATGCTGTCCATGAACCGCTGCCAAGTCTCAGAGTAAACACACTCCTACAGGGCAACTAAAGCGTCACTAGACATCTGGTAACAATGGAGCAAGTCATAGGTTGGGTTGGCTTGAAACAATAGGCCATCACATTCAGCCTCCTCCTTTGCCTCCTGTATACGTGCATCAAGCGTTCAGGAGTGGGTAGTATGGCGATGCTAGAAGTGTGGCCGGGAGACGTATAGCCTATAAAAGTCATGAGTAGCAGTTACAAGATCAGAGTACAGTACTTGACACAGCAGGTAGAGAATAATGAAAATGAAGAGAGATAATATCAGAGAATAAGTCTGGCACAGAGGAGCACAGGACCTGAGATGCTATCAAGCCAGACGAGAGGATATAATCCAATGTACCTGCCAGCAATGAATGGCACCACCAATGTCCCAGCATGTCAGATGATGCTTGAGGATGTGTGAAAGGAGACGAACACCATTACGATTAAAGTTTCCCATTTACACCATACCACGCACTGTTGGAGAAGGAAGAGCCTCAAGAATGAGTCTGGTTGGGGCAGAATAGACATTACATAATTGGAGTACTCCATTTCCAGGTGGATGTACGGAGAAAGCGATGTGGCAAGGAGCTATGTATGTAAGTCAGGAGACCATTCCTTACCAGATAACCATATGGCACATAGCCTGAGAGGGGAGGAGCTTGCCTAGCAGCGAGCGACCGTCCTGGAAATGTTTCCAGGAGAAAAATAATACTGGGATGATGACGAGTGAGTTTAATGTAACTGGAGATACCACATACATTCCAGGCGATGACATCCAGCTGGCAATCACTAGTGAACTCTGTACTTGGAGGTAGAAGTCCGGTGAATGGGGGCAGATGAGCAACTTGGAGAACAAAATGGACCAGGAGAAGGGTGAATCGAAACAACAGTTTCCATCTTTTTGGTAATGGAAGTGATAGTTTAGATGATGGTCTGCTGAGTGGCAACTAGGCTGAAAAGCGGTTCTTGAGAGCCATACATCGTGTCATGAGGGTAGCAACAGACTTGCGGAGGGCCAGGTCCGGACGCGAGGCAGGGTTGGTAGGAGAAGCAGTCTGGGGAGGTGGTGGTGGAGGTGGACAATAGTTTAGACACAAGCCTCGACCTGACGTCGAATACATTAATGCCACACGTTAACCCCTGGCAGAAGGCATTGTGGACACTTCCGTCGAGACGTATCCCTGTTGACATTAGACAACCAACGTAGCTTTGTGTCCGTAGATGGGTTTCCAGAGAAGGATAGCTTGACATAGGCGTTTCTTGGGGCAAAAGCAGAAAGGTTGGACGAGGGCAAGGAGTTGGTATACAAAGAAGAAATACCATGTTGAGGCAGAGAAGGTACGTCATGCACAGTTGAAGCATCCATCACAGTCTTGGCAGCTGGAGGCAAACAATCCACACCATCGGAATCCTGCAAGGAGTCAGAAAAGGCATCAACGGGTCGCTTGGTAGAGGTTGAAGAGGTGGCAGGCTGCAACCTGAGTAGCGGAGTGACCGAGGAGAGGGAAGGGGGTTGCGAGAAGGCAGCTCAGGCCAAATATCCTCGATAGGAGATCCATCCAACTCCATCATGGCCAAGTTGGCCTCCAGGCAGGAAGCCACATCCGAATCCGTGCTCTCCATCAGACAAGGCAAGACCTAGATGGGAAGTGAACAACTGAACACTCACGACAATACACACAGAGAACTACAACAAAACAAACAACAATACCACAAACAGCAAAACCACTAAAAATCAAGATAGAATAGATAAACAACAACTAGAACACCACAGAAACAACAACACAAACAAGAATGCAGAAACACCATTAAAAACAACACAAACAACAATACAGGCAGAGCTCCAGGAATACGTCATCACTCCATTAAGGTTGGGGCGAGACTGATTCCGGGCACTGATATACAGGCCATGAGATTCATTAATTTGAGGTACTGTACTATATTTGAGATTAATGAGATTCATCTGTTCATTTACCTGGAAACAATGAATCCCAGACATCTATTGACAGAAACAGAATCATATTGGTGATGATGATTGTGATTCACTGGTTCTTGATTATTTGAGATCGCGATATCTGACAACGAAATTTGCACTCAAATGTTGATTCATGAAGAGGCAAAACATTCGATAGTAAATTAGACGATTTCTGAATCATCCAAACTATATCTCGAAACAGATCCGTGGGATTATTTGGTTTCTGGGATAGTTTGGAGGAGTCAGTAGCCCTCCAATTTATTAAAAAGAGTTTTTACACTGAATGTGGAATTGCATAGTTTCAACTTTATATTAAATATTACAAAGACACCTTCATAATCCTCATGGTGGTGAGGCCTTGGGTTGTGGTGAACTGTGTAGTGATGACAAACTCTAGAAACTGTTTGTTGTGAAGGTACACAGCTCTACCTTCCTTCACCTCATCCCACACGAGCACCAAGTCTTGATACGCCACAAACTTCTCGGCCAGACCCTGTACGAAATTACTTAGATTATCACTCTTGAACAACGGTAATATTTGGAGGATAGACATTTTTAAAATAGTAGCAAGGCATTCTACAGTGCTACAATAGGTATTGTATTGTAGACTATGTAACCAACTCTGGTCACAGGAGTTCGCTGGCCCTCAAAAAGAAAGATTATGTTCCGATGTCATTCTTACCTCCGACACGAGGCTATGTTTTGAATTCGGTTTGATATTTGTTCGTTTGTATATTTGTTAGCAAATTTACACAAAAGTTATACATGTAATGTTAAGACATTTATAAAAAAAAAAAAATAGGGTTCGTGAGTGGCATCAAATTTATAATTTTTAGGGGGAAGCAATCCAAAATTGTATCTGAATTCAAGAATTATTTCTTATGGAAACTCTACCTGGCATCATTGAGAGCGAGAATTAAGTATTGCTGTGTTTTGCTGTATATTATCATAAACTTCTGGAGGGGAAGCTAACTGTTCAACCTTGCTGAGATATGTGGTCTCTGAACGCACTTGTACCAGTTAAACTACATATTTATACTCAGACTCTATCACTTGTAACATGTATGTACAGTCACGTGCACCAGTCGGTATCCCCCCTCTTGGCTGGAGCCATGGCCAGAGGAGGGCAGGGAATCGAACACCCCCTCCCTCCAACCCTCACCCACACCCTCTACACACACCATCTCCACCTTCACCCCCACCCCCACCCCACCCCCAACCCCCAACCCAGCCCCGTTATTAAGTAAGTTTCTGGTTGATATCACTCATGTTAATATTTATGTTAAACATTCACTTGAATTACCAATATCATCCATATCACACTAGAAGGAGTTAATCTGCAATAATGTATTAATATGACGTTATAGAGTTAACAAATTCATATAAAGGCAATAAAAAAATACAAACAACCATAATTAAATATAACAATTTAATGGTTTTAAAATTAGTAAATAATTTACATATGTCCAGTGAATGTGTTATTCCAATACTATAAGATATATTACAGTCCATCACCACCACAACCCAAACACTTCATTGTAACGTCAACGAACAAAACCTCCAACACGAAAGAATCAATCAACACGTTTGTGAACTGTATATTGCTTTGCCATAGTACTGTATAATGCAGATATGCCAATAGTATCAGTATAAGCAGTAATATCCTTTATGTCTAGTTTCTCTATCCCCTATGTGAAAATATGGACGATATATCACACCTTATCTGCTCTACATAATATTTGAATCAAGATAAGCACGTTTCTTGACATTAATGAACAGGTAATTTGGATATTATTACAGGTTATGGTGGAGATGGTGTGTGTAGAGGGTGTGGGTGATGGTTGGAGGGAGGGGGTGTTTGATTCTCTGCTCTCCTCTGGCCATGGCTCCAGCCAAGAGGGGGGATACCGACTGGTGCACGTGACTGTACACTACACATATAAAATGGGTTAAACCAACTGCTATGAATAAGCTTAATTTACAGCCATAACACTAGTTTACGATTTTCTTTTAAATGTTTATTGTGCATTGGCGTCAAACAATATGATAGGCTACAAAATAGAATTATATAATAAGATCCTTCAGAATCTAATGAGCACGGGCACGCACGCACGCACAGATTTATAACACTAGTGTTGGAGAGTGGGGCAGGCCAGACAATAGTGATCTATAGTGTCAGAACGAGTCACTCGGCACAAGTGATACTCAGTGAAGGGAGGCTTGCCCTCCATTCTGGCAACCTGCCAAGGTAGCCGGTAACCCAGGAAGTAAAGACTACTGTGCCTCCGAAACATGAGGCCCCGGCGACGGTAGGAATACTTGAAGGCAAACAGACTCGTAGTGGGTAATAGAGACACTGAAGGACCTCTCTGCATCCCTGCCTCGCTGTATCCTAGGGAGGAGAGCAGAGGAGTGAACTCTAGAGAGGTAGCAGGTCAGGGAGAGAAGACGTACAACACCATGAGGAGGCAGACTGAAGGCCTCCTTCGCGAGTCTCAACTTTAGCATTGTTATGTAAACCGACATGGGATAGTACCCATAAAAATTTGACAGTCAAGTTTCTGCCTTTCCTATAAAAGTTTCTTGTTGCCAACCCCACAAGGTGATTAGGCCTATTTCTGACATGTTTTCCTGTACTGCCCAGGCCGAAGGGAGTGGTTGGTAGAGAGAGAGCCTTCTACTTTGCGCTCTCTATCTACGACTATCACTGGTTAGTTATATATTCTCTACCAGCTATCTTCAAATCAGATCACCTCGTGTGGACCGTATGGTCTGTGTATCTATGTAACTGTAACTTTCTCTCTCACCTGCAAATAAGGGTCGATAGCTGAGGCCAGGGCCCCCTTAAAGAAAGTGCCCAGCCCAGACACCTCCATCTTCGAGGTGTGTAATTCCCGGACAGTTTCCATGCCCTGGGGTTGGCGGGTGACGGTAAGGAAGGCAGTGAGGTTGGAGGAGTAGGCAACTGTGATAATGATAGTGTAGAGCCAAAGGAAGCTAACCAAGAGGCGGGTGGTGTCACGTCTTGGCATCAGCGCCTGTGGTTCACGACAATGCATCCCCACAGAGTAGAACCACACATACATCATGGACTGAAGGTTAATGGTCTCTCCACCACTAGAACACACCAAGAGAGATAAAGAGAGAGAGTTACGTGTGGGTGGGTGACAGGGTGTGTATTTTTATTACTATAATAAGCATAAGTTTATAACAATATTAGTTACTTTCATAAGCAGAGTTTACAGAAGGATATGTTTTCACAATTATCGGTTAGAAAAAACAACTAAAATTTATAATTAGCTTGTGATCGAACTGAAGGGCTTAAGGACCCTGTGATGTAGTCAGAAAATTGAAGATAGTTGAATATTTCAAATACTGCAACGAAACCCCATCTATAAGGAAGGAGCTTTTTCCTCTATAACGTCAAGGAAGTACTTGCGTCATTACCCAGGGTGAGCAGACTCTAGAATACACAGTAGCAGTTTATTGGTAGATATAATGGAGTCACACAGATATGGAAGTATGCTGGTGTGTCGTGCCAGCGCCGGGCCGTAGTTGCTGCAGGAGAGTTATCTGGGGCTGGAGAGTGGGCGTGTGATCAAGGCGGGAACACGGTCTAGGCTTGTGGCATCTAGGCAGGTGTGGCAGTAGGCAGATCCTCCTTCATTCAGAGCTGGCTTGTGTAAGTGACTGGCCCAGCAGTAGCTCGGCCCTTATATTTGGTAGGAATATGGTCCCGGATGTAGCGTCCCCACGTGATCTCCTGACCCAGCATGAAGGCAAGTATTTCATTTCGATGGATGACTCACTGCAGAGACTAGGAGTGGAGTCTGCAGCTGGCATCCCTAGAGAGGTGGCTCGACTGGCGGCTGATATCCCAAGAGGGGATTAGTCGTGTCTGGGAAGGGGATTAATGTACTCGCCACTATGTAGGTAGACTTGACATTTAGTTTTGGCATTTATACCACCAATATTTTCCATCAAGTTTTCAGTACCCACCAGGTAGATTGAGTCGCGCAGCAAATTCCAGGTCACGAATTATATTGCTTACTCCAGTTGCTCGTTTCGTTCTTTTCATTTTTCGAAACCTTTACCATGCAAAATATGTTATGGCCTCCACAGACGTTCCAGCCGCCGGAATAGGAAGCAAATCTCACTGTTAATGTGATTATCGTACGAACAAAACTGTTGGTAATCTGTTTCAATTAACTTTGGTAAACCAGTTAGGGCTATTTGTACAGGGGTTCAGGAGGTTCACAAAATGAGGAAGGTAAATCTAAACAGGTTTGACCAACGTTTAATGTAACAGTACAATGTTTGTAAATCTGGGGCAAATGATTTCTCCAAACTATTTCAAGCAACAGGATACCATTATTTCTGTTCGTGTGATACTTTGGAGGAATCAAGGAGCTCCAACTTACCAAAAAACCTCCTCCCATCCTTAATAATGCCACCCTCACCATCTGTTCCCAGCAAAGGCGAAGCAGAAGAGGAATAGAGCAGCAAGGACGAGGCCGAGGAGAAAGGAGAGCCACGTCGACAACTGGAAGGGCAACACCAGTGATTGCCAACGAGGGGCGGGGGGGTCACTCCTCACCAAGAAACAACTCACCTGCATCAAAACACATCACATCAAGAAAACTCTCATAATTATTGCATTTCATCACATCATAAAAATCATCACCACATTACATCAAGGGAACTTTCCTTATGATTGCATTTCATCACATCATAAAAATCATCACCACATCACATCAAGAAAACTCCCATAATTATTGCATTTCATCACATCATAAAAATCATCACCACATCACACCAAGGAAATTCTCATTATTATTGTATTTCATTACATCACATCATAATAATATATCATCACATCAAGGGACCTCGTCATAAATCACCACCACATCACCACAATGAACATAACACATTTCATCTCGTAAATTATCACCACATCACCACATCACATCAATGAACATAACACATTTCATCTCGTAAATTATCACCACATCACCAAATCACATCAATGAACATAACACATTTCATCTCGTAAATTATCACCACATCACCAAATCACATCAATGAACATAACACATTCATTTTTCATCTCGTATCCTACCACAACAAAATCATACAATAGCAATAAGGGTGTATATAGACTAGACTAGAGTATGCCAGGAAACAGGACCAGATTAACGAAAATTATTGTGTACTGTTGTTTTAAATTATTGTGTCCTGTTGTTTTAAAATTATTGTGTCCTGTTGTTTGAAAATTATTGTGTCCTGTTGTTTTAAATTACTGTGTCCTGTTGTTTTAAATTATTGTGTCCTGTTGTTTTAAATTATTGTGTCCTGTTGTTTTAAATTATTGTGTCCTGTTGTTTGAAAATTATTGTGTCCTGTTGTTTGAAAATTATTGTGTCCTGTTGTTTGAAAATTATTGTGTCCTGTTGTTTTAATTTATTGTGTCCTGTTGTTTTAAACTTATTGTGTCCTGTTGTTTTAAATTATTGTGTCCTGTTGTTTTAAATTATTGTGTACTGTTGTTTTAAATTATTGTGTCCTGTTGTTTGAAAATTATTGTGTCCTGTTGTTTGAAAATTATTGTGTACTGTTGTTTTAAATTATTGTGTCCTGTTTGAAAATTAGTGTGTCCTGTTGTTTTAAACTTATTGTGTCCTGTTGTTTTAAATTACTGTGTACTGTTGTTTTAAAATTAGTGTGTCCTGTTGTTTTAAAATTATTGTGTACTGTTGTTTTAAATTATTGTGTCCTGTTGTTTTAAATTATTGTGTCCTGTTGTTTTAAACTTATTGTGTCCTGTCGTTTTAAATTATTGTGTCCTGTTGTTTGAAAATTATTGTGTCCTGTTTTAAAATTATTGTGTCCTGTTGTTTTAAATTATTGTGTCCTGTTGTTTGAAAATTATTGTGTCCTGTTGTTTTAAATTATTGTGTCCTGTTGTTTTAAATTATTGTGTCCTGTTGTTTGAAAATTATTGTGTACTGTTGTTTTAAAATTAGTGTAGCCTGTTTTATTGGAAGAATCGGTTGCTCCAGATTTTCCAACCCTGTAGTACCCCGTAAATAAAAGGTCTTGTCATGTCAAACCCCGTAAATAAAAGGTCTTGTCATGTCACACCATAACACACCATTGGCAATACAGCCATATCTAAATCCATGCCTCTCCCTAAATGTAATTAATTGTTGCTAGATGAAAATAGACTGCCTTCGACCTGAAAGACTCTGTGGGACAAGGGAGGTGGTGATAAGGATGGAACAATAAGCTCGAAGGAAATGAAAGAAAAGGAGGGATATTTGACGAATTTGAATCCGTTATTTGGTGGCCTTATTGCTGTTGATACCAATGAGTTAATAGTTGCTGCTACCAAATGTTAAAGAAATGCATTACATTGTAGTAGTTGTGGTTGTGGTAGAGTAGCCTAGTGTTGTGTTGTGCAGACTGACTTACCACGGCCATCTCCACCCAGTGCTGTGTAGTATTATTATTATTATTATTATTATATATATTAATTATTATTAGTAGTAGTATTATTAGTAGTATTATGTATGTATAGTTGCCCAAGAAAAAAACTGCAACCAAATTTACTGGTGTGGCAATATCTGGCAGCTGCTCCAAAGTAAACACTCCTTATCTACGACTATCACTGGGGAGTAATTCATTCTCTACCAGTAACCCTCTAATCTGGTCACCTCGTGTGGACCGTATAAGCAGAGGTCTGTTGTGTTTCTGGTCTTCTATGTAACTCTATGTAAAGAGAGAGAGAGAGAGAGAGAGAGAGTGAGAGAGAGAGTGAGAGAGATTAACACTGAACTCAGCATCGCACACACATATTGAGAGAGAGAGAGAGAGAGAGAGAGAGAGAGAGAGAGAGAGAGAGAGAGAGAGAGAGAGAGATTAACACTGAACTCAGCATCGCACACACACATATTGAGAGAGAGAGAGAGAGATTAACACACACGTAATATCATAACTAACCTCAGCATCATAAGGAGCACTATAGTCTACGGCTCCTTGTCTACCCAACGTAAGGAAGAGGTTAGCCACTCCTATGTCCGCCTCGCCTCTTGCTAGCTTCCCCACCATGCCGTCCCACGTCCCGTCCTCTGTCTTGACGCCCCACAACTCGCCTGAAGGAGATAGGAATGAAAAGATATAAAACTGTGCTGGGTTTGAATGATCTATTTTCACAGAGGAGAAGGAGACGGGAGAGGATGGACAGCTAGCACGAAAGGAACAGGAAGGAGAGGCAAAAATGAAAAGAGAAATCAAATGAACACGAAGGAAGGAACAGGAAGGAGATGACTGACTGATTTGAGAATGAAAGATGACCCCCTTACTCCTACAAGAATTTGTAAGACGAAGGGGAAGGCGATAGAGAGGATAGGAAATAAAAATAAAATAGGGACAGTGGTCGAATTGAATATATAGTTTCTGGGGAATTGATGGGATGCCAAAATTCTTCATATTTATACTGTCCACAATACTACAGGAAATATTCTCCTAAATGTGAATAAATTAAAGGGGGAATAATAAAGAATGTACTAAGTAAAAAAAAAAACATAATGATACCACAGAAGTATGAAAGACAGTGGAAGAAAGACAAGCGATAGGCTCTGATCCGAAGGGGTGCCATATTTCTGATAAAAATATTGCCCATATCTTTGCAGACCATACTTCTCAACGGGGTCGCCTGAAGGATAGAGAATGAGTTAGTATTGATATCCTACCGAAGACCAATAGACTCTCTAGTATTCTATTGGTCTTAATCTTACGCACAGAAAAAGGCCGTTTTATTTGTCTTTCACCAATGTTGATTTAAATGTGACTCATCTACGCTGAGAGAATAATGAAGTGAAGAGGTAGAAAGAAGACAGCGCTAGGCCTGTAAGACCCTGTAGTACACGGGAGAAGGACATAGAGAGGAGAGATAACAACCCCGAAGGAAAGAAATGACAGTGGAAGAAAGAAAATAGATAGAATCTGATTCGAAGGGGCGTCATAACCCAGTAATGCACATGCAACCCACAGCACCACAAGTAGAACTCCATAATAGAATGGGAAAGGAATAAATATATAGTCTAAAATAAAGGGAAGAATTTTGACTGTAAATTGATATGCTATAAATTCCTCCGAACTTTGCCACAAATCAGATCCCTTGGTAGTAACAGAGAGGTAATTGGTTTCATGAGAGAGTTTGGAAGAATCAGCAGCTCTTCAGTTGAACAAACAGAAATGATCACCTTAACTTTTCCCCAGCAGAACTTTGCCTAACAATGAGCACCTTTATTGAGAAACTGTCCACTATTTCTACTGGTGGTGGAATCAAGGTATACAGTCGGATTCCAAGACTCCAATGTGCCGTGGCTGTGGAGTGCATGTGGCCTCGTTGGACATGTTCGGATCACATTTCAAACAGTATATTATCACATCTTATACATTATTAACATTGAAGATTCCGAAACAGTGGTTCATTGTGTTATCCTTAAATAGGATTAGACAAGCAGATTGATCTCATTCATAATTGTGACTCTAGTATTGTTACGTTGCCACATCTACTCCACACACAAAAGATGAGGTAAAGGAATACCTTGAGGCTACTGTACAGTTGCCGACGAATGGATCTTGGACAAGTAAAGTCCTGGTCTAATGTACTGCAACCTGGTGAATAAAAGCGAGCTATTTGAGTTAATTTTATGAATCAAAATTGCACACACCAACAGCTATAGTTTCGGATCATTTTTCGAAACCATCTCATTGGAAGGTGTTGCAGTACATTAGACCATGACTTTACATACCTTAGAAATGTGAGGGTAGTAAGCCTTTTGCACTTGGCAACACTGTCGTTCATATTATGAATCTTTATCATGGGGTTTATTGGTCTGGAGGATGTTTGATGTTACAAGATTATGAGTTAAACATAAATCATGTGAAAGGAAGTGAAAATGTTATAGCTGATGTCCTATCCCGTGCCCCCACTAGTCGTGAGGCATCCTAATCAGGTGCCTCACGCCTGTTTTGGAAGGGGGATGTTACGGTGCCTTATTTACAGTGTTGATAATGTTCAATGAATATTCCAATACTTATTTTGATTTGTTTATATTATATTTTGTGTATATTAGAAGTATGATAAAGGGATTAATTATAGGATGTCGAGGTTATGACGTAGACAGGGCGTGGAGTTGAATGAGGCGCTTGTTGAGTTGCTTTTGTTGGAGAGGAGAGAGGTCTCATGGCGGTCGAGGACAGTGGACGTGTTTGGTGTTGTGGTGGGATTTGAGTGATAATTTCGGACGTCTGTCATGGTCTAAGGGCATTGTGAGGTTTGTGGTATTGTTGTTGGAGTGTGGTGATTCTTTGGGGGTGTATTACAACATTACTACACAACAATTCCTTGGTTACACACCCACAAGACAAAGCCAACACCCTTAACACACAGTTCCAGTCCGTTTTTACCCATGAACATGAACACTTACCAGACATGCCAACACCGTCACACCCACCTATCCCTCCCATTCATATAAACACCCAAGGAATTGAGAAACTTTTATCTGAGGTAGACATACACAAAGCGACTGGACCAGACAATATACCCTGCAGGATATTGAGGACTAATGCTAAAGTTCTTGCCCCTGTCCTGCAGGTTATATTCTCACAGACTTTACAGACCGGTGAACTCCCTCAAGACTGGCTTTTGGCAAATGTGACCCCAATTTTTAAATCCGGAGCCAGAACCCTTCCCATTAATTATAGACCGATTTCTCTTACCTCAGTCCCTTGCAAAATTTTCGAACACATAATTCATAGACATATAATGGACCATTTTAATAGACAAAACATACTGACTGACAAACAACACGGTTTTCGACCCAAACGCTCGTGTGAGACGCAGCTGCTGGTGACTACACATGACATCTTGCAGTCCCTCAATGACACAAAAACTAGACAAGTTGACGCCATAGTATTAGACTTTGTCAAAGCCTTCGACAAAGTCCCTCACCAAAGACTACTACACAAGTTAGAATTCTATGGCATACAGGGACAACTTCTTCACTGGATTAGAACGTTCTTGACTACCAGAAAGCAACGCGTAGTTCTTGACGGTAGTCAGTCTCCACCTGTTCCTGTGATCTCTGGGGTACCCCAGGGCACTGTCCTGGGCCCCCTTCTCTTCCTTTCATACATTAATGACCTCCCACTTTCACTTTCCTCTACCACTAGACTCTTTGCAGACGATAGCTTAGTTTACAGACCAATTAAAGATAGGAATGACTGCCTTCAACTACAGGACGACCTAACTGCACTTGAAGACTGGGAAGTCAAGTGGCAGATGACATTTAGATCAGACAAATGCCATCACATCCGTTTTACCCGTGCTCATAATCCCATTTCATATACATATCAGCTACACAACACTAACCTCAACACAGTCCCTTCCCACAAATACTTGGGCGTCCACATCTCATCGGACATGAGGTGGAACACACACATAGGTAGCATCAGGGCCAAAGCTAGTAGGGTCCTGGGGTTCTTGCGCAGGAACCTCAGCAGGTGTAACACAGACATTAAAATCATTGCTTATAACACTTTCGTTCGACCACACCTAGAGTATTGTGACACCGTCTGGGACCCACACACTTACAATAATATAAATAAATTAGAGTCCATACAAAACAAAACTGCAAGATGGGCCAGACGTGATTACAGACACACTACATCAGTCACTTTGCTTAAACAAGACACAAAACTAGACCCATTGGCAACAAGAAGACAAATACACAGACAACAGATGATATACAAAATCACAAACAAGTTAGTTGACATAGACAAAGACACATACCTACACCCTACAAGTATACGATCCACTAGAGGCAGCCACAACTTAAAATACCATACATACCAGACAAGCACTGATATATTTAGACACTCATTCTTTCCCCGCAGCATCCAAGAGTGGAATCATCTCCCATCTCATATAGTTAATAGCCCCACTCTTGACACTTTTAGAAATAGGATCACCAATCATTACCTCCCCAATCCTAATCCTCAACCCACAGTCCCTGACCCAATCCACCCTCATCCTAACCCCCTTCCTAATCCTACCCTGGATCCCAAAATCCCCCGCACAACCCCCGCATATTATGCTGCCCACGAGCAGCCCTCTGCGGGACCCAAAAACTTAAACTTAAAAAAATTAGGTGGTGGTAGAGGTCTGTACCAGGTGTGAATTGAGGTACATGTGGGTGGTGAGGCGGCGACAGGTGGTGTTGTGGTATTGGAGGGTGTTCACTGTCCTGGTGAGTTATTTGGTGGTATTTTTGATGTGTGATGTTATTTCTGATGTGTTAATTTAAGGTAATATTTGGTATTGTGGTACTGGAGGGTGTACACTGTTTTGGTGGGTTATTTGGTGATGTTTATAATGTGTTAAGAGTGTTGTGGAGTGGTAATGGAATGAAGAGTGGTGTGGTGTGGTGTGGTGTGGTGTGGTGTGGTGTGGTGAAGGAGTGAAGAGTGGTGTGGTGTGGTGAAGGAGTTAAGAGTGTTGTGGTGTGGTGTGGTGTGGTGAAGGAGTTAAGAGTGGAGTGGTGTGGTGTGGTGTGGTGAAGGAGTTAAGAGTGGAGTGGTGTGGTGTGGTGAAGGAGTTAAGAGTGGTGTGGTGTGGTGAAGGAGTGAAGAGTGGTGTGGTGTGGTGTGGTGTGGTGAAGGAGTGAAGAGTGGTGTGGTGTGGTGAAGGAGTGAAGAGTGGTGTGGTGTGGTGAAGGAGTTAAGAGTGGAGTGGTGT
This sequence comes from Petrolisthes manimaculis, assembly GCA_034508575.1. NCBI lineage: Eukaryota > Metazoa > Arthropoda > Malacostraca > Decapoda > Porcellanidae > Petrolisthes > Petrolisthes manimaculis. Next base: position 365,834 of record JAWZYT010000072.1, on the reverse strand, counting down.
GGTGTGGTGAAGGAGTTAAGAGTGTTGTGGTGTGGTGTGGTGTGGTGAAGGAGTTAAGAGTGAGTGGTGTGGTGTGGTGATGGAGTTAAGAGTGTTGTGGTGTGGTGTTAAGGTGGTGTCTGTTAGTGTGGTTTTGGTGGTGCTGTGGTGGATGATAATTATTGGGCTATTTTGGAGTTTCACCCAAGGTGGTGTGGTGGTATACAGTGAGGTTATAGTGTTGATGTGTGTGTGTGTGTGGAGTTTTGGCAGTGAGAAGTGATAACATTGATGTACCGGTATATATTCTAATATTATATACCCATGTGTGTATTTATATTATTTATGTTTGTGCATTTATGGTAATTATATTGATACCCAGGTATTTTGTATTTATTGGATTATTCAATTTTGTATCTTTTTCATGTTCATTAATAATTACTGGTACCATATTAACTCAGTTAGTAATGTACATTTATGTGTATTTTAATATATGATGCATTATGTTAAATGGGTATTTCAGTTACTTCTCCAACCAACCCTAATTAACATGACTATGGTATATTTAATTTAATAACACAGGAGAGGAAATCAGGTAAGAGTAAGGGAGGGAGTGGTGTACTTTACAGTATGTGCGGTTCGGCTAAGTCGGGTGGGTGACCTAACATCCTTACTTTCCAGACTTTTAAAACTCCCTGGGACTGGTGTTATATACACCCTCCATTGGGAGATAACTGGGTCGTAACATTATCAATACATACTTTTATTACATAAAGTGCAGTATATATTAGAAATGAATTATTAAAGTATCCCTGTTCAAACGATCTTTAGTAATTGTCATTTAAACCATAACTAACAACTCTCTCCCTTGGAGTCTCGCCCCAACCTTCCTGAAGTGAAGACGTGTTATTGGCATTCTCCCTGTGTTGTTTGTGTGTTGTTGTTTCTGTTGTGTTCTAGGTGTTGTTGGTCTATTCTATATCGGTTTTTTGTAGTGTTACTGTTTGTGATATTGTTGTTTGTGGTTTATTTGTTTTATTGTGGTTTTGTGTGTGTATGTTCGTGTGTTTGTGTGTGTTCAGTTGTTCGCTTCCCATCTAGGCCTTGCCTGGCCAGATGGAGACTGGAGAGTGCGGATTCGGATGTGACCTGGCGAGCTAGACTAGAGGGGCTCCGGCCCCTGCTCTGCCCCGATATCAGGGAGAGAGGGTTTCCCATGCTAGGAAGGTCGCCAGTGAGGGACCAGACTAAATAGTTCTCATCTTTCAGTTCTTCAACTGTCCCTCTTTTCAATTTATTTCCTTCCTGCTTGCTGTCACACCTCTCTATCACCTTTTTCTGGCGCTATAGGACCTCGATGTTGCAGCGCCTAATACCCATTAATCAATCAATCAATCCTGCCTGGAGACTGACTTGGCAATGTCTGAAGAGGATGAGTCTATTATCGAGGATCACTGGCCTGAGCTACCTTCTCGCAACCCTCCCCCCCCCCCCTCTCCTCAGTCACTCCGCAGCTCAGGTTGCAGCCTTCCACCTCCTCAACCTCTACCAAGTGACCTGTTGATGCCTCGTCCGACTCCGATGGTGTGGATTGTTTGCTTCCGGCTGCCAAGGCTACGAAAGGTGCTTCAACTGTGTATGACGTACCATTGCCAACACATGAACCTAGGCACCCCCTGTGTCTGGGTGGTGGTTCCTGGCAACTCCGACGTAGTAAACGGTGATTTTGTATGAATGAAATACTCCACGTTTGAAACGGTGATTGTGATTGGTTGATTTATATCCTTCTCTGTTCTTCAAGAGAAAATTGATTTATCTTAAGAAAACTCTGTGAACAATCTTTTCATATGATAGCGTAATGACAAGCTGCCTTTATCACCTAATTATATTGCAGATATGTGATCATACACATTAACCCTTAATGACCGGATTGCGGTCATAGACGCTCCCAAGAAGCGCCCAGGTCGTGTCGTACGCCACTGCTATGTGGTGACCGGGTGGGATGAAGCACCGCTATTGCCAATGTCGACATTTGCGAGCCCAATTTGGCGGGTTTTTTTTTACTTGGCTATACTTTACCACCAGCCCTACAAATCACCATCGTCAGTCAGTGTGTTACTGACTGTGAACACGGATGGATGTGGATTAGATTTCTCGTGCGTGTCCGATTCTGTATTGCGTCATGCTACCATCCACCACTGCCTGCCACCCGCGCGGGCCGCGTTCAGTTGTCGTCAGAGTCACTACACGTACACGAACGCAACCGCGCTCACCCGAGAAATTACCCTTCATTCCTCACTTAATTTCTCGGCAACGGAGAGTTGTAGAGAGCTGGGGTTGGTTTTATTGGAAAGAGGAAGAGTTGATGGTGCTAACAAGACCAAATTTAAGTTGTTCAGTATCGTAGTTTAGACGTACAGAGTAAGTGGAATAGAGCGATTTTGGAAAAAATCGGCCAAATTCGCCCGGACAGGCAGTAGGGATAGTAAGACTAGCCCCGGACTGACAGATTGGCTATTCATAGTTATCCCGTCGCGGAGGGGTTAAGGGAAAGTTATCAAAGTGGCAATCATCCACCGTCAGGCTCACCATATACAAATATGTCAGGCATCAATAAAACACCAAAATGTTTAATGAAAGAGGGATACAGAAACGAGTGACCTATCTCATACTTTTTTTTTTCATTATGATATATTTATTCCTTTGCGTGCAAAGTTTTTATAACTTTGTGCCATTTATTCATAATAAACTGTCCTATCATTTACTCATCTTGAGGTTCCACCAGCACAGGTAGTAAGTACAGTACAGTAGGCCTGACAGTTGTATTTATTAGAACTCAAACAATGAAACGAATCCCACATGGAATCAAAGCCAGTCTTCAAGAACTATGACGTCTCTTGATTGACTTCAAACCGATGTGATGACTGAGCTACTCAGTCATCAAGGGCAGTGTGTTTCAAGATGACACGAAACAGATCCCATAAATCCATAATACTAACAGTGAACCAAAATTTGCACGACCTATTATTTCAGAGTATTTAACAGCCTCTCAGTTCATCAACAAGGGATTCTCCCCTTAATGAATTGGATATTTCAATAGTAGTCCTCTCAGTACACGGAATTAAATAAAAAATAAAAAATATTAATTCTTTGTGGTGACAGAATTATAATAATACTGATATCAGAACAAGATGCTGAGGATGACTGTATAGCTGCTTCATACAAGTGGCGTGTATAAATAACACGTGTGAAACATCCAACAACTCGACGCTTTACTCAATAATCTCGGGAGCTAGCAAGAGTTAGGGTCTAATGGAAGCCTACAGTCCTGAGGATATATATTACGGAACAGTTGGTCACCCTGCCATACCATACAGCTGTCAGGCCTACTTACTACCTGTGCTGGTGGAACCTCAGGATGAGTAAATGATAGGACAGTTTATTTTGAATAAATGGCACAGTTGTACTCTGATCTTGTATCTGCTACTCATGCCTTTTATAGGCTATATGTCTCCCGGCCACACAGCATCGCCATACTGCCCACTCCTGGACGCTTGATGCACGTATACAGGAGGCAAAGGAGGAGGCTGAACATGATGGCCTATTATTTCAACCCAACCCAAATCCTGACCTGCTCCATCGTTACCAGATGTCTAGGGATGCTTTAGTTGCCCTGGAAGAGTGTTCTCACACTGAGTCTTGGCAGCGGTTCATGGACAGTATTAACCAGCAAACAAGTGTGGCTTCTATGTGGCATTTAATTCGCCAGGTTGTTAAAAAGACGCCGGCCACTGCTCGTCATCACACTCCCGCCGACTATGCCAAACAACTTGCCGATGCCTGGTCAGAACAATCTACCCCAGCCAGTCTACCCATCCACATACAAGATGTACTCACTTCCCGTGCTGCTATCCATCGGCTATGTCTAATGTCTGCTCTGTTGCAAGATGATGACGATGATGCAGAGCAGATAACTGAGGAGGAGTTGCACCGTGCTCTCTCCCGGGGTAAAGCTTCTTCCCCTGGTGATGATGGTATTACTTATGCTGTGTTGTGCCTACTTCAACAAGTTCCTGGGAACCCCCTACTTCAACTGTACAATCATTGTCTTCGTGATGGTTGTGTACCACGAGCCTGGATCAGCAGCACAATAATACCCATCCCTAAGCCCGGCACTGCGAAGTTCATTACAATTTCCCTTACTTCCTGTTTTTCTAAGGTTATGGAGAGAATCTTACTTAATTGTCTAATGTACAGACTGCAGGATCACCTTTCTCCATGGCTATTTGGTTTTCTTCCTCAGCGGAGCACACACCACTGCTTAGTCGACCTGTACTCTCGCCTTTCCAGGGACAGTGTGGTGGCCTTCATTGACCTTCGAAGTGCCTTTGATGTTGCTAATAGAGACGTCATTTTGGATCAACTGGTTGACTTTGGTATAAAGGGTAATCTACTACGATGGATTCGGGGATGCCTCAGTAACAGGAACTCCCGTGTGTTTTTCAGTGGTGCATTCAGTCCTTAGCGCAGTTTTCATCTTGGTACTCCTCAAGGGGGTGTTCTCAGCCCATTGTTATTTCATATTTGGATGCATCAGCTGCTCACTTCTCTATCTGATATTCCTGTTACTACAATTACGTGCTATGCTGATGATATCTGTGTTCATTCTACCTCACCAAGGGATCTCCAGCGGTTTCTTGACTCCTTCTCTGTGGCCTCCTCTCACTGCGGCATTATTGTCTCACCAGATAAGAGTAGAATATTCACCTGCCGTATCCTCAAGCTCGGCCAGTGTTCACCATTGGAGGGACTGTCATTCCCATGTGTTCCCAGTACCGTTACCTGGGTGTGTCAGTCAATATTTGGCCAATTGTTCCTGCTAGACCTCAAGACCATCCTATTGTCCAGGACTTGTTGTGTCGTCTCCAGCGCCGACTTACACCACTTCAATGGCTGTCTAACAACTCCTCAGGCATCTTCATCCCAGTAAACATTAGAAAAATATCAGAATAGAGCAATGAGGATAATTCTCGGCTATCCAATGTCGACCTAGATATTGAACATGCAGAGTGAGTTGCGTCTTCCCCATTAGTGAAGAGAATTCATTCTACTGTTAATTGCTTTACTGTCAAGTGCCTCATTTTCCCACATCTTTCACCCCATTACTCTCTGTTAGTCAGAACTGCCTGCTGGACATACTCTTTTAAGATTTGTTTCCTCTATGCTCCGTAGTCTTAATATAGATATAATGGTTGCAGACATCCCCCCAGGGTCCCCTCCGTGGATGCTACCAACACCTGATGTGAGCTTTACACCTACATGTACTTCCAAGTCAGAACTGCCTTCTCTACAGCGGCATTTGGCTCTGGAACACATAGAAACAGTGACGTCCTCCATCACAGATCCATACTGCCTCTACACTGATGGCTCATTGCAAATGGATGGTACAGCAGGTTGTGCCGTTTTCTCACCTGATATGGAGTCACCTCCAGGGGGCTGGGTTGGCCGTCGTCTCTGTAACCACTCCAGCTCAACATTGTGTCAACTGTATGCTATTCTGGATGCTGTTAGTCTTGTTTGTCAATGTGGAGTGAATACTGCCATTTGTTGTGACTCTAAACCTGCCCTTCATTCCCTCTCTAGTGTTCAGCCCACACACTCTTCTGTTATTCAGCAGATTTTATCGTTTTTGGCCTTATTTCGTCATCGTAACTTGACTATCAAATTCTTATGAGTACCATCCCATGTAGGTTTATGTCACAATGGTACAGTTGACAGACTCGTAAAGGAAGCCTGCCATCTGCCTCCTCGTGGTGTTGGACGTCCTCTCTCCCTGACATGTTACCTTTCTAGAGTCCACTCCGCCGCTCTCCTTCCTGTACAGCGACGCAGAGATGCAGAGAGGCCCTACAGCATCTCCATTACCCATTACGAGTCTATCTGCCTCCACAAATATTCCTACCTTCGTCGAGGCCTCATGGTTCGAAGGCACAATGTAGTCTCTGCTCGGTTGAGGCTTGGCTACCGGCCACCGTGGCAGGTTGCTGGGATGCAGGGTGAGTCTCCCTTCACTGAGTGTCGCTTGTGTCGAGTGCCTCGTGCTAACACCATAGAGCACTATTGTCTGGCCTGCCCCACTGTCCGACACTTGCTGCCCCGGGGCCTGACACTTGATGTGGTTTGTCGACACCTGCTGAACCATCAGGTTTTGGAGGAGCTTCTGGTACTCCACCCTCGTTTTGGTGGATTTGAGGAGGTCATAATGTAAATATTTGTCTGTATGCTTGTGCTTTATTCTGTTATGTTTTCATGATGTTTGTGTGTGTGTGGCAGTAGTAATTTGATTCTCATGGGTTCTGCCTATCAGTATGTATGGTTGCATGCCTCTTTATTGACGATACTGCACAATTAATTTAAAAAAAAACTCTCCCTCCCTACCCACTTCTCTCTCATACAGTATTACCAGAGTTCCAGGCTCCCATCACTAGAGCAGATTGGGACGAATTTCTACTGCCGACTGTACATACTTAACTTGTGGCTGTTAAACTGTCCATTGTTCTTGGGGTTAATTCGGAGCTTGAGTGTATTGGTTGTTGTTATCAATAAATGAATGACTTTCCTTTCCATCATATCCTCGTACAATATAACCCCTTGTTAGTGATTATTGCCTGGCTATATTACCTCAAGTCTTTTGGACAGTAGTTCTCCGGACACATCCCATCACCTTGAGTAGCAGCCGTACCCTCATTGTGGTGAAGTAAACCATCACAAGAGTACACACGTGTTAAGGAAATAAACATTAGGACAGGGAAGTATATTGACAGCAAAGCAACACACACACACACACACACACACACACACACACACACACACACACATACATACCCTTAGGCGGCTCCATGAAGACTAAGGAGCAGTTAAGGGCCTGAGACAACGCCCTCACCACCTCGATGTCAATACCGAAGGGGAAGAGAAGGGAGCCGTTTGAGTCACGGTAGTAGAGGACGCTGGGCTCAAACTCAAATGTTACCACCTGCACCAGAGAATACCATATTGTTTAAGAAGGAAAAGAGGAAAAAGAATAAATTGGGTATTTTCCACATCCTAGCATGCATATTTTATATATATATAAACAAAGAGAGAGTATCAATCAATCACCTGGAACTCCTCAATGTTTATGTTGTAGATTCGGGAATGATTGTCCTGGATGGATGGCCACCAGGTTATATTGTCTCCATGATCAGACTCCATCTGTTTGATCTAGAGTCATGCTGGAGTTCCTGGCAATAAGTGTGTCGATCTTTTGGCAGGTCCAGACGCCTACTCAGATTATATTGTGTCCCGGGTTGTGCTGACTATTAAATATTTCCCTTCCTCACCAGCCCTTCCTACCCGCTGATGGAAAGTCGTGTGTTTGTATGCCACAACTAACAAAGTACGAGCCATCAACCCTTCTGTGATCTTCTGACAGTACCTATCTCACCACAGTAGACGGAGGGAAACAGCCTTGGCCAGCCTTGGGTTTGGCCATTTGATAGAGGTGGTTGTTCCTTCCCTCTGCCAAGGCTGCTGAGTTCTGGTCATGGGCCAACAACTTCCACTTGATTTTCCCCAGTTCCAAGTCGCTCGGCGGCTGGTCCTTTCGGCTCTTTACTACCTTGGCCGACCACTCTCTTAGACAGACTCTTCTAGGGAGTCCATTACGTCTTCGCCCGACCCACACGCTTAATTCCACGCTTTATAATCCAAATACAACCAACGTTTGAGTTTGACTCATCCATTTGCCTATAATTATTTTCCTTTACAACCCCCATAGACACCTTACTGCCAAAACTCCTATGCTTGATGCTGGTTCCCTTTATCCCTTAGTAAAAATAATGATAATCACCTTGAGCTCTGCCCCTCCGAGGTCGCTCAGCTTGTCAGGGAAGAGTGAAGCTGTGTTGTTGGCAATGCTGGTGTTGACAGTAAAGGTATTGGCAGCATTGGTGTTGACAGTAAAGGTGTTGGCAGTAGTAATTTTAGCAGTGAAGGTATGGTGGCGCCAGGTTGCTATGTGGGAGAGAGAGGTGTTCGTACTGGAGAAGAGTGTGTTGCTGTAGATGACCCACTCCCCATCACGCCAACCCTGCAAGAGAGGAGGAGGGTGGAAGACAGCTTTAGGCCTGGAGGATCTTGTAGGGACGAGGGAGAGGATAGTGAGGTGGGAAAAGCAAAACGGGGCAACACCGTCGTTAGTCACATTGATTTGTGGAGGTCTAGACATAATTATGGCATTTGAAAGCACATAAATCGTAGTGAGGGAAAACTTGTTGTAGGTAGAGTCACGGTCCATACTATATGGACCGTGGGTAGAGTGTTCCAGAGTTAACCAGTCGTGTATGTGAAAGACTGAGAATAACGAGTATCTCTTGTATTTGGGAGTTGGACAGAAAACGGGTGAGATAGAGTGGCTTGTCGAGAGTTGCATGGTCTCCTGAGGGGAGTGGGAGTATACTTAGAAAAGGTTCAGAAGAGCAGTGTCCAGCATAAGTGAAACAGAAGAAAGAAATTGATGAAACTTTGCATCAAAGAGACAGAGAACGCGGTGAAACTATATGAGGGTTGATGTTAATGAGACGGAAGGCCTTTGACTCCACATTTACCATAAGATTTAGCACACACACACACACCCACACACACCCTAACATGACAACCATACAGAGGCCTATGAGATCCTAGTACAAAGACAACTACATTAAAATATTGTACAGTATATTTCATCAACCTACAGAAGCAGTACCGACACATTATACACACACACACACACACACACACACACACACACACACACATATTTATATATATATATATATATATATATATTATATACACAGTTTCTATATAGAAACTGAATGGGCGCTGATAAACAAACATTTTGAAATATGACACTTGGGTTGTAGAAATAAAAATGACCAAAATATGTGCTTTCAAATAGTCTCTTTGTTTCTCCCGTCACATTTTATCTATAAATACTCAACAACAACCTTTAACCTAACCAAACCTACCGAGTAATTGGTGCAGGTGGTGCCGAACCAATATACTGTACAGTCACGAGCATAAGCTTCTTTACCCCCCTGGCTATAGTTAGGCCAAAGTCGTGGTTGGAGATGGAGAAGGGTCAGGCATACGAACAGAGGGAGTCAATAAATCTCATGATGCTTCATAACGTCACAGAAGTTCGTTCACTCACGAGCACACCATACTCGTTCGACTGTGTTGGTTTTCTTACTCTCGAATCACGAAGTGTATTTGAAGTGGCAGTGGTCAATGACTCAATATATGTTACATAGCTACGTATATAAGGCATGGAAAATAAATCTCATTGTATATGTTATATATGTGATTATACTGAGTCACTTGAGTCTTTGTTTCACATATCCACAGTCAGTTCTCAGTAGCAAAAAGAACCGCTCACTAAAAAGGTCTGTATACAGCTAGCCCCCGTCTGCTTTCCTCAACAAGGGGTTTGCTTAGTGTATCATGTGTTGATGTAATATTAATCTCATACTGGAAAATGTATAGTGTATTTTCTTTATAGGGCATATAACTGTTTGCTATTTCATATCTTTTGTATAATATCAGCAAGCGTAGCTATTAGTCCTTGCTTTCATGGGTCATACCTTTTCATTAAGCCTATCTTATCGGCAGTCATGTTTAGAAAAGCCATTTTAATCTCCATATCAGTTGATTACAAAATAATACCTTTTACCATTTCATTATAATTATATATCCAATACACCACATTTTATAAGTAAGCATCACATGCTCTCGATCTACAGACATGGCAGCCAGGAGACGGCGTGCTATTCGTCCCAGGGACAATCGGCCAGAGATAATTATGAGACAAAGCATGATTATAGAATATCACGAAGCCGGGAAATCCATTAATGAAATCAGCCTCTTGATGGGTCTTAGTAAACCAACTGTATGGATGTGGATCAGACGTTTCGAAGAAGGACACGTAGAAACGAGACCAAGATCCGGCAGACCCAGGAAAATAACACCTCAACAGGATGCGATGCTTGTCAATGCAGCGAGACGAGCTCCTCAATCAACAATCAACAGCTGTATCTCTAACCAGTGAACTTCAATTACTCTGCCACCCATCCACGAGTAGACGACACTTGCACGAGGTGGGAGTGCATCGCTACGTTCCCGCTATTAAAGAGGTGCTTAAAGACGTCGCAGCATTATAGCAATTTTGGTATGGACTTTTGGAATACAAAAAAAATTATTGATGAAAAGTGCTTTACTTCTGTGTAAGGGATCCGCAGACATTGTTGGCGAGTAACCAATACTAGGTATGACCCACAAAACATTCATGAAAAGGTAGAAGTGGGAGGGTCAGTGTTTCATTTCATGGCTGAATGTGGTCAGCGGGACCAGGCTAGTAATATCCTTGAGACATCTCTCCTGCCTTCGGTTTGGGCGTATGCTCTCCTGGAGCCCCACACCATCAGGCTGGTGCAAGATTGATCACCAATTCACCACGCAGTCAGAGATTGGTTTGGTCGCCACAAAGAGATTGAACTGCTCGACTGGCCATCAAAAGGTTGCGACTGCAATCCTATAGAAAATCTTTGGGGAAGGATGGTTCGCGAGTGGGAGGTTCCTGAAAGAACGAGGCAGGCAGTAGAGAACAAAGTAAGAGATGTGTGGGAGAGTAGTCGACGTCGACCAGATTATATGCAGCAACTTGGTTAAGTCAGTCCCAGCCCGACTGCAAGAAGTAATTGCAGCAAACGGGAGTTGGACAAAATATTAGTAACTGTTTTGTAAGCAACTATTGTTAAACTTTATTACCTCGTCCAGTGGCGTAAAAGGAGAATGAAGTTTACATGCTATTCTCTATAAGAAGATAAGTAAAAATGACAGGCTGATTATCTTCTTCCTATACTGTTTTAATTTATATGAAATACCTTGTAACTCCTGGTATAACTCTTCAGCAGAAAAAAAATCATTTTGTGTTTTTCATAATTTGTGGAAACTTATACAAAAGACATGTTGTGTGGTCAATATATGTTGAGGCTTTGTATACGGTTGAGGAAATATTTGATGTTATAACATGGCATTTTCTGATATAAACCATTGTCTCTGATGTGGATATTTTGGTGTGTATTACTATTTGTCTAAGGCAATACATTCTGAGTGGTTACACCTTACACGCCCTTGGCTGCCCAACTCCTTATTAATAATAATAAAAATATTAATGTGATGATGATGTTGTTGATGATAATGATAATAAATAATAATAGTGATGTTAATGATGATAATGACGATAATTATAATTATAATATGATGATGATAATAATAATAATAATAATAATAATAATAATAATAAGTAAAATGATAATGATAATTATAATAATGATAATAATTATAATGATAATGATAATAATGATAATGGACATAATAATAGGATAGTAAACCAGTCATTGTAATAAATAATAAAATCCTTATTACACCGATATTCTCTTCTACGACTTGGCTATTATTATTGCTTTCTCACAAAATAGCAAGAGCAGAATATTAAAAATTCCTTTAAAATTCATCATAACTATTCATGGCGTCGTAAAAGGTGTTGGGTTAAAAAAAGTGAATATAATCCCTGTAATGAAATGAAGCCTCATCCGAGCATTGTGAACCAGCTCCTCCTTGTTCGTCAAGTCTATCACTAACCACGACTTCGACCTCACTCTCGAAAGGGGGATAAAGAAACTTATACTCGTGACTGTACAGTGGGTAATAATGCTGCCCGGCACTCCACTGTCCAAGGCCAAGGAGTCTCTGTACTGTCCAAGACGGGGAGGATACTGCCGCACAAGTTCTCTCACACTTTCATACACCATTAATTTTGTTACCAGTAAAGTACCTACACTGTGTAAGGACTTCATTATGAATTTGTGAAGGCTTTACTGGGTCCTTCAGAGAGCTTGTATCTTGGGTCGTGAGTCATTCACGTGTTTCTGTTTCACTTCGGCTTCTGCTAACGATGTGGATTGGTTAGGTGGATTGAACTTGCTTTCAGAGATTTTAAAACTAGGATTCTTAACTATTTAATTATTATCTGTGTGTGTGTGTGTGTGTGTGGTTGGGTTTGGGTTATAAAAGAAGTCAGCAGATGTGTAGGTGAATGCATACCGTGACTAGACCAATCAGTATGTGTGTGTGTGTGTTATGAAAGAGATTCACAGATGTGGAGGTGAATGATTGCATACCTTGACTAGACCAATCAGATGTGGCGTCTTGGCAGGTTTGCTGGCCAGAGAAAGGGTCTGAAGCTGCTCCTTTGTGGCGCCCACTATCACGTGTCTGTCGGGGTTATATGCCGCCGGAGGATAAGAAATAAAAATGATGGCTACAAACTTAAAGAATAGTTGAGGGAATAGTTTAGTCTAGATTTACCAACACTGTACTGTCCCCTTAACGCCCATACCGGTAGGGTATACCAGTAAGAGTATTCATCTGAGACTGAACCTTATAAACACCTGTATATGCTACAGGGAAGTAGTGAAACCCAGTGATTTCACGAAATCACTGACATTTTTAGGAAGTTCATGTAATTACTGTTTCACTCGAAGTCTTTACGTATTTCTTGAAAGTCCTAGAGGATTAATTAAATACCTGGTTTAAAGATCCAGGAAATTCACGTATTTACTGATATGGTGTGGTATCAAACCAAAGTTTGATTGGGGGAATAAAACAACAGACTGATTATCAAAACATCTTTATGTATTAAGACAAACCTTCTAATCATCTCATTTAAAACCTTATTTTTTAGTTATTAAGACAAATTAAAACTGAAGTAAAAACATATCAAAACAATTATAGGATAAAAAGTCACAACTTAATCATTTTTTCGGACAAGAAAAACTGTCATGGCAACGTGAATGGTATTTCAAATTGGCTTTGAAGCATTTGCACAGGTGTGTGTGGCACTGCCTTGGTCCATTGTAGTTACAGTTATTGAAACCTGTCTACCAGTAGCTAAGTGGGCTATGAATACTAACCGTCTAAAATACCAGCCTTGACAGCAGTCCTATATAAATCTGTGTCCACATCCCTTGCAGTGATAATGCCAAGAATATTACGTGAGCCTCCTCTAAACACAAACAAACACAGTCTCGCTCCAACACTGCTGGAGTGTGGACGTTCCTTTTGGCGCTTTGCCTGAATTCTTGTTTGTGTCGTTATTTGTGTTGTTTTTCCACTCTTGTTTGTGTGTTGTTTGTATTGTTTGTGCATTCTTGTTTGTGTGGTGTTGCTGGTGGTGTTTGTCTGCTGTGGTTCTGTGTAATGTATTGTTGTGATTGTCTCTGTATGTGAGTGTGTGTGTGTATCCTTGGCAGATTGCGTGTTCAGCTGTTCGTGTTGTTGTTTGCTTCCCATCTAGGCTTTGCCAGACCAGATGGAGAGCACAGATTCAGATGTGGCTTCCTGCCTGGAGGATGACTTGGCCATGTCGTAAGAAGAAGAGTTTCATATCGAGGATCACTGGCCTGAGTTGTCTTCTCGTAACCCTCCCCCCCTCTCCTCTCCTCAGTCACTAAGCAGCTCAGGTTGCAGCCTTCCACCTCCTCAACCTCTACAAAGCGACCCGTTGATGCCTCGTCCGACTCCTTGCAGGATTCTGATGGTGTGGACTGTTTGCCTCCAGCTGCCAAGACTGCGAAGGGTGCTTCAGCTGTGCATGACTGGCTGGGGCCGAAGGGGCGCCAAAACCCTTAAAGTATTGCCCACATCACTAATACAGGTAATACCCTCCTATGGGGTCAATATGTATAGAATTTAGAAAACCACTAGAGATTTATGGGGAAAGATATATAAATTATTTAGAATAAAGATGCTGACAGATACGCATTATGGACGGGATTATCCCAGCCACAGCATTTCACCTTCATAAAACTGAAGGACTATAGGACTCTTGCATTGTCATTGTATATATATATATATATATATATATATATATATATATATATATATATATATATATATATATATATATATATATATATATATATATATATATATATATATACTTATCTGTATATATATACTTATCTGTAACATATGTACGTGTATCTAAACTTAGAAGGGAACTAGTGCATTGTCGTCAGAATCAATAAAAACGCATTAATGTTATCCAGACCTGCCCTGATAGTCCCACTGATCTTGGTTGTGTTGGCCAGCGAAGGTGAGGAAGGAGTTGGGTTGTTGTTGGTGATTTAGGAAGTAGAGGTAACCCCGGCACCTCTCTCCTTCCCACAACACACTGGCTAGATCACTGGGGTTGTCAAGCACTACCACCTGTACAGAGAGAGAGATTAAGCACCACCATCTATACAGAGAGAGAGAGAGAGTGTGTGTGTGTGTGTGTAATGTAGTGGCCACACTGTATTACACACAGGTGGTCACTCCCAAGGTCTAAAAAGTATTATTTAGTACTAAAAAGTACTTATTAGACCTTGGCCACTCCTATATCAAGAGGTATACCACTCCTAGATCCCGGGTATATTCTTAGCTGGTCAGGTAAGCTAATCCTCGACCCTAAGTGCCTGGGAGACAGCAGCTGTCAACTTGTACCAAACATAAGGGGCCAGTCTTGCCCTGTAGACACACACTAGCACAAGCATCTGCTGAAGCAGAAGGTCCTCGCACACTGTCGTCCTGCCTGTCACATCACCTAGCTGCCGTACACATTATAATACCTACCTCCTACCTCCTGCAGCGACTACGGCACGATACGGCACGCCAGCAGTGTTGCCAAATGTGATAGACAAAAATCCGCTAGATTGACCCACAAAATCCGCTAGATGCTATAAATTTACGTTTTTCACACTCAATATATTAGCAATAATATTATATAGCCGAAATTATAATTAGTACTTCTTTCCACAAAACATATAAGCTGTATAAGCAAAATCAATAAGAACAGTTATACAATTAGCTTAAATACACTTACGTTTGTTAGTTCAGAGAGAACATTATATAATCCTCCTCCTCTTCAGTTTCTTCTGACACGGTTACTGATGAACTAGGAATTAGATCGGCTGATTCTGTTGATGTGTATGATTATTCAATATATATATGGATGGTTGTATGAGAGATGAAAGCCAAAGTGAATGGTCTGGGGGTGAAGTTGAGGCTGAATGAAGCAAATTGGTCCTTGGTGGCCAGTCTGTTTGCGGATGACACTGTGTTGATGGCTGAGAGTGAAAGGGAGTTACAGAGAGTGGTGGATGAATTTCAGTCTGTGTGTAAACGAAGGAAACTGAAGGTGAATGTTGGTAAAAGTAAAGTGATGGTATTTGAAAGAGATGAAACTGAAGTGATTGACTTTGCTACACCTTACAGAGTGGAAGTACCAACTAGGACAAAGTGTGAGATAACTATAAGGGGTGAGAGGATGGAGTAAGTGAAGGAGTTTAAGTACAGTTCCGGACTCATGAAACGGAGACACCCCATTCCGTGAGCGAGGTTGTGTGGGGCTCTGCGCATCTGGTAATACTGGCAATAGGAGGGAGTGACACGTGAGGGTGAGGTGGGTTCCCCATCCTCACCTCACCCTCCCATGTTGTGGGACGTGGTGTGAGAGGCAGACCACCAGTAAGATGGCAGAACAGAGTGGAAGAGTATGTGAAGGAAAGAAACATGAGGGGGAGGGGAGGGCTGAACCAAGTAAGGAGGGAGTGTTTGAACAGGGAAGACTGGAGACTTTTCTGCCATGGGAGGATTTCCCGGATGAAGTGAGGCATCAGAGCTATAGATAGATAGATAGAAGAACATCAGGGCAATTAAAAAAATACCTGGAATGGTAACGGAGGAAGTGGAACAAAACAGAATACAGTCACATACAAATAAAAATAGAACTATATGTTACACAGTACTGTATGTTATATGAATGTGCCTTTGATTTGTAGAAGCAATAGTGAAACGTCGTCAATAAAGACTCGTCGTCATAGTGTTGTTGTTGTTTAACATTTTGTCAAGCAAATGCTTATTTTAACTCAATTTTCTTCATCTCACTAGACTATCAAAATAAATGTTAACAGTTCCTACTGAAAATAAATAAGAAAACAGATGACAAAATTAACAACAAACGATAACACAACTTCACTATCTGTAAATGTAAATCGTTATAAATTTGTCTATAATGATATAAAAAGCATATAACCTATTCATATTACTAAGGTAGAAATGAATATATGAAGCCTTGAAACGAATCACAACACGAGCCGTGAGCCCGTGAAGCAATGCCAGGCAGATTCCCTCCCATCACCATCAGTTGGCTGATATATGACAACAACAACAGAAAATAAAATAGGAGTGACACCCGTAGTTTTAAAATATTTGAGGGCCCTTACTGGAGCTCTATGAACCCTCCAAATAATCCAGGCCACAAAACGCGTCAGTGTTTCGAATAGGGAATCTGTTGCCTGGAGTAGTTTGGAGGGTTCATAGAGCTCCAGTAAGGGCCCTCAAATGTTTTAAAACTACGGGTGTTATTCCAGTATGCGTTATAATTCAGTTCCTCATTAACAATGTATGCCACTGTTCTTCATATACTGTATATGTGGCAAATAAACATAATATATTTAGTTCACCACAATACTCTCTTGTTTAGATATAATGAGTTTATATTATCACTAACCTTTCCTAGCAACTAATCGACTAATATCTCAGTCGTTATATGTTCAACTCTCTACACCTCTGTCACCTCCTTGTGGAGTATAGGGTATAGAGGAGCCTAGGGTGATAAAGAAACGCCTTGCCACAACTGTACCATCATAGGCATAAGATGAAAGGACACATACTCTCTCAAGTTAACTTTTGTAAATACTTTGATTCTGAAGAAGCTAAAAAAAAGTCTATGCAACACTTCTGGTTCATCATTCAGCGATGAAAGTGCTGGCAGAGGGCAAAGGAAAGTTATTGTGTTTCTGCAGATAGTGATATGCTTTTGTATTTAAGCTTCGAAAAGTCAAAGCTTTACTGACGTGATTATCAGTCCAGCATCTGCATGACTGGAGCTCCTGTTACAAAAATTCTACCCGAGTGAATGGAAAGAACATTCCCAGTTTCTATCTTGTTGTTGCAGTAGCCTCGGCATAGGCAATGTGTAACTGTTCATGTAAGGACGTTTTCTCTTTTTCCCAGTTCTTCTCTTTGAGTTGGCCAGAAGAGGGTGGCAACAAACTCGTGGACGCAATAGTACATACCTGCTTGGGGTTGGGAAGGGCGTGGAGGAGCGAATGGAGAAGGACGGAGTGGGTGTAAACAGAGTGAAAGGCCAACAGGAGTGAACAGTGTTTCAGATCCCCCATCACTATCTCCATCAGTAAGCTCATCAGATATGTCTCATCCGTCACATTTGTCCCCAGCAGGTCACCATCACCAGTTTTCTTCTCGCTTTTCTCTATCTTCCATCTTAGTATTTTACCTGTGTTTGTCTTATTTTCCCTTGTCAGCGATGCACTACGCTTTATGTTTGTTGCCGCCGATATCTTCCAAGAGTCTATGTTGTTGCAAATCGGTTTTGTTATTGTAGAGTTGTCTTTGTTAATTTGGTGATGATTATCAGTACCAAAAGGAAGGATATCCTCTCGGTCACACTCTAAACCCTTTTCTAAATTCACAGAGCTCTGTTGGGATGTAGAAGAATGTTGTTGTTGTTGTTGTTGTGGAGGTGGTAGAGGTGCGCTGCGGAGTAGACTGTGCTCAAAATACTTTCCTGTTTGACTCGGGTACAGTTTGGTCGTAGTGTGAGTGGAGGTTGTGGATGGCTTTGGTAGGACTGTAGTAAAGATTAGTGTGAGTGAAACCAATCTTAAGGCGAAGTGAGTGACCACCATCTGCAAAACACAAAGAGGGAACATTAGAAGAGAAAAAAATGTTTCGATAATGACTGCTAAAACACAACTCCTAAATAATAATAATAATAATAATAATAATAATAATAATAATAATAATAATAATAATAAACTATTAACAGGTAAAGGTTTATTCCAACTCAAAGCAGTTTATAACCATCACATGGACTGGACTGGTATTTTACCAAGATGATAACTAAATCTAAAAGCATCCTGAAAAAAAAAGTTTAATCTTGTTTAATCTTTTCTACATTTAAGAATAATGTAAACATGAGCTTCAAGTGTGATAATTTTTTATCACCCTACAAAGTGAGTGATATAAAGAAGAAAATATGAAGACTGCATTAGACAAGAACAATCTTAATATTCATGAGGATAGAGGCGACAGAGAGGAGAGACAGCAAGCATGAAGGAAAAAGAAAATAAGGAGGGACAAATGAAGAGAGGATTGGGTTGGATCCAAAACGGTCCAAAAAAACCTTAAGCCTCATAATTTTAGAGGCAATAATCCCACCATAGGGAACCACGAACGAAATTGATTAAGACAATAACCAAGTTCTCTGACTGTGACTGACTGTTCAATAACAACTTTGTGTGACGTGATGACAATGGTGCTGTCATCACTCTACTCAAGGCAAGTCAGATTGTTTTTTCTTCTACCCATGGAGAGAGAGAGAGAGCGCATTAGAAACATAATACATACAATCATACATATATGCATAATACATAAATAATACTTATATATATACTAGCAGCGATACTCGACGTTGTCCGGGTGAAGATCCTACATGTGGTTTTGTCAATAAATTTCCTCTAATTATTTTTATGTGTACTTATTAGGAAGGTGGGAGGGGTCCATTATCCGGTGTGGTTTCTGGTCTCCCAGAGAAACCATGCCAGCTTTACAACCACAAAAGTATATATATATATATAAGGAACCAATACATTGCAAAGTAAATTATTTATCAGTACCAATTCTTAATGAAATAGTAACTCTTTTAATGTGAGTGCTGCAACACTCCGTCTCAGAGTAACCACACCTACTGTTCCTTCATATATTGAAAAAAAAAAGCTAATACCATTTGTATGTTCTTACCCTGCTGACTACGTGTAGGACCTGTAGTAGAGGTAAGTGGGAAGAAGATTCCTGAGGTAGGTTCTAACGCGTTTATTATAGGCCACAGAGGGAAGAGAGTACAACGCGTGTGTTCCAGCCAAGCCGCCTCGAGTCTGTCTGACTACGTCACTTCCGGCTGGCTGGCGGAAGGATATGTAATATGTGTGTATCGAGGCAGGATGCTTTATTAGAGATACACACATACATATTAGTAAGGATATACATGTAAAGAATGCATAGAATAGAATATATATGAATGGGAGTGTAGAATAATGTTTATAGGTGATATATGGCTGGCACTCGTTCTTGTAGGTTGTGTACGTGAGA
Source organism: Petrolisthes manimaculis (assembly GCA_034508575.1). Classification (NCBI taxonomy): domain Eukaryota; kingdom Metazoa; phylum Arthropoda; class Malacostraca; order Decapoda; family Porcellanidae; genus Petrolisthes; species Petrolisthes manimaculis. The sequence goes on along the minus strand of JAWZYT010000072.1, from coordinate 346,499 downwards.
GTGCGCGGGATATACGAACTTATTATCTACACCTCCCTCCCCCTTCAAGCTCGTAATACCTTATCGAGCTGACTCTGTTCTTTGGAGTCGTTCAGACCTACGTGGGGTCGTGGGGGCAATGAAGGACTCTGTTACCGGGTCCGTGCAAGACACAGGGGGCTCAGGGATATGGGGAAGGGGGTCTACACCAGGGGGATTTATTGGGCGAAGGAAGCGACGGTTCCTCCAATACACTCGACCACTGGGTAGACGGACCTCATAGTCCCTGGACCTGCCGCAGCTCATGACGACCCCAACCTTGTCCCAGCGGAGAGAAGTCGGGTTTTGGATTCGCACTGTGTCACCGACTCTCAACCTGGGGAGGGGGCGTGCATGCTGGTTGTACTGTTCCTGTACCAACTCTGCACGGGCTGCTGCACGGCGGTCACAATCCTCGGCCTTGGCCTGCCACTCTGATGCAAAGGACTGGGGGTGGGCAGGTACACATGACCGTAGAGGGTGACCATACAGGATTTGTGCCGGGGAGCGACAGGTGAAGCTTGGGGTGTTGCGAAGCTCCAGCAGCCCTCGGTCGAACTCCTCACAGTCAATGTCGCCGGTAGGAGCTGTCTTAAGGATGAGATGCTTTATCGACTTAACTGCAGCCTCGGCATGACCATTAGACTGTGGGTAGTGGGGAGAAGAGACAAGGTGATGTATTCCCCATCGTTCCATGAAGTCCCGGAACTCGCTGCTGGTAAACTGTGGGCCCCCATCTGTCCGAAGTCTGAGGGGCACACCAACTTCCCTGAAGTAGCGGCAAAAGATCCTGATGGTGTTGTGTGCGGTGGTATCACCTTTGCAGGGGACGACAACAGGCCAGCCTGAGAGTCTGTCAGTGACCACAAGGAATGATTTCCCTGCCACTGAGAAGAAGTCAGCTGACACGGACTCAAAGGGCCTCGTTGGGTTGTCGTCGTTTGCCAGAGGTTCCTGCTGCTGACTAGGTTGTAGCATCTGGCACGGTTCACAGGCTTGTACTGTGCTGGCGATGTCTGCGTCGATGCCAGGCCAGAATACAGCCTGTCGAGCCCGTCGCTTGGTGGCTTCCACACCTCTGTGGCTGTCATGGAGGCGAGCCAACGTACGGCGGCGAAGGGCTTCAGGAACTATGACTCTCGCTCCATACAGGACTAGGTCACCATCTGTTGACAAGTTGTCTCGGAGCTTCCAGAACGGGAGCAATGACTTGTGCTGCTCATACCGGTTACTTGGGAAGCCCGAGGTGACACACTCACGCAGGCGGATGTACACGGGGTCCACTCTGGATGCGTCACGAAGTTCTTGGAGAGTCCTGTCGGTGTCCTGTGGAGGCGAGTTATCATTAGGCGTGACAGCGTTGATGGTGACGATGGCCCTGAGATGGGCTGTGGCGGCAGCACACGCCATCTCATCCTCTGGCGTCGGGCGACTGACAGGTGCTCGTGACAGTGCATCAGGGATGCGGAGCAACTTGCCAGCGCACCAGACGGCTGTGAAGAGGTAGGGCGACACTCTTTCCTTTAGGCGTTGAAGGCGAGGGTTCTCAACTGCGTCTAGCGTGTAGTTGTTTAGTATTGGTACCAGTGGGCGATGGTCCGTCATGAGGGTAAACTGTTGTTGTCCGATGAGATACAGTTTACACTTGGACATAGCCCAAACCACAGCTAACATCTCCAGTTCGATGGTTGCATAACGGGACTCCGTGTCACTGAGGAACCTCGAACCACACTGCACTAGACGTAGATGGTTGCTGCCATGATCCTGTAGAAGGGCGTATCCAATCCCGTTGAGACGTGACGCATCAGTCTGTAGGACCACTGGTAGAGATGGGTCGAATGGAGCCAAGACGGGTGGGCTGACCAAGGCAGCCTTGACCCGGCCGAACGCTTCGTCGTGGTCGGCGGTCCATGTAAATGACCTCTTCACACTCATCAGGGGGCGTAGGGGCTGAGCTGCAGTGGCAATATCAGGGGTGAATTCCGCCAGCTGGTTTACCAACCCCATGAACGAGCGGAGGTCAGTGATGTTGGCTGGTGTTGGGAAGTCCTTGATGGCACTGACTTTGCCTGGGTCAGCGGAGATGCCTTGTCCTGAGAGAGTGTACCCACAGAAGTTCACGCTGTGTGCGGCTACCACGAACTTGTCCCTGTTCAGAGTGATACCGTATTCGCGACACCTTGTGAGTACCTCGTTGATCCGTTGCAGATGTGTGGTGAAGTCCTCGTCGAAGAGTAGCACGTCGTCGACAACCTTCGCACAGTTCTGTACACCTTGGAGGGCCATATCACCACGGAGGCAGAAGGCGTCACCCGTTGCTGAGAAGCCCATGGGGCCACGGCAGTGTTGGAAGCGACCGTATGGCGTAATAAAGGTTGTCAGGTGCTGGTCCTCTTCTTCCAGTTCCATTTGCCAGTACCCACTTAGAGCGTCCGCTGTAGTGAAGAACCTTGCCTTGGGGTTCACACTGCGGATGGCTTCAAACGGCGTTGGTGAAGGGTGGGTTGGACGGGACACTTGGCTGTTCAGCTTGGTGAGGTCTACAGTGAGGCGGACTTCAGCGTTGTTTTTGGCAACCACAACGAGAGGATGGCACCACTCCGACGGTTCGTCTCCAGCTGTTTTGATGATGCCCTGGTCCACCAATGAGTTCAACTCTTCCTTCACCTTGTCCCTAAAGGCAAAAGGAATCTGACGTGGTGTGTGGATGGCAAAGGGTACTGCATCATCTTTCAGGTGGATTTTCATCGGAGGGCCTTTCATCGGTCTGAGTGGAGCTGTCTTCAGGTCGTCCTTGGAGATCAGTACATCCTTGAACTCCTCCAGGAAATATTCCTTTGCCTGTGTGGGTGTTGTGGAGGACGTGAATGGTAGCTCCTTACACTTGTTCACATGTTTCACCTGTACAATAGGTTTTGGGAACTCTCTTGATATGATGGCCAACTCCTGACAGTGGCCATATGACAATAGTGGCGTCTGGACATCCTCATGTACGTAGATAGTGGCAGTGCAGGAACGGCTACCAATCGAGAGTAGTGCCTGACATGTTCCCAGAGCTGGTGCCATTGAAGAACCATCTGCAGTGAAGGTTGTAGTTGGAGGCGGGGAACGTAGGCTACTGCTGGATATCCGTAACATCTTGAGGTGTCGGCGGCCAATCACTGTGATGTCTGCACCTGTATCTGGGAGCATGTCCAGTTGTGTAGTGGTGCCTCCGTAGGTCAGATTCACAGTTGTCAGTGTGGGAGTTTTCTGTGGTGATCCCACACGTCGGCAGTTCTTCGTCTTCTGATGGTACGACCTGCTGTATGATGTGGTATTTCTGTCCTGAGGTGCTGGCTTCCTGGATCTGCAGCACCTGTCATAGTGCCCCACACGCTTGCAGTTGTGACACTGGACATTGGTAGCAGGGCAGGCTGGAGACTTCGTAAAATGGCCCTGACGGCCACAATTGCTACAGAACTTGTCGGCGGCCGAACACTTGCCCTTTTCGTGCTCATGACCACAGTTCCGGCAGGCGGCCACTGATGCTGAAGACTGTTGTATGGCCGATGACTGGTCTCGCTGTTTGTTCCGTTTGTAAGTGGATACGGCGTTTATCTGGGACGAAGGGGCACGTATCGCTGATGTGGCACTTCTAGTGGCTTCATATGCACGACAGGTGTTGACTATATCCTGCAGGGATGGGGTTGTATCAAGGGAGAGCAGCTTCTGCACAAGCTCCTCATCGCAAACACCCATTAATATGACCATCTTGAGTTGTGTTTCCTCGCAGGTTTTCCCTGGGCAGACGTCAATTTCCTCTGATATGTGTCGTATCCTCACGTAGAAGTCACTGAATGATTCACCCTGTCTCTGCTTACAGTTCAGCAAGTCCCTACGACGAAGAGCTTCATTGCGGGAGTTCTTGATATGCTCCTGCAGCTCATCTAGGACTTCATCTACTGTCTTGTCAGTGTCGGGTGAGATACTTAAGGTGTGCTCTAGAATACGCTGTGTTTCTAGGGTCAGGCACATACGCATCTGTATCAATTGTTTCTCCCTCGGCAGTTTGGTTAAGTCCACCATAATAGCATAGTCTGCCCAGCGACGCCGCCATTCCCTGAACACCTGGAATGTTGCATCAGCACGAAGGGGCGGTGGGTTCTGTGTAATAGCCTTCTGTGGTGGAGGTGGACTGGCTGCTGGATGGGTGGATGTGGAGTTAGAGGACGTCCCGTGTGACGAAGATGTGGATGGAGGGTGTGTGGAGGACGGGTGGTGAGGCTGGAGTTGAGCTAGGGCCTGCAGAATGGCTGCCAACTTAGCATCTTCACGCTGTCTCCTGTGCTCCTCTTGCTGTCTTCGTTCTTCCTCTTGCTGTCTCCTGTAGTGTTCTTCCTGTTGTCTTCTGTATTCCTCTTGTGTTCTCTGGTGGTCCATGTACCGGAAAAAGTGAAGGAGGTCTGTGGTTGTGGCAGGCTGTGGGTGTGGAGGAAGTTGGAACCTGGGTGGTGGCTGGTGAGGTGGTGGTATGGGAGGAGTGACGCCGAGATTGCTGAACTGGCTACCAACAAAGGTGGGGGTAGTGTCTCCAGCTGCCTCCTCACTATCGATGTCGAAGTCACCACCAGTCACTTCCTCTCCTGCAGGTGCCACGTAGAATCTCCTGTCTTCCTCCATGGTTGAGTGTGGTGACAGGAACATGGCAGGCCACAATAACTCAGAGGATGTAAGACCGAACAGGTGTGAGAGTGCTGTAGTGCAGTGCTAATGTGCGCGTTACTGGCAACACTGGTGAGGGGTGAGGGTGGCCTGGGGCAAGGCAGGGTTGGTGACTGTAATGGCGCGCGCCTCCGGGCCTGCCTCACTCACTCAGTGCACTATGGGCAGTCGTGAGAGGAGGATGTACTGCTCTCCGCTCCTGACCATATGATGTATGAGAGGATTCCTGCCTCCCCAAACATATGCACACATTAAATAAAGTAATAGCACAACACTATTCACTGTAAAAACACTGCTCTAGACACTGTAGCACTTCACAACACTGGTAAACACCGAAGGGATGCCTAAGGCGGGCATCCAGGGTTGGTCGGTGTAGAGGGCTGGCTGGCTGTCGCCTCCCCCTGTGTACTGGCCTTTTTTCACTTTTAAAACACGTCACTGATCACTGCGCCATGTATGTTCTTACCCTGCTGACTACGTGTAGGACCTGTAGTAGAGGTAAGTGGGAAGAAGATTCCTGAGGTAGGTTCTAACGCGTTTATTATAGGCCACAGAGGGAAGAGAGTACAACGCGTGTGTTCCAGCCAAGCCGCCTCGAGTCTGTCAGACTACGTCACTTCCGGCTGGCTGGCGGAAGGATATGTAATATGTGTGTATCGAGGCAGGATGCTTTATTAGAGATACACACATACATATTAGTAAGGATATACATGTAAAGAATGCATAGAATAGAATATATATGAATGGGAGTGTAGAATAATGTTTATAGGTGATATATGGCTGGCACTCGTTCTTGTAGGTTGTGTACGTGAGAGTGCGCGGGATATACGAACTTATTATCTACACCATTATAATGAAACTGACGCTTGAAAGGGATAAGGTAAGAATACTACTAAATGTCTGAGACACCTAAACATATTTAATAATTGATTAATACGAGTCATACACCTATAGAAAGAATTAATTCAGATCCACCTCTGAGACGTTACAAACTGCACTGGCGGTAAATGTGTGGAACCGTTTCTGGCAGTTCTGCCAGAACTGCCAGTACCGAAGAAAACGGATCCTGCCCAGCCCTACTGCAGGGTTTCGAACCCACCCACAACCCCCTCATTGGTCATTTAAAAAAAAAATTGTAGGCCGAGGAAACTTCCCAGGCTTCACCCATCAGAATGATGTATTACTTTTTACTACAGGTAAAACGATGCGGCTATGCACAGCGGCTAAACACACACATACACACAGACAGACGGATCGTTTTATATATATATAAATAAGGTAGGGGCGGTATTCAGAAGTTTTGTCGTCTATTTAATACTATGACAAGCTGTACCCGGCCCGCTTTGCTAGTCCAACCTAACTTAACCCTTAAAGACCTATCAACGCCTTAAGGCGTTAATAGAAATTTTAGCCTTAAAACCGATTAACGCCTCTATTTAACAGCCCATAAATGGGCTACATATAGCCACAGCAGTGGTACTAAAGAAAAACTCTAGCCTTGGACTATTGTCATTGATCGTGATTGGCTGACTTCCCCCCCCCCCCTTTGGTGTAGGTGGGTGTGGCCAAAGTACATTTACACCCTCTGTGTGCTATCTGCAACCAATAAGATCACTCATGGCCTGTCATACACTCCCTCTCCCTTGCCTCCCCTAGCCTCTCTCTGCCTCCCATAGATCTTATAGCCATTAGACATAGTATAACACACTTTCAAACATTGTACATGCATACGTTAGTGTTATAACAGGTATGCACAGTTGTATGCAAAAATGACTTGTATGTTGCCTTTTCTGTTTATTTCAGTGCATTTATATATTGGTTTTACATACACAAACATGCAAGCACACATCGAGGTACACATACTCATGTATCTACGCATTATAAACATGCATAACACATGCGTATGCCTTCGTATGTTATTTGGGGGGGTAACTGTCATATTATTTTCCTACTTTGGTGTGCTGCTGTACTCCAACCAGTGGAGATAGAAGACTTTTGTTTTCATATTCTGGTGTGTAAAATAAAGCTCTACAAACCTATAAGACTAAAACTAACCTTAGAGTAACTTTAAAAATCAGGTTGTATTTGTGGTTGTGGGTGAAGGCTTTCGTAATAAATTGCGGTTCTTAGGGGTTAAAGTGATTAGGTACAGTGCCAGGAGGAGGAGAAACAACAATAAATTTTCAAATTTGTTTTGTAATTCAGCATGGTTTACACAAAGGGTTATTTGCTCAATACTGTACCCGCCGTGTTTTCTTTCTTTTCTTAAGTTTTGTTTTTCCAAGTGTTAGATCAGGTACTTCTAGAACTCAAGTATCAGAAGACTTTTTAAATATTTAAATGTGAAATAAAAAATAATACAGATTTATTTTTAAATAATTATTTATTTTTAATTTCCATTTACCATTCTATATTTTTAAAATATATCTATACTATCAATTGCAAACCGTGTCTGTTTGTTCTCGTATAACTCGAAAACAGTTACACCTACAGCCAAAACCCATAAATATTCTGAATCACCATAACCAGGCGCAGGTTTTGGTATAACATAACATGATGTAACTCGACGTAAAAAATACGTCTTCAACTAGAAAATCGCAAACAAAAAAAAACTGTTTCACTCCTAAAATTATATATTCTGAATCAGCACTACTGGCAAAGACTTTATGACATAAACATTACGTTAAAATCGTTTGCCAAATGTACTGTATAGCCATGGGTGATAGTGCTGGACCAGGGAACAAGGAGTGATGGAGAGCAAATAGACAGAGTTCGAACAAGTGAATTTTCCAAACCATTCTTAATGTTGAGAGAGGTTTAGAGGACTCACTTTTTCGAACTCTGTTCAGTTGTTCTCCAACACTACTTGGACCTTGGTTCACCACTATCATCCAGGGCTGTACAGTTCGAACAGAAATTCTCCATTAGAGCTGAAGAAGGTAAAAAGACTAAATGGAAATTCAGTCAGTCTCGGGCCTTCAAGCTGAAAATACGTATGTACTATATCGTCTTTATGTACACCCGGAAGTATTAATTTCTCCCCCCTAATAGCAAAAATAACCCTAATAGCCAGTCACGACCGGGCGATCGAACACACCACATCCAACTCCTCTACCCCGACCCCAGTGGTACATTTGCTCGAAATATTAGAAAAGTGAAGCATTGTACGTCTGGCAACTGGCAAGCGGCCTGAGATCGCGGAATATTTTTAACAAACGTAACAAGACTGAAATGTTTTCACATCAGGTGGAGACCAGAACCCCTTCTGGAAAAAGTCAGTCAGGGTTCAGAAAGTCATGCTCTTTCATTCAGAATATAAATGGTTTGTATTATCTATTTCTTTTGGTTTGGGAAAAAAAAAGCTCACAGAAAAAAACACACACACAGATGCCACTCTTTTATAGAAGAATTTTAGGGCTTTATGCCTATCAACTCGTGTTGGTCATTAATTAAGGCAGTCAGTCTTGTTACATCAACATATCTTCCCCCAGCCTACAAGGTTACTGCTATTCTTGTTTTTACCGCCGGGTACCTACTTACTGCTAGGTGACCAGGGACATAGGGGCTTGGGAAATTTTACAACAATTCTACTGACCCGGGAATCGAACCCGGGACCTCTCGCGTGCTAGGCGAGTTGGACGAATTAGCTATGGTTAGGGCAGCTCAAGTTTGCTTAGCATAGATTAGGTTAGTTCACAGTCTCGCTCCAGAACTGATGAAGTGTGGACATACTCGTGGCTCTCTGCCTCCATTCTTGTTTGTCCTGTTGTTTGGGGTGTTTTTGATCTCTTGTATGTTTGTTTTATTGTATTGTTTGAGAGTTCTTGCTTATGTGTTATTGTTTCTGTGGTGTTGCTGGTATTGTTTGTCTGTTGTGGTTCTGTGTATAGTTTTGTTGTGATTGTCTCTGTGTGTGAGGGTGATTGTGTGTATGTGTGTCCCCGCCTGATTGAGTGCTTAGTTGTTCATGTTGTTGTTTGTTTCCCATCTTGGCCTTGCCAGACCAGATGGAGAGCACAGATTCAGATGTGGCTTCCTTCCTGGAGGCCAACTTGGCCATGTCGAAGGAGGATGAATCTCCTATCGAGGATCACTATCCTGAGCTGCCTTCTCGCAACCCTTCCCCCTCCCCTCCATCCTCATGAGTCAATCTGCAGCCTTCCACCTCCTCAACCTCTACCAAGCGACCTATTAACGCCTCGTCACTCTCCTTGCAGGATTCCGATGGTGTGGATTGTTTGCCTCCAGCTGCTAAGACTGTGAAGGATGCTTCAACTGTGCATGACATATTCTTCTCTGCCCCACCATAGTGTTTCATCTTTGTATACCAACTCCTTACCCTCGTCTAACCTTTCTGCTTTTGCCTCGAGAACTGCCTATGTCAAGCTATCCTTCCCTGGGAACCCATCTATGGACACAAAGCTGCGTTGGTTGTCTGATGTCAACAGGGCCTTCCAGCTGCAGTGTGAACTAGCTGAAGTCAAGATGGCTGCTGTCACCTCCTGTCTGATGTCAACAGGGCCTTCCAGCTGCAGTGTGAACTAGCTGAAGTCAAGATGGCTGCTGTCACCTCCTGTCTGATGTCAACAGGGCCTTCCAGCTGCAGTGTGAACTAGCTGAAGTTAAGATGGCTGCTGTCACCTCCTGTCTGATGTCAACAGGGCCTTCCAGCTGCAGTGTGAACTAGCTGAAGTCAAGATGGCTGCTGTCACCTCCTGTCTGATGTCAACAGGGCCTTCCAGCTGCAGTGTGAACTAGCTGAAGTCAAGATGGCTGCTGTCACCTCCTGTCTGATGTCAACAGGGCCTTCCAGCTGCAGTGTGAACTAGCTGAAGTCAAGATGGCTGCTGTCACCTCCTGTCTGATGTCAACAGGGCCTTCCAGCTGCAGTGTGAACTAGCTCAAGTCAAGATGGCTGCTGTCACCTCCTGTCTGATGTCAACAGGGCCTTCCAGCTGCAGTGTGAACTAGCTGAAGTCAAGATGGCTGCTGTCACCTCCTGTCTGATGTCAACAGGGCCTTCCAGCTGCAGTGTGAACTAGCTAAAGTCAAGATGGCTGCTGTCACCTCCTGTCTGATGTCAACAGGGCCTTCCAGCTGCAGTGTGAACTAGCTGAAGTCAAGATGGCTGCTGTCACCTCCTGTCTGATGTCAACAGGGCCTTCCAGCTGCAGTGTGAACTAGCTGAAGTCAAGATGGCTGCTGTCACCTCCTGTCTGATGTCAACAGGGCCTTCCAGCTGCAGTGTGAACTAGCTGAAGTCAAGATGGCTGCTGTCACCTCCTGTCTGATGTCAACAGGGCCTTCCAGCTGCAGTGTGAACTAGCTGAAGTCAAGATGGCTGCTGTCACCTCCTGTCTGATGTCAACAGGGCCTTCCAGCTGCAGTGTGAACTAGCTGAAGTCAAGATGGCTGCTGTCACCTCCTGTCTGATGTCAACAGGGCCTTCCAGCTGCAGTGTGAACTAGCTAAAGTCAAGATGGCTGCTGTCACCTCCTGTCTGATGTCAACAGGGCCTTCCAGCTGCAGTGTGAACTAGCTCAAGTCAAGATGGCTGCTGTCACCTCCCGTCTGATGTCAACAGGGCCTTCCAGCTGCAGTGTGAACTAGCTCAAGTCAAGATGGCTGCTGTCACCTCCTGTCTGATGTCAACAGGGCCTTCCAGCTGCAGTGTGAACTAGCTCAAGTCAAGATGGCTGCTGTCACCTCCCGGTTTGTCTACATCTCTAGGAAGCGTCAGGACATTATTGATAGAGTCAAGGCTGGTGAATTTTTGTCTCTGGCTCTCATTCTTGAAGACTCACCCGAGAGGCCTCGTAAGTTTCTCAGCTACATCCTCACCTGTTTTCCTATTGATGTTGACCCAAATCTTGCCAAGGAATACCCTGGTGTGTACTCTGCCTGTCGTTTTTTCCAAGATGGTTCCCCCATTAGCCGTATTGTTGTTGTCTGGAGTCAACCTGATCCACCTCCAAATGAGATTTCCTTTGATATCCTCCCCTGTCTTTCATTTGTCTTCCATTTGTCTTTGTCCCACCATCTATATATACCGTTTTCATCCTCTCTTCATTTATTTACCATCCACACCGTTCATCAACTTGTTCCCCTTCCACCTTTCATTTAATTTCATTAATTTGCGTTCCATGCGATACTATACACTCATGATATATAATTTCTGACCAGAAAGTGAGGATGAGAAAGCTTCGAATCACCTGGTATTGCTCATTTCCCAACTCAGTACACATAAAGAGGCTGAGTTCGAATGCTGGGTATGTGTGTGTGTGTGTGTGTGGTGCCTGCCGTTCGTCTCTGGTCAGGGATTACGTATGACGAGTGAAGTACCGTATTCTACAGTTAGATTTACTGTATTTACCGTATTTACTGTATTTACTGTATTTAGACACACGGGTCGGACTAGGAAATGGGTAGCATGATGTTGTTGATGTTTTTTGTTGTTATTGTTGCTGGTTAATGAGTAGCCATACATTCCAAAAATGGAGACCAAAAAAAAAAAAAAAAAACTTAACTGAACTTCATTACTTAATTCATCTTGTCTGTGTTTCCTTCCCATCCTCACCAAATTGTACATTTATTATTACTCTGTTTCTTTGTCCTTCATTCTCATCCATTTCCTTCTTGCTTGATCTCTTGTTACTCTATTACGTGAAAAAAAATATATGGTGGAGGGAGAGAGAGAAAGAAGGTGGAGAGATGAAATGGGAGGAGGAAGGGAGGGAGGGAGAGAAAGGAGGTGGAGAGAGGATGAAATGGGAGAAGGAAGGGAGGGAGGGAGAGAAAGAAGGTGAAGAGAGGATGAAAGGGGAGGAGGAAGGGAGGGAGGGAGAGAAAGAAGGTGGAAAGAGGATGAAAGGGGAGGAGGGAGGGAGAGAAAGAAGGTGGATAGATAAAAGGGGAAGAGGAAGGGAGGGAGGGAGAGAAAGAAGATGAAGAGAGGATGAAAGGGGAGAAGGAAGGAGGAAAATAATAAACTGGGGAAGGGGTTTGATAAATAAGGGATGGGTCAGGTTTTTCCATTGCCTCGCCCTAGCTTTACCCTATATATCAACAGGAGAGAGAGAGAGTGTGTGTGTGTTTTTTAGGCACAATGGGTGTATTCTCTATCTCTCTCACACACACAATTAGAGGAATACGTGTTTGATAAGTGAGAGAGAGAGAGAGTGAGTGAGTGTTTTGAGGAACAATGGGTGTATTCTCTATCTCTCTCACACACACAATGAGAGGAATACGTGTTTGATAAGTGAGAGAGAGAGAGAGAGAGTGAGTGTTTTGAGGAACAATGGGTGTATTCTCTATCTCTCTCTCTCACACAATGGGAGGAATACGATAAATGTAGGAAATATTTCTGGTTATCTGAGGAGGTGTGTCAATTAGGAGTTGGGTGAGGGTAAATGTGTGTGTGTGTTCAAGTTCAAGTTCAAGTTCAAATGTTTATTGCCATAATATTTACAAAAAAAAAAAAAAAAAAAAAAAAAAAAAAAATGGATTATAATAATGTATGTAAAATGCATGGTAAGGTCTGCTGAGACGAATCTCATTAGCAGATCTAGATAATAAACTTAGTTTATAGCTTGTCTAGATAATATATATATAAAGGTGGTTATGTCATAGTATTAACAGGCAACAAAGAATACACAACTCAGGAAAATATCACCATCAACAAAGACAATATCACAAACAAATTTATATGATACACAGTACCTATCAATTCATATAGTACAATATCAGACATACAACAATAAAAACATACAAATACAGTCTAATATCACCACCCAGCAACATAATATTCTAAAATTGAGTACAGTATAGTAGCAAAAATAAAAACAGAAGTAATAATTTAGAATAATGGTTCAACAAAATTAGTAAACTTAATATAAAACCAAGTAACACTCAAACACACCACTAAAACAGAACAGTATCACCACCAAGAAACTATATATACCCCAAAAATGTACCTACAAAATTAGTAACATAAAACAATAAAACACACAATCCCATCAACAAAACAGCACAGAAACAATAGTGAAAATAAAGAAAGAAAAATATCTACAAATTAGTATGTTACATTATAATATAATACCGAGCAACAATATAACATCCAAAACATCACCCTTATTTAAAATGATAAACTTTTATAGATAGCCTAAAGATTTTGTAGACTTAACATATATTTTTTTAATTTGAACTTGAGGCTCTCTTCAGAACTTGACTGCAAAGACATTTTTAAATCAAATGGTAGGGAATTCTACATGTTTGGGCCTATAGGCTATGCACAAAATACAATTATAGAATAACGTTGTTCTATCAACAGGGCATAATATATTTAATTGATTTCTTCTGGTATTTAAATCGTGATTTTGTAATTTAATAATTCATTATTACAGTTGCTCCTAATCAAACGAGAAATGCTGAGTATTACAAAATTAATTAATTTTAAAGATTTAAAGATATATTCTGTAGAATCAATGTTTGCCTTATATGTAATAATCCTTAGAACAGCCTTCTGAACCTTGGAGACATATGTCATTAAGAAATGAGGGCCAGTTACTACAACACCACACTAAGACACAATAAATGAGTTAAGAATAACATAAAGTATAATAAATTAATATCAAGGTTTCAGTTGTTAATTTATCACGTATACGATGTAAAATACCACATATTTTGGATACATTTCCACAGAGCCATGGCACTGATATGCTGCTTCCAGTTTATGTGTTCATCAATTATTACACCTAAACATTTGGTTGACTGAACACGATCAACCACCACTCCATCCAGATATATAGGCGCTAGATTAATACTCAGGGATCTGTTTTGGAATACCAATAAGTGTGTCTTCCTGACATTAAGCTTTAATTTATTGACTGTAATCCACTTATCTATACAATTCAATGTTCAATTTACTGTGTAACGATTCTAAATTTCTGGCTGTAGCTATAAAATTAGTGTCATCGGCAAAAAGTGTGAAGTTTATATTATTACTAATGTTAGGTAGATCCTTAATATAAATTAAAAACAGTATTGGACCCAAAACAGAACCCTGAGGAACACCATTTTTTATCATTTCGAAATTAGAACACTTGTTATTACAGTAAACACACTGTTGTCTATTCAATAAATAACTCCTAAATAATTTGAGTGGGGTTCCCCTGATTCCAAAATAAGGAAGTTTATCAAGCAAGTGGCATGGTTCAGAAAGTCAAAAGCCTTGGCTACATACAATTTTTTATCCAAATTTATGTATATTTTAGAGACA